>JAWNNX010000682.1:3300000-3700405 GCA_035044505.1 Zaprionus lineosus | reverse complement strand
CACCACTGTATGTATGCATTTATATTTATATGTATATGTACATGTATATATATAAAAATGTAATACATATACACATGCATATACATATATAAATATATTTACAAAATATATGCGTACATATATGCAGAGCCGATAATTTATTACCTTTACATGCAAGAGCCAGTGAATTCTGGCAAGGTAATTATTATCGCTGGCCAACATGACGCATACGTAATGAATGGAGGGTTTAAACGGTTTAAGTTTATGTGACATTTTAAAGCAACGCACAGCGCGTAGCCCCCAACGCCCATCAGCCTTTGCCAGAAAATTTCCATTTTCCATTTTCCATACAAGCTGCTCTTTTATTCAGAGTCTGACTTGAAAACTCATCACCTTTAAAATCTCGGTTAAAGTTACTTAAGGACTTAAAGCGTGCTTGATTTTGCTGCTCCAATTACAGGATATCTCCTGGCCAATTATATACATATATATTTTTTGCCACTCATTCAATCAAATAATTAAATAATCTTCGGGAATCAACTATCCATCCATCAATTAAATTCCATCAGCTCTATCGATGGCCACCGATCGACCCAGCAACAAGGACTTCTGCTCTACATGGGTGCCCTGGAGAGGTTCGTTGGTTGGAATCGATTTTAAGGCCCACTCATTGAAGGTTCCTTCCAGCTTTGTGATATTTATTTAATTTTAAAAATTTATTTATAAATAATTTCAATCTATTGAATTTATTGAGGAGAAATCTGCCTTCCAAGCAAACCTAGTTAAGTCAGTTTGGCGCAAGAGCATGGTGGCCCTTACGCCATCGCTGCACTGGACATCGCGAACTAAATACGGATTGCAGCCCAGAGCAGCCATATTGTCGTCCTCCACTTCGTTCTGCGGTTCAGGTTCGTCAGAGCAGTTCTTGGATCGGGGATATATGTCGAGCTTAAGTATGTGCTCATAGCCCTCGGCAGTCACTTTGTGACCGGCCACTCGATTGGCAAACTCCACAGCATCCTCCACTTCCATCCGCCTTATGTAGGCTGCATAGATGACGGCGGCCGTGAAGACCTCGCCCACGCCGTATGTGTCGACGACATGCTTGGGCACATGGGCCGGTCGGTCATAGTAGTTACCTCGGGTATCCATGCAGCCAGCTCCCAGGGCACCCCAGGAGCATACAAAGCAGGGTCTAGGCATATTAATTTGTCGTGGCAGCCGAATTGCAGCATTCAATTCTCTGCACGCTTCCTCCGGCGACTGCCATCCCAGTTCCAAAGCGAGCTTCTTGGAGAACAGGACATAGTTGCACATGTCGAATAGCCATGTACTCCTCTTGTAGTCAGAGGTAACTCTGAGCGATATCCCTATTCGGTTCTCCCGGCCGCAGTTAAAGTCGGACACTGCACGAATCATCTTTAGGGTGTCCATCACGTCGCCAACTTCGAAGTGCACCCACCCAATGCCGCTGAGATCAATCTTCAGGAAGTCCTTGCTTGTTACACGAGGAAAATTTCTATCACATTGAACGATGGTACGACATCCTGTCTTCTTATGAACCGCAATCGAATTGAAGGCCGGCTCCAGGCTCGTTCTTGGACAGTGCCCGATGTCGATATTCTTGAGCCTCATCGCCTCAAGGAACACACGCAGAAAGGGTGACTGGCTAAGCACGCCAAAGAACGCCACTGGCGAGGTCAGAAGACGAAGGACATAGCTCACGTTGCTGGCGTGTCCTCCCCGCAGCCATTTGCAATCCACCGAGATCTGATCCACGTTCTCCTGTGGCATCTTGTTGCACACGTTCAGAACATCTATGCAAAATGTGCCCACGCACAGCACGGGCTTCACAATGCTAACGGCGTCGAATTTGCTCATTGGATCTAAAATATTTAAAAAATGCCAAATTATTTGTTTGACATAATTTTGATAGCTCGTTTATCGAAAGAATGTCCAAAGCAGCAATCGATTAATTCAAAAACTCATCCCTCGACTCTTCATAAAGAAATGGCCAACATTTGCTTTGGATTTGCAACCGACTTTTCGCCTAACTGAAAGTAATACCTAAGGATTAAAGGAATAAGGATATACCTAACAATTTTTATACATCTCTATGTATCCTTATATTTCGTTATATCTTTTAATTGCTCTTTCCCGTAACTTCAGGGGATCATCACATGGGAGAATTTAGCCTCATGTTTACTTTGACAAAAGTCCTGCAGGACGAAAGCTTGGAGCTTTGTATTGATATTGTGCCGAAGACTGGAAGACACTTTCGGCCTTGTGCACTGGGGAAAAGGATTTGGCTACAAGGAATGTTTCAAAAATATACAAGGAAGAGAATATCCTTTTTATACGACACCAAAGGCTGCCGAACGTTAACTTGTCCTTTGACCGTTGGATTGACTTTTAGATTCAAAATTCAGTAGGCTTTTCTTTAGTTGTTCGATGATCAAAATTATTGAAATTTTCCAAAAATTTGAAGTGTGGGACTCGGTTGAGGTTGCGGTTGCGGTTGCGGGTGACTCAGTATGAATGACTCGAAGAGCGCGTTGAGCTTTGCGGTCGGCAAAAAGACGGTGCTTTGTGTGGGAGACATCAACGTGGACTGCATTTACATTGTGAAGGACTTTCCCAGGCCGAACGATTGGAAGAGGACAAGGAAGGGCTTGTGGCAATTGGGAGGAAACGTCGTCAACACCAGCTGTGCCCTTCGGAATCTGGGCATGAATGTGGAGTTTCTTGGAGTGCTGAGTAGTTCACCATTATTCAATATTTTGCAGGACGATATGAAAGGCATTGACACAAGTCACTGTCCACGACGTGAAGAAAGTCCGCCGTTCTCTTCGGTGATCTGGTCTAAGGCAAAAAAGTCTTGCTCAATTATAAATTGTAACTCTTCCCTTCCCTATGTCACATTGGAGGACTTCCAAAAGCTCGACCTCAGCAAGTATGGTTGGATACACTTTCGAGGACGAATGCCGAAGACCACCATTGAAATGATGAGGGCAGTTGAGGTCTTCAATGCCAAACAAAAGGAGAAGATTCTTATATCGATGGACTTTGACCACTCCCTGGAGGACAACTGGCCCCTAGTTGATCTTTGCGACTACGTCTTCTTTGCCAAGGAGTTGGCTAAAGACCAGAACTGGAAGAGTCCCCAAGCTGCCTGCATAAACATCGATGGGCTCCTCCACGAACGTTTCGGAATAAATCTGAAATGTCCTTTCGTTGTCTTCTTCTACGGAAAAGAAGGCACTGGACTTATGGACCACAGTGGCAACTACACCTTCGTTCCTCCCTACAAACCTAAGAAGCTGGTCGATTCCCTGGGCACTAGTGACGTATTCGTAGCCGCCTTCATCTATGCCATCTACGTGCGGGAGCGATCCCCTGAAGTTGCTGCCGACTTCGGCAATCGCATCTCCAGCTACAAGTGCAGAAAGCAAGGATATAGTCACATTGCTGATATCCTTTTGCCGCCTGTCTTTTAAGTTGGCTGTACGAGCCGCACAGGACAATTGCTTGGAAATCCTTCAGTTTTACATTTTGTCTATTTTATTTTCTACAAAAATTTCAATCGTTTATAATAAAAATACCTTAACTTTTTTCAAATATTTAATATTTTATGTTCTTTGTGGCTGTAAAATATAATTTTATGAATTTTTTAAGATTGAATACATATTTCAAAATATAATTAATTTTATAGAATGTAAGGGTTTTATTTCGTTGATTGAGGAAAGAAGAGGTTGGCAAATCCCCTAAAGTCCTGCGAAGAAGAGTTGCATCTCTTTGTTGGGAGGATCGGAAAGGAAGGTCGTGTAATCAATTAATGACTTAAAATCTGCATTTGGATGGATCGAAGTAATTTTGATTAATTAATTTAAATTTCAATATGTTATTTAATTAATTATATATATCATTTAAAGTGGGAAAGGGAGCTCAAGGGTCAGCCATGATAAATCTGTCAGTTCGCAGTTTTACGAAGGCGATAACGAAAAATACCATATTTAGTATATTTGTAGGTATTTTTTAATAAATTAATATTTATTCTTGTTTTTTGAAAAAGAAAAAACCAAGTAGGCCGCAGAAACTGAAGCCCCAATGTGTTCTCCTTGATATGCTCATTCGAGTCTCGGCTTTCCAACTGAACACATCAAAATACAAAAATATTTAACAAAATAAACGGTGACTAAAGTAAAAACAAAAAAAAAAAAAAAATAAAAATTTTAAAACTTTTTTTTTAAAATAATATTTTAATATTAACTTTTTGGCTTCTTGCAGGTTTCATTTAAATCTGGCACTTTTTTGCAAACTTAGTAGGCAAGCAAGGATGAGTTTGCCACGTGTTTTTTTCGAGATCAGCGCTGGAGAGGAGAAGCTTGGACGCATCGTCATGGAGCTGCGCTCGGATGTAGTTCCAAAGACGGCTGAAAACTTTCGGGCCTTGTGCACCGGCGAGAAGGGATTTGGCTACAAGGGATGCCCATTCCATCGCGTGATTCCTCACTTCATGTGCCAAGGAGGAGACTTTACCAATGAGAATGGGACTGGTGGGCGCTCGATCTATGGAAACAAGTTCGCCGATGAGAACTTTGTGCTGAAGCACACTGGACCGGGCATCCTGTCGATGGCCAACGCTGGGCCCAACACCAATGGATCCCAGTTCTTCATTTGCACTGAGAAAACATCCTGGCTGGACAATAAGCACGTGGTCTTTGGCAAGGTCGTCGAAGGCATGGACATAATCCGCAAGGTGGAATCGTTCGGAACAAAGAACGGAAAGCCAACCAGGAAGGTCATCATTGCCGAATGTGGAAACATTAAGGTCTAAGGACCACACCAATAAATTTATAAATGTTTATTTAACGCGTTGTTTTGAGTTAATAAAATAAAATTGGCACCTGAAATCAAATTTAGTCAAAACGATCATCATTTTTGGGCTTAAAGGTATCCCCGCATTGCTTGGCCCTTGCCGCGCATTCCTAGGGCTTATGTTCTGGGCGGCTTATCAAATCTACAGATGTCTGAATCTGGCAACTCACTTCAGGGCGCAGCTCCATTGGGGGGGAAATACAGTAATTCCTCCTTGAAAGACCACATGTGGCTATGAAACGTGTGTGGGGACCCAAGGATATGGTATTTTTTTAAAGCGATCCTATGGTCTATACGAGGTCCTTCTCGTTTCCGCTGACTATAGAAAAGTCGAACAATGCAAACCCAAAATTATGCGTCGCAAATGCGGCAAAGCCGCAAGAATGGGCAGTCGGGTGTGAGACACCGACACCACCACCACCACCACCACCACCACCACCACATCGGGGCACAAGGCAAAAACTGTCAGAGACGCTTGAAGGCGGCTTCCGGGCACTGCAGGAATACACAGCGACATAGAGTAACTCGCACACACACACACTCGCACACACACACACACACATACATGTGTGTGAGCACATGAATACATATACCCAAATAGTTGGCCGCCATTTATGTAAATTACAAATTATTTCGACTGTAAAAATTCCGTGGGAATTGTTTTTGGCAAACGTCGCTCTTGTCTCTGTGGGCCACTAGCAACAAAAACACAAGCGCACAAGCACACACACACACACACACACACACATGTCATACTATTCAATACAGTAAAAGCATGGCAATTGTGAAAAACATTTGCTCTTAACTACATTGGCTGTTAAGCAGATCTAAAAAATAGTTATTGTTATTATTGGTGGTTGTTTTGAGCCACAGCGCACCACATGCAATGCGACGGCTCGAAAGGGCGAATTGGCCAAATGGCCAAATGGTCAAATGGCCACATGTCCAAATGGCAAGTTTGGCCAACATGATTTGGATTTGGATTTGGATTTGGACTTGGATTTGGACTTGGATATGGATATGCACTTGGAGCTGGATTTGAATTTCTAGTTGGATTTGAGGCCGCAGTTGTGAGTTTGGAGTTTCCAGTTTGGAGCTTGGAGCTCAAATCGAATCTGAATTGGATCTGGAAATGGAATTGGGATAGAAATTTGAAATTGCGGAAACGATAAATGCGCATAGTTACAGTTTAAATCAGTTATGAGTCAGCTGCCAGGATAGCCAGAAGGATGTGTGCGGCAGTGGGTGGGGGGCAGGGAATGGCAGGAAGTGTGTATGAGTGCTGCGTGGTTTCTTCCAAAACAAAAAAATATCCTTCATTAGATAGACACAAGTTTATTTTATAATGGAAAATTTTGGTAATTTATTGGCATCGATTCTGTGAGTCCTCCGGGCTCTGCAGAGTCTCTGACTAGACAAGTTTTTAGCATTCAATTTCATGCAACGCCACTTTGCATTTAATCCAAAAGAACTTTAATATATTCCATTGACGTTCCGACTGTGGTTCTCGCTCTCCCACTTTCAATCATCAGCCTGCCCTTTGCAGTGCCACCGCCACGAAGGGTGCACGGGCTTGGGTGCGGGATTGGGTGCGGGCTTGGGTGCGGGATTGGGTACGGGCTTGGGTACGGGCTTGGGCGGTGCAGCAGCGAGAGTGCCACCGAGTGGGGCAGTGGGGCTGTGGGGCCCTGCCACTACTCGTTCTGCATGTGAAGTGCATAGATTATGCAGTTTATGATTGGCAAATCCAATATACGTCGTGCAGTTTGGCATGCAGCCGGGACGCAGATTGGCGAGCAGAGCATTTGGACCGCAGCGAGTGCAATTTCGACAGCGCTGCCACTTTATGGCAGTCGCACGCATATTTTCCATTTCCCTCACAGGCACGCACACACACGCACACACACGCACACGCAGATGCACACAGATACACACAGAAACACACAGATGCACACATGGGCGATATACATGTAGACAGTGTAACACAGAAGCGCAGAAACAAGATGGCGGAGCGCCCGTTTCCGGTTGATGGGCAACGGCGTGATTATCGGCAGGCGGCTGGCACAGGCAGCAGCGAAAGGCCAACCGCAGTCACAAGAAAAAAATGTACACCCCACACACACACAGACACACACACTTAAAAAATCTGTCTGTCCTATGCCCGACTCTGGGATACGCAGTAAAACAAAGATAAGTATGAGATCAAGACTCAAAAAAATTAAAAAAAAAATTCTCCATTTTTAAAGAAAATTTCTAAATGACGCAATTTTCAGAGCTGTTGAAAATTTTAAAGACTTAGTTTTAAAAATAAAATTAAACTCAAGATATAAAGGATTAAAGACCGCGAGAGCGGATTTTAAATGCAAGCATCTTTAGAGGCATGAATAATCATAAAAAAATGGAGACTGTAGAGAAAATGAATTAAATTAAAATTAATCCATAAGAAAAAAAATGTATAAATTAATTTTTTAACTAAGAAAAGTTTTTACAGTTAACTTAAACATCCTGCGAGGAGGTCGTGTCTTCCGAACCAAAGTCAAACATCGCGCTGGCAGAAACTTTTATTGAAGAAGGTAAATATTTTAATTTTTTTTTTAATTTTTATATTTTTTTTTTTATTTTTTTATTTTTTTTTTAATTTTTTATTATGGACTACTAAGTTAATAAATATTTTTAAACTTCAAATTTTAAGGATTCAAAAGAAATAGACAGATTTTGGTTGCACTTGGGCTTCAGATGTTGAAAGCTTGAAGCAAATCGCTGATCTCGCGGTGAGTCTCCATATACACTCTGGGCAATTCCTATGGGGTATACACACACACACACACACACACACACACACACGCGCACACATTCATAGATGTATACACAGTAGCAGAAGCCCACAAAATTGCTGCCGCAGCAGTAAGCTGCAAAATAAGCCAAAAATATTCGTTATCAAGCCGGGCCAATATAAAAAGAAAAACTCTCTGTCAGACACACTCACACTCACACTCACACACACACACACACATATGTGCATACACCAGCAGAGTCGCATAGCTGGAAAGACAACAAGGCGGGCGTAGGATTCGAAGGACCTAGCGGGCACACCGGCCGGCGGGGAAGAAGTGCAGATGAGGAGCGGAGGAAGGGGAAGGGGAAGGAGAAGGAGAAGGAGACGGAGCCAGAACGAAGCATGTGAAGGATGAGAGTTGGGCGCTAGGACACCAATTGCAGTAGCTGTTGCCATTTTGCATTACTTTGCATAACCAGCGTGAATATCCTGCTGGCTGGGTAGTCCTGGCGAGGCGGCAGTTGCCGACACGTCGTGTCGCCCGTTTTGGAGCTCTGCCTCCAAAATGGAGCTGAAGTCTGCTGTTTAACCATAAGCCGTTCGTCCATGCCCATTATGTGGGGGACGGGGGGAGGGAGGGTGGGACTATTCTTTCTTCTCTTCAACATTTTTGGAGTTGCCACACATTATTCTTATTTATCGGCGGTGCACAGCAGCCCGACGAGAGCCCCAACGAGTGCCCGTAATACCGTTAGCTACACTGCGGCTATAAACTGTTGCATATTATTAAGGCTTTCATATTTTCCTCTCTTGTTTTACCATAATAACTTTAGGCACAAGCCTCCATTGTCCTTACATAAAAAGGAACTCAAAAAACGGAACGGGCCATGCAGCCTAAAACAACTCTGGGCAACTTGGCGGCTCTTGGCTATGGCTATAAAATTGTGCTGTTCAGGTTAACATATGTTAGGAGGTCAACAGTGGCCTGCGAGGATAATAAAAAGGATCTTAACTACTGCTGCTCCAATATTAACAAGCTTGAATTGTTTATTAAATTTAAAATGGAAAACTACGAACTGAAAGGGTCCTTGGGGCGTGGTAGCTGGATATGGAATCCTCATATGGGAAAACTCAGACAAATGAGTACAAAGCAATCAGTTTTATGTTAACAGTGGACTGTTAAGTTAACAGTGGGGTGTTAAGTTAACAGTGGGATGTCAAGTTAACAGTGGAATGTTAAGTTAACAGAGCAGACTTCTAAGTATATGAAAGTGTACACTTGACTAATAAATCCCTTAAAGTCTCTTGAAATCCTGTAAAATTTCATTCTCCATCTGTGTGTGTGTGTGTGCGTGTGTGTGTGTGTTCGTAGATGAGCAGTGAACAGCATCCATCCAATCAGTGTGTCTGTTTATTTACCTGCCCTTAAAAATATATTCCCTCATGTCTCAATATTTGTATCTCTTGTAATCTGCAAATATATCTACAAATATATACAATATATGTATGTGTGTGTGTGTGTGTGGGTGTGTATGCAAATGGATCAGTGCTCCTTCCAAGCCAAACATATCTGTATCTATGGCCTATCCCTCTATCTAATTCTAATGCCGATTCTGGGAATCTAACGTTAATGTATGTAAATGTATCTTTATCTCCATATGTATCTTTTGCACGCCCGTAATGGCAAATGTATCTGCTTGTAAATCCCTCTTGGAGCACCCACTTCACCACTTCACCACTTCCCCGCTACACCAGCGAATCCTGTCGGCTTGTATTGTGAATTATGGACTCGACTTTGGACATTTCAATCAAGTATTATCCAATCTGCTGGTGACAACAACGGCGACTAAATCAGAACGCGTTTCGCATGTTTTTCTGATTATTACGCTCATTACATCATCAAAAAAAAAAACAAAAAAAAAACAAAAAAAAAAACAAAAAAAAAAAACAAAAAGACAAAAATATCAAAAAAAAAATGGGATAAATAGGAAAACGAAAATAAAGACTGTGAAAGAAAAGAGGCAAAAATAACAAAGGAAAATCCAAAAATAAAAAAAATAAAAAATAAAAAAGAAAAAAAATATAAAGAAAATGAAAAGAAAAAGAAAAAGAAAAACATTCCTCATTCTTTGTTTTCAATATACGATGTGCTATGTGCTCCGTTTTTCTGGGGGTTTTCCTATTATTTTTGTGCTTCGTTGCGTTTTCACAGCTCGTCGGCCAAAAGAAGCCGACAATCAGAGGGGGCGGCACGAGCGGGGGCGCACGTGAAAGGCAGCAACAAAAAACACAAACAAGAACAAGAACAAGAAAAAGAAAAGGAAACAAAAAATTGTCATTGTTTACCCTTTTACGCAGCATTTTTCGGCGAAGGCGCAAACATTCGATTTTGTCGCCAGGACCCAAGCTATCCTCTTCCATCTCTCGCGTCGCGCCCTTCCCCCCTCCAGTGCTTCGTTTTAGGTCTCCTCCCACTCCCACTCCCACTTCCACTCCCACTCGCACTTGCTTCTCGTTCCTCCCTCCCGTTTGCTTACTTAACCTCCATTCGATGTGTTGAAATCTTTTCAAGTTAAAGTATCAACAGGGGGAGGGGCGGGGACGCGAGCGCGAAATTCATTTGTTAACCCGGAAAGGGCGCCATCTAATCCACTGCAGTCGCAAGCAGCCGTACCGAACCGGAGACAGAAACGAAGATGAAGGAGGGGATGGAGCTGGAGCTGGAGCTTCAGATGGAGACGGAGATGGGGACGGTGTCGTTGCTGTTGCCGGGGATCTGTAGAATCGGAAAGCCGGGTAACCGGAGGATGCAGACCCCGAAGTCCCCAGCGCGTGACACAAGAAATGATTGATGAAGGTATTGGCGAAAAGTTGCGCTAAGGAAGTAGAATAAAAAAAACTCACACACACACACACACACACACACACAAATACACACATTCTCACACTCACACAGAACAAACAGAATTGGGACAGAAAAGAGGAACTGATATGGGGCCAACGCAAGGAAGTAAAACCATTTAAATGCATTAAAGTTAAATTTTTTCAATCCTTAAATTAAGCCATAAGTGGAATACCCTTTATAAAATTGCAAAAGTTTTTACCCAAATGCCAGGACATGTTTCAACAGGATAGACGAGGCGAGAGACATTTATCGAAGGCTTTAAATCGATGCAACGATCTCTCAGAGGAAGTTGGACCTCTGGGTGACCCACATTAAAGCCTTAAAATATATGATGGTTAATTAAAGGATATGAGGTGATTGTAAAGTCAGCCTTTAAAAAAAAGAAACTTTCAAAAGGACTCCCAAACAAAGGATGTAAGCAGTCAGTCCTTTGCCCTGTAAAATTCATTTTAATTCACATATTATTTTAAACCTGATTGCAGATTGAAGATTTTAAATAAAATATAAATTTTAAAAATTTAATTTTCCATAATTAAAAAATATATAAAAACATTCAAACTTGAGATAAGGATATTTGAAACATTGAACTTATTTCCCATAGTTGAGGGAATTCCCAAGGTCCGCCCAGTTCTGGACCTTGTGCTCTTTACGATATAAAATAAGCAGCTAAAAAGGAAGAGAGAAAAAGAAATTAAAAACTCTGGAAAAGGGTTATATTATATAATTTGTAGGTTATCCTTCATAGGATTTTAAAACTGAAGTCATGACCAAAAATAGAAAGAAAGTAAAGAAATCCTTACAGGATGTTTATTGTTGAGAGGAATTCCCACTCAACTGGAAAATTTCAGTCATAAATCGACTTAATTAGGCATAAATTATTAATAAAAAATCGCACTAAAATCTGCGGAAAGGGAGATCTGAAAATGAAGACGTCATGTGAAATAAGAGTTCGTCCTGATTATGGATAATAAATGAAATTATAAGTACGTCTCTTGTAACGCATGGGAAACGCGAGTTAAAAACAAGTTTATTGCCCTTGTAAACTTAATTTAGCCATCGAAAGCCCCATTAACGTAACGTTACGAGACGTAACGTACCGTAACGAGACATAACGAAACTTAACGAAACGTAATGTAATGTAACGTATTGCGAATGAGTTTGTTTTTGATCAACAGGTTTTAATAGTTCTTTGGCCATTAAGTAGGTTTAAGGAGCCAATATAAGTTCGATCCAACAACTTCTATGGCATTGGTGATTGCAGCTATGATCCAGGACTATTGAGGGCTGCGCAGGACTAGCCAGGCACCTGCCAGCTGAAGGATACTGGAGCCACATTTGTGTAAAAAGAAATCATCATTTTGGATTGAGTGAGTGCTGAGTGGCTGGTGGCGAGTGCCGAGTGGTGAGTGGCTGTTGGCGAGTGGTGAGTGGCGTGTGGTGAGTAGCAAGTGGCGGGTGGGTAATGCAACGCACATAAGTAGGCTACACTTTATTTGCTTTGAAAGTTTTATGTGGCGTAGCTTTTAATGGGCACATAAAGTCATCCGTTTGCTCATTTATTGGACCACTCGGCTGGCCATGAGCATCTTTTTGTGGGTAAGCTCCACACGCTGCTATGATATCGTATGGAATGCCTTGGCATTTGGAACGGTATGATATGAGCTGCCATGGCTTGGTAAGGTATGACCTGCTATGGCATCGTATGGCATCGTATGGAGCAAACAGTTCACTGTTATAGTTAACCATTTAGTACGTTTATGGCTAGTTACCCTTGTTTGATGGCATTAACATAATTTATGTATGAGCACGGAACAACTAAGCGCAGTTACAAAGTATCATTCACTCCCCCCTCACCAGCCACCTCCTATCTTGGTCTCTCATTCACACACACACACACACACACCAACTGATTCTCTCCATTTGCTGGCATCAGATGTGTTCACAAGGTAATCAAGCAATCGATGGCAATTTAAGTGCCTCTACAACTCACCCCTTGCGCCCAGGACTACGTCCCCCTGTCCACCTCCCTGGCTTCAGTTCTTGTCGAGGGCCACTGGTGAAATTAAAGATTGAACCCAATACATTTTTACTTTGTTTCAGTTAATAGCTTTTACCATGTTTAAATGCGCTTAATGCTTGCCTCTACTATGTAGCTGAATGCTAATCAAACTGCAGGACAATCTGGAAGCTGAACTAGACTTCGTCCTTCGTTCTAACGGCAGTGTGGGATATATTTAAATTTACTTTGAAATTGACCAAAGGTAGATGCTTTTTGATTTACTTGCCAGCCGAAGGATAAATGCTCTCGCAAGAGATAGTTGTGTCCTTGATGCCGCTTCAAATAGAAATATTCAGGGCATAAACTGAAGCCTGACAAATATTGTCCATGATTGCATAAATCCTTTGGTCTGCTGTCTGTCTGTGTGTAAGTTTCATTAAGGATAATAAAGGCTACAGATGTATCTGTTCTAAAGGATACAAGCATATTGTGGCTTAAGTAAAAGTAAACAATTTTAATTCCTTTCCTTCTGAATCGGTATAGAAATGTTGACTAATTAAGGACCAAGTCGTCCAGTGAAATAGGCCAAGTCAACAAAAAATTTATAAGAACTGTCAATATATAAAAATCCATAAGCTGCTTACTAATATTTAAGCGCACTCACTACTGACCCCAAGCAGTGACTATGTCCTTAATTATCGGATCATTAATTACACCTAAGTCAATCGATAAACACTGAGGCGGCAATCGGAGTGCAGATACTTGACATGCAGCTGTGGGCTTGAGCTTGAATACAGGATAATTAGGATTATCAAGCTTGCAGATAAAAAAGGAAAGAAAGGAGTTCTATGAATGCTCGGAATAACAAGTGCAGGATATAAACTTGGGTCTTTCGAAGTTTCAACGTATTTCCTACAGATTTTCAAATAGAATATTTCCTCTCGCTCGGAGACCAAAAGTTTTACTTCCCATACACAAATATTAATTACCATGAAAAACCCACACGGAACAATAACAAAAATTGAAAAGAAACAGCAGAGAGAGAGAGAGAGAGAGAGAGAGAGAGAGGGGGAAAACTAATAAAAGCACACAAAACCGAAAAGCAAAAAAATACGTAAACATTTTTCGTACATTTAATTTTATGATATGCAAAATAATCATAAAAAGCGCAACAGCAATAATGCCCGCAAATATTGTAATAAAAAACACGAGTACCTAACAAACAACAACAACAACAACAACAACAACAACAACAACAGCAGCAACAACAACAAGAACAGGCGCTATAAGAATAGCAACAAATACAACAACACAGAGCAGAAGCTAGAACAACGACAACAACAACAAAATGTGTACCAACTTCCGCTTCCGTTATTCGAGCAGCGCCGTCGAGTACAATGGCACAAACACACAATGAACTCTATAAATTCTCAAACTTATAGCAAGGATACCAAGAAGAAGGCAATTCAAAAAGAACACTCAAATAATACAATTAAAAAGCTTTAAGCTGCCGCCAGTTAAGCTTTTGAATAATTTTAAGGATAAAATCGAAGCAAAAATATAAAAAGTAAATTAAATTAAATTGAGAAAATCAGAAAAATATCCTTAATTTATTGTACAAATATTATAAGTTTTTCTAGGTCTTCATTATCTGTAAATACACATTTTATTTAAGGATAAATATTTTTAAAATTTTGTTGAGGCAAATTAATTGGTGGATCTCGTCCTTAAAAATCGGAGTAAAAATATAAAAAGTGAATTGAATTAAATTGAGAATAAACTTTACCAGAAAAATATCCTTAATTTGTTGTACAAATTTTATAAGTCCTTCAAGGTCTTACTTATCTGTGAATACACATTCAATTTAAGGATAAATATATTTTGAGTTCGTAGAGGCAAATTAATTAGTGGATCTCGTCCTTAGTTTGATTTATATATTTTAATTTTTTAATTTTAAAAGGTCCTTAAAACAGATTTGAGCTTTGACTTTAAGTATTTGCCCATCACTAATTGAATCGATTGTTTTTTACTTCAGTAATTGACTATTTTGACCACTGTTCGCTGTCAGCTGTTGGGAGCGATGTCCACGCTGGCATGTTATATACCCGTTAAAATTGGGCACCTACACGTTGCCACGCCTACTTGACACACACACACAAATACACAGACAAACACACGCACACACATACACACATACACATGCACACACATACACACACACATAGACATAGACATACACATAACCATAACCATAAACAAGCAACGACAACGAGTAGCGCGACATTTTATAGCTGAGAGGCGGGTCCAAGCTCGGGTTCAGGTTTGGGCTCCCAGTTCCGGGTACCAAGTTCCGGGTTCAGGGTCCCAGAACCCAGCACCCAGCACCCAGTTCCTGGTCTACGTATACCATGGCCTTCTGGTGGGCAACTTTGGGCACTTGGCATAAATGAAAGCGCCGTTAAGCATAAGCTCGTCCAATTACCAAAGTATCCTTTGCCATTATATTTACGGATTTATTATAGTGTTGACTATCGTTGGCATCTTCGTCCTTGTCCTTGTCCTCGTCATTGTCCTCGTTCGTGCCAGCGTCCTCACCCTTATCGCCTCACCTCCATTGCTCCATTCACTCGCCACCCCCCCAACCACCGCGCTGAGTCTGTCCTCATCCTTGCCAACTGCATTTTGCGTTCGTGTGTGGCACACCTCCTCCCACCCAATGGGTGGCCATATGCATGCATGTACTTTATCGGCCCTTTGTCATTTGTCATGTTAATTTAATGAATTTTGCTTTTTTTCTGCTTCTGCTTCTGCTTTTGCTTCCATTTTTTATTTTGTTTTTGTTTTTGTTTTTGTTTTTGCTTTCCTTTTCTTTTTGTCTGCCTCTTCTTCTGTCTGTCTCCCCTGCTCCTGTCGCCTGTCACTCGCGCCTTCGCCTTGGCCGGTTGACGACTCGTTTGGGTTTTTATGCCTTAATGGCGATGGCTGCGCAGGCCACCTCCACCTTCCACCCTCCACCCTCCACCCCCTACCTTTTACCTCTTCCCTTCACCGAGCACTTGCGGTGGCCATATAACTTATGCCACTGCGTGTGTGTGTGTGTGTGTTCGTGTGTGGATTCGAGCACGTGTGTGACTCTGTGTGTGTGTGCAATGTAACGGTAAATTTATATACAGCACGTCGGGAGTTGTCAACTTGTTTGACAGACGCAAACGCAAACACAAAATTTGGTTGTTAAAAACAAAAATTAATGACCGCCCACCAAATTTGAATTATGCGTGAGTTGCCCAATTTGTAAATAGACCTCTAAGACCCACCGAACTGCCGACCCACCAAGCCGCCGATTCACGCACCCACCGACCATTCGACCAACAGACCGACCAAGCCCCTTCCGCCCCTTTCGTCGCTCGTAAGACGCGATTACTCTATCAAAGCAGTTGCCCAGGAACTGGTCTAAGGAAGCAATAGGAAAAGGAGCACGCTTAAGGAAATTGGTATAAATATGTATGGAGATTGGGAATACTTAAATAAAAATTTGAAAGAACCTGATGAGAGATTTAAAGAGGTGCAATTTTTTATTATATGTAGAAGTAAAAGGCAAACAATTGGTCTAAATAAAGTCATACATAAACTAAAGGTATATAGAACAGTATAAAATAAAATTAAAATTTAAGTACAACAAAGGTATAAATGGGTATAAAGCTCTTAGGGTGATTGATTTGGTTGGATAAGTGTGAGAAGACAAGTAGATACAATAATCATTGGATCATTTACAGCACAAGCAATTTATATCTTTTTATACCAAACCTAATTGCTTACTCTTATTTATACCTAATTTAGAGTTAAAGGAAAATGTTTCATTTAAAGATGAAGTCTAAACTATTGTAGCGTATTAATAGAAGGACTTAAGTTGTTGCGAACGCGTAAGCTCGAGCAAAGCCATTCAAACAGTCATGTCAAAAGGTATAAAAAGGCCTACTTTATTGGGATAGGTTCAGGTATAAATATGGGTATTGATTTAGAAACTAATACAAAAATAGACGTATTTGAATGTCTACATGAATATGGGCGTAACTTGGTATTATATAAATAAATGTTTGGACAAGGAGTTGAGGTACGGAAAAGGTATAAGGTAACGGTATAAATTAAGACATTGACAAATTCCTAATCAAAATTATATAATTAGATGACTTTAAGGATAAAAAATATATTTTCAAAACATGAGAAATTTCCGAAGAAAATGTCGTAACTCAGTAATCCATAAATTCCGATCAAGGATAAAAATATCTGCTGAAATGTCTTGGGGATATAATTACAGGAATCGATGCATAAAAGATGTTGCTCGATAAAACGTGAGTTGGATACGAAGGTGGAGTGGTGTATCGGTGACTGGCTGACCAGGTGGATGATGGACAGCTGATGGTGGGTGGGTGGTGAGGTGGGTGGGTTGGTGGGTAGGTGGATAGGTGGGTAGGTGGATAGATGGGTGGGTTGGTAGGTGGATAGGGAAAAGTGAGAGGGGAAAAGGGGATATGTGGAAGGTAGAAGGTAGAAGGTAGAAGGTAGAAGGTAAAAGGTAGAAGGTAGAAGGTAGAAGGTAGAAGGTAGAAGGTAGAAGGTAGAAGGTAGAAGGTAGAAGGTAGAAGGTAGAAGGTAGAAGGTAGAAGGTAGAAGGTAGAAGGTAGAAGGTAGAAGGTAGAAGGCAGAAGGTGAACGCATAGAGTTGGAAGCAAGCAACTAATTTCGATATGATTTTTGTAGCATCGGCAGTGGCAACGTCTTTTAATTAATGCGAAATCTAATTAAAATTTGATACACACGCCATCCTCTGCCATATTTCTCTGGCGGCGAGTGTTCGTATCTGCGGTGTTAATTGAAATTTAATCTAGGCAACACGAACGATGCTACAACTCGACGAGCTGCGAATGGGAATATGATTGAGAATGAGAACGAAAACGAGAACGAGAAGGAGATGGAGATGGAAAAGGAGCCGAAGGAAAAGAAGAACAAGAATGAAAATGAGAATGCAACTGAGACTGGATATATAAGAGGTGAACCAGAGGCGAGGCTAATCAGCGGGAACAAGAGAAGATGTGGCAGCAGGAGAGGAGGATGAGGATGAGTTAGGGAAAGAAGAGGGAGGGATATGGACTGTTCACCATTGAAGCCCAACTACAAGTCTGACTCAGAGTCGAAGCTGCAGTTGCAGTCTTGGTGTAAGTCTGGGAATGGGCACGGGATGTGTTTATCGGCCAGTTGGCAGTTGGCGGCACAGATTAGAAACATTTGTGAGGCGGTTAAATAGCTGAATGTGCGAGTATCTTATGGATACGGATGTGAGCCGGGCGACTGTTGGCTGTTGGCTGTTGGCTGTTGGCTGTTAGCTTTCTTTCAAACTCTTTGCCAATAATTTTCCCAGACTTTGTCGTTTGTCGTTTGTCGCTTGTCGCTTGTCGCCAGTCCCCTTTCTCCCATCCCACCAGTCATTCCCAGTCACCAGAGTCACCTTCCCTCCCGCTCCATTTCGCTGAAGAGTGCGTATGTGTCTTCTGGTAGCAATGTATCTGCACTTTAATATCTATCTAAAAGTCAACCAGAGGCTTCCTCCAGTTGCCGGACAGCTGGCCGGTTACATGCTCGCTGGGTCGCTCAATTCTGTTGTCGCTGCTTTAAATCAATTGCCCGGTCGTCCCATTAATTTCTCAAAGTGTCATTGCCTTTGCTTTTTACGTTGAGTGTCTTCTTTCTACCGCTCGCTGCCTGCTGCCTGCCGCCTGCTGCCTGCCGCCTGCTGCCTCCTGCCTGTTGCCCACTTACCCAAAGCCAAAAGCCCGAAGTTTGAAGCCCAAAGCCAGGAGCCTTTAGCCTTCAGCTATCCAACTGGATGTGTGCCGTGTGCCTTGTGCCTTGCGTCTTGCGGCTTGTGGCATGTGGCGGCTTGTGTATTTGCTGTTTGTCGTCGCTTTAATTTATTTTGTCTCCTCATGCAAGTGGCCCGAACTGCACCGAACACCCCGAGATACCCCGACCTTCATCAGCAGCGCTTCAAAGCGACTGCCACAGTCCTGAAACAATGTTATGTGGGTCCCCGCTTCCATTGCATTGCTTTTAATTTATTTGACTTGCGATTGATTCGCGTTGCGCATTCATCCCGATGCCTTCTACTAACCACATACGACTTCTCAAATTCCCGACTTCTCGACTACTCTACTTCTCTACTTCTCTACTGCTCTACTTCTTACTTCTCTACTTCTCGCCTTCTCTACTCTTGCATACAAAAGTATCTTTCGTGCGTTTCTGCCAATTTGTTTGCTTGTCTCTTCATTAACGGTACAACAGTTGCAACAGGAGTTGCACAATTACAAGCTACAAACGGGAACCAGTGCTTCACGAGTCTCCTGTAATCCTCTTCAAACTCAACTGCCTCCCTTCCTCCCCCTATGTTTTTGTAGGAGTCCTTCGTTCCTTCTCTATGGAAGTGAGGTCATTACCACTCGACTATCTATACTCCCTCTCCATCTCCAGTCGAGCCCGTCGTCACACTAACCCAAATTGGTTGCTCCGAAATACCAGTTATTTTCGTCCTTCGACTTCTACTATGGAACCAAAAAATTGCAAAGCAAATAAACTATAAAAAATGAATTCATAAGTTAATGACTTTTTCTTAAGCTCTTTTTTAAATTTAAACATAACTTTTTAAACTAAATAATATATACAAATTGTGGAAACTAATCCTTATCCTAGAATCAAGGACTCTTATTCACAGGCGGAGCAGAGTCTTGGTAGTTCAACTTGAAAATAAAATGATTTATAATCAACAATCGATTATCGAAAAATATCGACTAACTGATAAACTTTTCATGACTTACTTAGATTGGGAAAGGAAGGGCTTACACAGAGATCTCAGGGCATAAAGCCCCATATGTAATTCCGATCCAAGTTGCCTCAGAAAGTTGACTTCATCGGTGCTGAGGCTCCAAGATTTCAATTTCTAAGCCTTAGAACACAAGTCAGTATTAAAAATTTACACAAAAAAAATTTAACTTTTCTGAAATTTATAGAAATGGATGATCCAGTCGAAATTTTCAATGCTTTATTAAAAGTGATTTTCGACATTGCAGTGCTTCCTCATGTATCAAGCTCCGATATAATTTGCAAGTTGCGTGAATTCTACATAAAGAACGACGATATTGAAGAAGGGCCTCAGAGAGAGGAGAGTCTCTGTGACTGTGAATCCCTTGATGGAGTATGTGATGGAAGTTATGATGGATCTGATGGAGAAACTGATGGAGATGATGGATCTGATGGAGAAGCTGATGGAGATGAAGCAGAAGATGCTGAAGAAAATGATGAAGGAAATAAGGATATGCTGGGTGTGACGGGGCATATGATGGGGCATTTGGGGGGGAATATGGTGGGGCGTATGACGCAGTATATAATGACGGATATGTTGAATGTAATGGACGATATATTGGATTATATGTTGAAGATAGTGAGGAATATGAAGATGGTTGGAGGAGATAATGAACGTATTAGCTTTCCTTTTTATGATGATGGGATGAATTGGTGATACGATTGGGGGGATAAGGACTACAAGAAGGATAATGGAAATGATTACAAGGATGATGATGGAGCTACTTATTTTCCAAGGACTTTCAATTAATTCTTGGCATTTACAATCTAATTCTTGGCATTTACAATCTAATTCTTGGCTATTATTATTATTATTATTATTGTCATAAATCAAAATTACGAAGAACCAGAAAACTTATAAAATTGTGAAAAAAATTTTGATGAACAAGAAACAGACTATAGAAAGGAGTGACTTGAAGGATGCTGGTTTTTGATCAGAGTTAATAAATTTTCATTCGGAACAATAAACATGGGTTTAGTTTAAAGGTGAATGTGGGTTGGATATAAGCACATGATCATCAAAGACATCTATAGATCCTGCAGCTTCTCGGGGTCTTGGACACTTGAACAACAGTGCGTGTAATTCACTTAATCGCACCAACGAAGGTATACCTTGATATCAGTTGTTTCTGCCAGGACTCTTTCATATAATATTATACCCAAGGAAGAAGGGAGTATCATCAATAATTATTTGGCCGAGATTTAAACGATGATTTACACTAGATACTAATTAATCCCAAATTGAATGGATGTATAATGGTGTGACTCTTATTCAAAGGCGGAGCAGACCCTAAGTAAGCAGGAAATATTACAACCTAGAAGTGTGAAGAGATTTATATATAAATCGAAAATATGAGTATATTTTCATGGCATAGATGAGAGATTTCTAATAAATTGTCCACCTTTATAAATTTATAAATTTTACAAATTATTTTTTATTCCTCCATTGTCTGAGTCTGGTATAAATGTTGAGTGTAACATTTGCAATGCTTTTCGCTTATGAGTTTTTGGTCTGGGATAGGAGCCAGTCTGTTTTTGTGAGCTCTGAGCCTCCCATTGTATCGATTTGTGTGCTTGTTGATTTGTTCACCCACCGTATCCAGATGAAGGGTACGTGTGTTGCGTTTCGAACATACTATGGATAATTAGCTAGGGTCCTAAGTCACTTATTTTAAAATATCTGTATTCTCTTGATGTGCGATTGAGCTGCAGCACCCCAAATTTGATGCCAGTGCTCATCCCGGCTCTTGTAAATCGAAGTGATAATTTGCTACTCCTGGTTTTAGTCTAGTTTAGTCTTGTCCGTCCGCCGCATCGTATTCACATTTTGAGCTATAAAGGACAGCTACATCATCGGCGTTTATTCGGTACAGCAATGGGCCAAGGACACTTCCCTGCGGTATACCGGCTTGCACCGGATATATCAGTTCTAACCTTAACTTGGAATTGGCGCCATTCCTGGTAGAATAGATTTTTAATTCATAAAAAATAAAATGTAGACGGACTTTTCAAGACATACTTAAATTTCGGAAAAATTATGGGTTTTATACCCTGAACTCCCAATATATGTAACTCCGATCCAAGTTGCCTCAGAAATTTAACTTCGTCGGTGCTGAGGCTTCAACATTTCATTTTCTAAGCATTCAAGAACAAGTCAGTACTAGAAATTTTTTAAGAAACTTTAAACTTTTCTAAAATTTATAGAAATGGATGATCCAGTCAAAAAGTTCAATTCTTTGTTTACCGCAGTTTATGACACTTCAGTGCCTCCTCATCTATCGAACTCCAATCCATTTGATAAGTTGTTTGAATACCTCATGGAATACGATGAATTCTACTCAGATACCGAAGAGGATAGAGACGAAGAAGAAGGTGATGGGTCTCAGAGGGAGGAGAATGGCGAAGACTCTGGATCCGATGGAGAAGATGTAGGAAATAATGGAGTATATGATGGAGGATATGACGGAGTATATGATGAAGGATATGATGCAGATGATGGAGGTGAAGGCGCTGTAGGTGGTGAAGATATTGAATGTGGTGAATTTGTTTTATATCATAATGAGATGGATGATAAAGTTGATTGGGAGGATAAGGACTACAAGAAGGATAATGCAAATGACTATAAGGATGATGACGGTGCAGCTTCCAAGGTAGAAAGCGATGAAACTACTAAATCCCCAAGGACTTTCGATTAGTTCTTGACAATTACAATCTAAATTACGAAGAGGCAGAAAATTGAAAATTGTGGAAAAAAATTTTGATGAACAGAAAAAAAACTTAGGAATTATATAAAATTTGTGCTACTTTCATATGTGATTTGAAGGATGTTGATTTTTAAGCAGAAACAATAAATTTCCTTTCGGAACATAAAACGTGGGTTTAGCTAAGGGTAAATGTGGGTTGGATATAAGCAAATTATTTATATTTTTGATTCAATTGACTATCAAAGACACCTAGAGGAAAATATCCTTTAGAAAGCGACTGCAGATCGAATCCTGCAGAGCCTGAAGACGCCTGAATTGCAGAGCAGCGATATTTAAAGGAGTTTTATGGATAAATGATATATGGGAATATGTGGAAGCTAGTCCTTAACGAATCGGGGACATTTATTCAAAGGCGGGAAACACAAAATGTTTTACTTGAAGGTATTAAGATTTTTAATCCATAAATAAATTTAATGTCGATTAAATGAGTAGCTTTGCACGACTTACTTAGATTTAAAATTAGGGGTATAAAACCTACATGTCCTATCGGCCTCCCCTTCTTAAACCAACTTATTACTTTTAGAGGCCAATTGAAGTTGGATATGATATGGATATATGGATATGGGTATATGGATATGGGTATATGGATATGGATATAGGGATATGGATATAGGGATATGAATATAAGTAAATGGATATATGGATATATGGATATATGGATATATGGATATATGGATATATGGATATATGGATATATGGATATATGGATATATGGATATATGGATATATGGATATATGGATATATGGATATATGGATATATGGATATATGGATATATGGATATATGGATATATGGATATATGGATATATGGATATATGGATATATGGATATATGGATATATGGAAATGAATATATAAATATGGATATATGGAAATGGATATATGGAAATGGATATATGGGTATGGATATATGGATATGGATGTATGGAAATGGATATATAGAAATGGATATATGAATATGGGTATATGGATATGGATATATGGAAATTGATAGATGGAATTGGATATATGGAAATGGATATATGGATATGAATATATGGATATGGATATATGGAAATGGATATACGGAATTGGATATATGGAATTGGATATATGGAAATGGATATATGGAAATGGATGTATGGATATGGATATATGGAAATGGATATACGGAATTGGATATATGGAATTGGATATAAGTAAATGGATATATGGATATAGGGATTTATGGATATATGGATATATGGATAAGGATATATGGATATGGATATATGGAAATTGATATATGGAAATTGATGTATGGAAATGGATATATGAAAATGGATATATGGAATTGGATATATGGAATTGGATATATGGAAATGGATATATGGATATGAATATATGCTATATGGTATTATCAGCTTTGCTTTAAGTCAAATTGAGAGTTTCGGTTTGAAAACATTTGAAAACAGCGCACAATCCTTCGCTCCAATCTGGCGGATCCTTGCATTCGTAGGGATGATGTGTGTGAAGGTGTGTGAAACGAGGTCGAGTATCTCTTGACCAGGAGCTGGGAATGTCTCATAATTGCGCTTCCAGTGGTTAACAAATCGACTGCCCTGCAATCTTATTTGAAACCATTAATTGGGCATTAGGAGTCCTGCCACACATTTAAGCCAAGCTCATGGAGAGCTTCCATTCGAGTGGTCCTGCAACTTTGTGGCCTTAAACAAAGTATATGTGACATTTACTGTCCTTCGGTTGCGACGTAGCAACCAATTTATTTCATTCATTTCAAATCATTCGAAAACTATAGTTGCCCCCTTCCCTTGTGCTTCTTTCTGTGTGGACTCAACGCTGTCGCAGTTTCAGTTGCAGTCGCAGCCGCAGTTGCAGTCGCAGTCGCAGTCGCTGCTGACGTTGCTGGTGCCGCTGCTGCTTCCTTTCATTATTTATGGCATTTTGCGGAACAGCAACGTCGACGCACTCAGCGTGTGATTGTTTATGCTGGCTGACCGGACTCCTCCCTGGCAACTCTGAGACCCTGACAGTCATGACAGTCCAGTCAGAAGAAGGCAGAACAAGCGGAGCTGCAGCACCTCAGCCAGTGGCTGGAGCTGCAGTTTCTCAGTGGCCTCCGCACCATCAGCATCTCCAGCAATCATAATAATATTTTTGCAAGTGCGCGCTGCTCCTTCCCCAATGGTTCTTCCATTTGCCAACCAGAGTACAGAGCACAGAGTACAGAGTAGAGGCCCTGTTCCCTGGTCTCTGGTTTCTGGTCGCTGGTAGCTGGTCGCTGGTTGCTGGTCGCTGGTTGCTGGTCACTGGTGCCTGCTGCCTGGTGCTTGGTGACTGGTGACTGGATGACTGTATGACTGGATGAACTGGATGTCTGTGGTGGTGGGCACTGTTGTCATCGCATTATTATTCCGCTTCGACGTTTTCTGCTCTTTTCATTTCATTTCTCTTCTTTTCTTTTCCTTTCTTTTCTTTTCTTTGCATTGCTTTCCTTCTCTTTTCTTTTCTTTACTTTCTTTTCTTTTCCTTTGCTACTTTACTATTATGTGTTTCTTTGATTTAATTTTTTTCCTTTTCAGTTGCCATAAATGGTTCATAAAATTTTATATGCTCGTCCATAAAGGAAACCGTTTGCTCCACTTTCCACTCACTGCATCCAATGTGGCCCCCATTGAAAGCAAGCTAAAAGATCTCCAGTCTCTTGGCCTCCTTGCCCGTCCCTGCTCCTCTGCCCTCCCTGCCCTCCTTGTCCTCCTTGTCCTCCTTGTCGCAGCTGCCTATGCGTTTCCTTGGGAGTTATTGAAAGTCCCCTAAACCCCAAATGGATTTCATCCATAATTCACCATCTAAAAATATTTCTAATATTTTCCAATTGACTTCAATAAGCTAATCCCAACATTAAGGAGCATGAGTTCTATAAAATGATTCATATTATAACCATCATTATCAATCGAATACATTCGCACACACACACACACACACACATTTATACACATACATATACAGTTATTAGAACTCAAGTGAAATATCTCAAAATGTGTCAGCTCATAAGTAGTTCATTAGTAGTTCCCAATTGAATGTTCCAATATATTTATGGAACTATTATTATCAGTTTTATAGATGATGTCATGTCACTGGAAGGGTAGCAAGATTAGGAGGTCTTCGAGATATCATTATAACCAGTGACTACTAACTATAAATTGGATTAGCTTCGGGATGGCAATGATTCAGTTGGTTAAGATTATTTAATTAATATAACATTTAATATATATTTTAAAATAATCTTTTTTATATGAATCAGTGAATTATTCACAACTACTCACTTATTGGTTCCACATTCAAAGGAGTGAATAACTCCAGGAGAGTTGGGAATATGTGAGGGAAATGACTTTGAAAATGGAACCACTTTTGATATTTGTTAATTTATTTTTTATTTTTTTTAATTTATTTAATTTATTAATTTTATTTCTGTAAATCTAATCACTTGTCTGGTTCACAGCATCTGCAGCGTATGAAATGTTTCCGTATATTAAAATCGCATTTATTAAAAGTTTCTACTAAATGAAAATCCTTGTTAATGAATCAGAAAATATACGAATTTATTTATCCCGCATTGTTGAACATAATTTATGTAAATTGAGTCCTTGAATTGGTTTGAATGTGTAAAGGATCAATTCTTTTCGATTCGTTGATTACTCATCTCTCTATCAAGGATTCATAAATATTCTGAATTCAGTGTGAAAAAATAAAATGAATTAAAATTCTGCATTTTCATATGGCCACAGGCATAAAATTTGAAATTTTTTAAGGACACTCAGTTAGTAAGGGGATGTGTTCTGATGCCCGTGCTTAACCCGACTAAAGCCCTGAGAGAGACACTTTGGGGTCAACTGACGAAACTTCTATGGTCTGGCCCAGACTAGCAAGACTTCTCTGGGCCCTCTCCAGACCAGTTACCATTTAAAAGCCGTTAGACTCTGTGCGGCTCGTCAATTTCATTGTTCAACCGAATGGCAAAGCGAAACGCAAAGCGCTTTCGAAATCGTTTAGATGCTAACTCCTGAGGCTTTGGCTGCGACGACGACTATGACTGTGGTCGTTTCTGTGGCTCTGACTCTGGCTCTGGCTCTGGCTCTGTCTATGGCTATGTGCCTGTATATCCATGGCTTGTATCTTCCGCGTTGCCAAAATCAAATTGAGGAGCTTATGCAACACAACGGCGGCCCAGCAACACGGCGGCAGCAATCAACAAAAACAACGCCGACCAAATCGCAGTTGGAATCGGTGCTTACGTGACCAGTCGAACGACTCAATCTGAGGCAACAACAACAACAACAACAACTAAAAACGAAAAACAAAAACAAACACAAAAAATACAGAAAATAAGAAAAAAAAAGGCAGCAAAAAAAAAATACCTATCGATGGTGCATGGTGCAAGCCGCTGGCGTGCCCAGTGCCCGCTCCCGTGCCGCCCATCGATTTGATTCGCATTCGAATATTCGTTGATTCGTTGATTCGGTGATTCGTTCATTCGTTCACTCGTTCACTCGCTCGCTCGCTCGCTCCCATAGTTGTATCTGATTATCAACTGGCGATGGGTTCGCTGGCCGTTCATGAACTACAAACGCCGCTGGCTGCGTTTTCGCTTTGCATTGCACTGCAATTGGCAGTCGCGGGCCTGTCCTCGATGCGGTTGTTGGCACTTGGGCTCTGGCGTATCTGACGGATGCACAGGCGAACGCACTGTGTGTGTGCCGAAAAACGTGTGTGCAACGACGGCAACTCGCCGGGCATATGCGACTCTCCAGATACCCTTCGACTGCAGACAGAAGCCCCTAAGCCGATTGCGGGTAGTGACGCCCAAAGACCGCCCCTTCTTGTCACGTGGGCGTCACACTTCGAGGCATCTATCCGACTACTGAATACCCTGCATACGCATCGTTGCATCCCATCATCCTGGAACCTGTTTAAGTGTGCCTGGGTGAACATTTGGTTATTCGATAAGCAAACTCGATTTGAGGGGCTCCTTCAATTCAATTTGTATTCAATTTGTATTCAATTCAATTTGCGTTCAATTTCAATTAAAATTTAATTGCTTAAAATAAATTATTCAAAGCGCCTCTGCATTCAACTTCAGTCGGAGCAACTCTTCCACTCGTCCCACTCAATTGAATTGCTACACTTAACTTAAATTCAAGTCGCCAATTCATTGCATTTATTCAATTCAAATTCTATTCGATTCGATTCGATTCGATTCAATTCAATTCAATTCAATTCAGCTTCCATTCGACTAGCATAAATAATTGAATGTTTATTCCATTCATATATTTTGTAGGCTTGTTCTTGTCATCGTTAGGCTGCAAATCGATATTAAGAGTTTCTTATTTTTAATTCTTCGAATGTTCAGGGAATCCAATACCCACTTCGATACCGATACCGATACCGATGCCTACTCTGTACCTATTCCGATACCAAAGCCGAAACCGAAAGTCGAGGATTCTGGATTCAAGTGCGGGAGAAGTTTAATCAGGGAATCTTCTGAACAAGTTCTTAAATATGAACATAAGAACACAAACATTGACTGTGGATAGGCAAACAGGCTTCCACTTCACATAATCCAACACAATTACCAACATCATTATCATCGTCATTATCATCATCTCCTTCGGCGATGTCTCACTTCTGAATGCGCCTCCTCACAGAATGTTGATTGTTACAAATGTTGGCAAAACCAAAACAAAGCTCATCCACTTTCCTGTACTTGAACTTCTGATGTTGATGTTGATGTTGATAATGATGTTGATAATGATGATGATAATGATGATGATAACGCTGGGAATGCTGATGATGATGATGATGATGACAGCGATGATGCTGATGTGGCAACCTCCAAAATCTCAAGTGATAGTCAAATATTTCTAGGCATCCAGCACTTGAGCTCCGGGTAATGTAAGCGCTATGTACACTCTTTCAGAATCCGCAGAGTTGTACGCGTTTCGTGTCGTTGTTGTTTCCACGGGCCGCACTTCACATCTGCCACTTGAGGCAACTCTTCGCTGCTCTCAGCTTAGGATATGCCATCAACGATACCGCAACAGACCACAATAATAAAAACCAACTACAAACTTTGTTAGGACTAAGTGCACAGTTCATAGTTCATAGTTCGCAGCTCGCAGCTCGCAGCCCGCAGTTCGCAGCTCGCAGTTCGCAGTTCCGTAGTTTGCAGTTATATTTGACATTTGACTAAAAAAGCCGCACAATTTCAAAGTATGTTTTAAATTAGTCCTACATTTTGTTTGAGCCAGAGACTTGAAACAGCTGAAAGGATTTTTTCCTTATCAAAGCTCCCAAAGATCACGAGTGTTCCGAGCCCTAAGAATCTTGAAAATTTCTTTTACACTTCAAGAAATTATGGATTCGAAGAGGCTTAGGTTCATTTTATAGCACATATTTGCCATTAGAGAGTCGTGAGCTCCGAGCTATAAATAATATTAGATAAAAATTTTTTATGTTTTATTAAGTCATAGGAAAATGGTTCGAACCACGGCTCAGTTAATATAGGGTCCATTTAGGAGCTAAGAAACGAGACATGAATTCAAATAGTTTCCGGATGCTAAGTTCTAAGTGCTTCTTTGCTGACATTAAAAGCGCTTACTCATCATTATCAGTCGACAGTCATCAGGCTATGGCCATCAGACATCAGCTGATTCGGGGCAACAGACAGGGGCGAGGGCAGGGAGACAGTCATTACCATTAGGCCAACAATTAAGTTGAGAGCAGCGCGGAAAGCCGTCGGGAAGCCAGCAACTGGGCCACTCTTTGAAAGCAGCTGAAAGATCTGATGATCGTGATTACCAAACAGTCAAGCAACCAGCCACAGAGGCGACCGGTCTGGCCAGACACGCGGGCTTGGGTCAGGGGAGAGAAGCGTCACGAGAAGCAGTGGCAGCAGCAGCAGCAGCAACGACAGCGGCAGCGGCAGAAGAGACGAATGAAGTGGCGGTAAAGATGGGAAGAAGAAGAAGAAGCGAAGAGAAGCAATAGAAAAATGAGCCATTTGGGTGCTTGGCAACAAACCTTAGCTCAAAGACAACAAAACACTTCAATTCGTAGTTGAAGTCGTGTAATAAGACGAAATTGAGGAAACCTTCAAAACAGACGCACTCAAGTCGCACTTTTCATACACTCACCCACTGCCAGGCTGCTACAGTAGTGGCTAAAAAAGCGTTAACTGCTGTCATATGTAGACCATGGAAAATGATGCCCAAAGTTGCACATCTCAAAGCTCCAATAAATACATATATATATCTGCCTACATATATACCACTTATCTGCCATATATACTATATATCTTCCTATACCTAGATATCTATATGTATGCGATTATAATTCAGATTGATTAATCTCTAGATTGGATTTGAAAAGAGATGCGATATCAAGTTTTGCTCTGCCTAGCTATAAACTGCTTTATAAAATGATTAGTAAGCTGGGAATCAGGAATCGAAAATATATAAATATTCAATAAAAATATATAAGTGATAGCAGAAGAAAGAAGAAGAGTGCAGAAGTCGCTCTTAACCAGAAGATTTGATGAGTCATAACAAATCATAAGCGACTCGGGAAGGGTATCCAAACAAAAGGCTTGCTGAATTCGCTGACAGATAGACAAATGGACTGATGGACTGATGGACTGATGGACTGATGGACTGGTGGACTGGTGGACGGCAAGACGGTAAGACGGGTTGATGGGTAGACGGGTGGACGGGGCTGACGGGTAGACGGCGGAGAGACAGACACTTGTTTGAGCGCAGAGCCGTAACGGTTTCTCGAAAATCAAGTTGGGCGACTTGCAAAAGTGTCTTTCATAAATCAGTCAACGCTCTGGCTACCAGCGTCAGCTGTCAGCCGGAGATCATATTGGTCGCTGCGGTGCTGCGGTGCTGCGGTTCGCTTGGGTTCAGCGGTAATTATGTCTCCACTTGGTGAAGTACAAGCGCGCACACACACACACGCACACATGCACACACATTATGTATTTACATGCGCGAGTGTATCTGTGACAATAACTGTTAGTGTAAATGTATCTGCATCTATATCTGTATGTGTATGTGTTTGTATCTGCCTCTGTATCTGTGTGCGCGTGTATATGTATATGTGTCATTATGATCCAAGAGCAGACAATAACAGATTTGGCAGACTTGGCGGCTCTGGGGTAAAAGTTTGTTGGCCCTCAAGTGCTGCCTGACTGAGACATTTGGCTGACTTTCCGTTTTGGCCATATTTGATTTGACGGCTCTGCTGTTGCCAACCGATTTGAAGCGCTCCAACTGCGACGGCCGCCTCTTCTCTCCACCCAACCCATTTCTTACCCCTGTCACAGTCTTTCACCCCTTTCCACTTTCCCCTTTCCCCTTTCCCCGTTCCCCTTTCCCTTCCCTGCCCTGTCCCTTACCACTGGCCGTACCTCTACCTATGCTGAGTCAGCGTTTTTAATTGTTGCCAAAAGCGGAAAACTTTTGCAAGTGAAAAGTAGGCAATGAAATAGTCATTTGGAAAATTTACAAGCGGCCCACAAAATTTACAAGCCAGCTCGTATGTCACACACACACACACACACAGAAGAAAGGAAAGAGAGAGAGAGAGACAAATAACATTTAAGTGATTAGAGGAACTCAATAAAAAGGCGCTTTAAATGTATTAACGTCTCGGTTAATCCCAATTAGTAACTTGCCATCAAATTTATGGACAATAGTTAATTACTTTCAGCTCTCGGCAGTGATCTAACTGTAAACCCGACGGTCCACTCACGACCAATAAAAAGCCATTAGATAAGCGGAGCTTTTCACTTGCCACAGTTCGAAGATAAGAATTATTGTTTTTCAGAGCTCTAGGAATTATTTATTTGATCGGCTCTCCAGAGCTTATCATGATATGATATGTACAATATATATGTATTATATATATTTATTTGTTTCCAGATTTTAAGTTTGGTTTCTCCTCCACCAAAAGAGGGACTATAAATTATATCGAATTTATTTTTAATTAATAACTTGGTAAATCAACTGATATATACTGAACCATATTATATATATACTTAAAAGAAATAAGAAAAAAAACATTTTTTTTTTTAATTGACATCAAAACCGCAGAGATAGAAAATGAATCACGCCTCAATTAAAAGCGAAATGTCTTTATAGAACTTTAAATCCTGAACAGCCTTTAAACCTATTCCCGATGGCGATAAAGATTGTGGTTTAAGTTCCATAGACACGTCAGTAATTGTCAGCGGGTAGATAAATAGAGAGATAGAGAGGGGGAGAGGGAGAGAGGGGGAGAGGGAGCTGATGGGATTTGCGAATTGTAATTTATGGGCGATGCCAAAGGCGTCAAGAACACGAACGTGTTTCAGCCCGTCGCCGAATGTGTATCTGAAAGATACAGATGCATGCAACAGCAACATCATTGTTGTTGTTGTTGTTGTTGTTGTTGCTGCTGCTGCTGCTGCTGCTGTTACTGTTGTTTTTGTTGCTACTGCGGCTGTCAGTTGCAACTGCAATTGAAACGCATTTAATTAACTTGCGCCTAATTTATGCTGCCATCGACGTCCACATCGACGTTCAAAATCAGCATTCGGCATCGCAGCTGTCATGTGGATCTTATAGCTTCGATAAAAAATACCCTACAGCCAGGCACTTCAGACTTCCTGCGCCATATGCAACGCTCCTAACGGGTCATTTTATTAAATTCAATAATTTGTGTAGTTTTTAAGTCTCTTACAAAATTCTTAAATATATTTCTGACTATTTTTTTTTGATGTAGTTTTTAGCTGCTCCCAAATGATGTACATATATTATATGTAGGGTATAGTTGATAGTTTTTTATAACATTTTTTATATTTAGTTATAGTTGATAGTTTTTTTCCTTTATTTTTTATATATCTTAAAATAAAATATATGCTTAATTTAATTTGAAGACTAATAAATTCATATATAATTAGGCTTTTCCGTTTTGGAGTTGGAACAGTTTTAAAGTTAACTTATGAAAATAACTCCTATGCTCAGAGTTTGATTATTTATTAATTACTTTTATTAATTAAACAACAAAATTCGATTATTTATTAATTTGATTTATTAATTATGCAATATTAACTCCGAGCTGAGAGTTGAATAAATGGTATATGGGTGGCTTATGTAGCAGTCATAGCTTCCATTGAATAGTCTTAAAGAGTATCTGACTTTCGTTCTGCCCTAACCTCACTGCAGGTCATTGGTTATCCTTTTTATGACTGACATTGGGCGCACATCAGGCCAAATGAACGAATGGCGACGACAGCTTTGACAGTCTGTCGATTGCCATGGATACAAAATTCTTATGGACAAGTGCATTGGTATGTGACCAGGGGGCTTGGCTTAGCTTGTAGGTCAGTTCTCTGAGCTGCTACTTGCCTTTTGGCTGGTTCTGCTTCCCATTCCCCATGCCCCATCCCCTTCCAATTCCAATTCCCATTCCCATCCCCATCCCTATCCCCACCCTGCGTACTCCCGCGGCCAACGACGTCCAACGACGCCCAAAGACGCCTCAATTAATTTAATTAACGAACGTGCCTCGAACGCCTTCCAATCGACGATGTGGCATTTGTTAAGTTGTTTAAAGAATACAACGAAATTAAGAGGAGGGAGGAGACCTATACACAAGGGATGGTGAGCGGTGGAGGTGGTGGTGGTGCGGATGGGAATGGGCATGGGGATGGGGATGGGGATGGAGGAGCAGTGGATGGGGGAGGCAAAGAACGAGATGTGGGCGATATGTCTTTTTCTTTACTTATTTTGATAGCGTTGTGGGGCTTCCCAGTAAAATCTACTGAATGCGTTTCTATGATTAACTTTCATTTGATGAAATATTTTCATTTCGACTTTCGTTATTTTCCTTCTCCATCGTCTCAATCACTCACTCTCTGGGCTCTATCATAGGGCTTCGCAGTTACCCTTCGCCCGGACCGCGGACCACGGACCACGAGCCTCAGCACCCCGAACCAGGAATCAAGCACCCGTCCCCCCATTCCCCATCCCCGTCATCGATATTAGGGCGGGGCTCTCTACCGTTTGACCGTCTCTTGGGTTCCAAGAGCTGAGGTCATGAGGCTTGAATTATTCCATTTTCTTTGGGTCATTCCGCTCGTCATGTTAAATGCCATATCGTATGCTATAGAGACTGCAAATATTTGTGATTAGTGTTACGGCTACGCTTACGACTGTCATTAAGACCTCTCCTCTCTTCCCCCCTCCCCCTCCACCACCACAGGTTAACTCATTGTTTAGCTGATGCATCATTCAATTTTATATAAGCCTTTGGAAGCCCACGTGATATTTGACTCAACTTAAGAATCTCACTTAGATGACGATAGTTTCAACTTGTAGTTTATATAAACTAATTAGTTTTCTGCCGAATTAAATAATTTCAGTATATTTAATCTCAGATTGGTACTAACTCCATATTCCACCTCAAGATCGATTGTTCCCACGTTCACCCTTACTCAAAGCACCCTTAAGTAGCGACTGTTTTTTATTCCATCTTCAATCGCTACTAACTTGGCATTGGAATCGAACGATAGTTTCTCGTGAAAATAATATCGTATATCAAATATCGTACAGTTACAAGAAATAACGGATAATCTAAAAATCCGAAGATAAAAGTAAAATTAGAGGAATATAGAACGAAGAATGCAGATCTAATTTATTATCTATCTATTTATCTATCTGTCTTACTATATATCTACCTATCTATTTATCTCTCTATCTATTTATTTATCTATCTAGCTATATGTCTATCTATCTATCTATCTATCTACCTATCTATTTATTTATCTATCTATCTATATGTCTATCTGTGTATCTATCTATCTATCTATCTATCTATCTGTCTATCTATCTATTTATTTTCCTATATGTCTATCTATCTATCTATCTATCTATTTATTTATCTATTAATCTATCTATATATCTATCTATCTGTCTATCTATCTTTTTATTTACCTATATGTCTATCTATCTATCTATCTAGCTCTCCATCATTTGTCCATCTATTTATCTATCTACTTATCTAATTATTTACATTTATATCCATTAATCTATCCATTGATTTAATAATCTATTAATTTGATTATCTACATTAAATCATCATTTCATATATTTATCTACTCGTCAGTCTTACTATTTATACAATTATCTATTCCTCTGTTTATCTATTCATCGATCTATTAATTTAGCTATCCATCTGCTCATCTGTTGAACTACCGAACTATCCATCTTACTATAAATTTTAATATGTGTACACATTCATCTAAATATTCATCTATATTTCTATCTATCTATGAGAGAAACTATCTACCTATCGACATTTTTTTATATTTTATTATATCAAAGGCAAATCATTGATTGCAACACTTATATTTATAATTCGATTTTTATTCCTTATGTTCAATTAATCTATTTCAGAGGCAGTTACAATTCTAGATAAAATATAAGATTTTTTTGAGGAATACTTCACTTTGATTCACCCACAGTCCCAGTGGCTATAGCCTTATGGATCTGGCCGATCATCCGATGTGCAGAGACTGCCCCAGGCGAGTACCGGGTAAATATTTCCTATTGCTGCAGCTTGGAACAGGGGGAAAGATACTTTGCTTCTGTTGTTGACTTCTTCGACTCGATCGTTGGGTAAGTGGCAGTTAGGGAAGGGGCGACGGGCGACGGGCGACGGGGCAGGGAGTGAACATGTATTATGCGATGCTATCGCCACATGTTGATCTTAAGCTTTTTTATTATTATTATTATTATTTGTATTATTGTTGTTATTGTTGTGGAAATGCAAAAGCAAGAGAGCCGCCAGTAGGGGGCAAGCAGGCAGCATAGGTAAAACGGAGGGGTATGCGGAAGGGCGTCGGAGTTCGAGGGTAGCGGAGGTAGGAAAGGTAACAGAGGCAGCAGAGGCAGTAAAGGTAGCAGAGGCAGCAAACGGAGGTAAGAGCGAAGGAGCAACTGGCCAAACTGGTTACCGGCAGTTCATCGGCGGCTACGAGGCTAATATTTGAGGCCAGGCCACTACCGGAGTTACACCTACTCCCGGTGGCGAGCTGTGCGGACTTGGGTTAAGCTTTGGGCTTTGGGCTTTAGGCTTTGGGTCTCTGGCTTCGGTCGTGTTGGCTCAGCGGGGTGTGCGTTGTGTTGTTTACGTTTAGCGTACGTTCCTCCATTCCACGCTCGTTTGTTTTGATTTTAAAAAAAGGTTGGGCTAGAGCAAGAAAACAACCATAGAGCAAAACAACAAAAAAATAAAAAAAAAATAAAGAAAAAAATAAAAAAAAAACTGGATGCCCTTGTTTATACACGGTTCGGTATTTGAATGTTTGGTCTTTGTTTTCGACTCACTCTCTCTGCCCCCTCCCTCCTGCCTCCTCCCTACTCCCTTCTCCACCCCTTTTCTCTAGCACCTCTTTTCACTCTTGCTCTATCGCTTTGTTGGGATTTGCTTTATTATTTGTGCTTTGAGCCACAAAGCAAGAAGATTTTTCTCTTCTCTTTCTTTAATATTTCTTCTTCTTCTTGTTTTCGTATCTTATATGCCATGGGATGGAGTTCAGTTTCAGGTTCAGGCTCGGGTTCATGTTCAGGTTCAGGTTCAGGTTCAGGTTTAGGTTCTGGTTCAGGTTCAGGTTCAGGTTCCACGGATTCCACACTCTGACTCTTGGCAATGGTTAACGTGCCGCTTGTCTATCAACTAGTTCTCGCCCCTCAATCAACTCAATCTCAGCTCTTGGAAGGAAGCCTTCGTGTCGTCCTTCCATTCACTTTGCTAATTAAGATTCATGACGAGTTAATCTGTGGCTGGGTTCTGACTTAGTCATTCCCTTGCCACAGGGTATATGCAAATGGGTGCCATGTTTATGATGTTATACAAACGTATATCATTTGGATATACATATATATTTATATATATGTATGTGTGTGTGTGTGTGTGTGTGTGGCTGAGATAGTTTCCAGTTATTATCTTTCCTCTTTCACATTTCGTGAGTGTCAACAATGACGCTGAAAATTTGTTATTATCTAATTGTCTGTTGTTTCTACTGCTTAAGCTGCCCCCTGCCTTCTGTACCCCCCACTCCCGCGCATTGTCCTCCCATTCACCTCCACCCACTTGTACCTCTCCTGGGAGTTTTGAGCATTGTTGCTGTTGTTGATGCTGCTGATGCTCGTGATGGCATTGGTGCCAACCCCAACCCAAATCCCAATCCCAATCCCATTGCCGTTCCCATACCCATACCCACACCCATATCCAAGACCAACCCCAACCCTAGCTCCAGCTTCAGCCCCACCCACCGCCCCATCCCATTACGCCCAATGACTAACCGCCACCGCGGGAGCTGCAAACAGAAATAATAAACACCAACAAGTGTCGTAAAAACAAATTAACGGCGCACAAGCAAACACTTGTCCCAGCGCCGCGTCCCTCGCTCGCTGCCCCTCTGTACCGCACCACCACCCCCCCTCCCACCAACCCCCCCAACCACTCCCACACAGCGCCTACCTCCGTTCCTTTCCTTCGACGGCAGTAGCAGCCCCTAAGTTTTAAATGAGTAAACATTATTTTAATTTATTGCATCGCATGGCATTGCTCCCCCTCAATCCTCAATCCCCAATCCCCAATCCCTCCTCATCCTTCCCGCCCATCAGCCACCATACTAATCCGCACCATAACAAGAGAAGCTACACCAATTGGTTGCATTTCCTCCGGTCGCCTGCCCCCTGCCCACAGTCCAATGTCCATTGGCAGCCAGCAAGCATCATATTCCGTGACCCCCGTCCGCCCCCACCCCCGCCCTCGGCACCGTCGACCCCCATTCCAAACGGATGTCTCGCTCGTTTGCCGGGCATTTGTTCGTCTGAGTAGCGGAGGAACACGTTACGGGAACGCGGGAAGCAGAAAGCGGGACCGGGACCGGGACCGGGGCCAGGACCAGAACTGGGACCGGGACCGGGACCGAGCGTTGCTCAACAACAGAGATTCCCCCTGGATCCACAATTGAGCACTTCTCATATTTTCGATTTGAACGGTGCACAACATGAAAACATTTTAGGATCGCTTGCTACCAGTGAGAGGAGCAGGCTGCTGGAGGGGAGGGAAACAGGATGCTCGCGGGCAACTTTCAACGCTAGGAAACTCGTTACCTAAGTTCAAGGAAAAACACATTAAGGGTGTTCACGTTTTCAAAAAACTCAAGATGTATTGCCTTTTATTGGGTAGTACATCGATTGAGTTTCGGAACAAGACGGGGAGAAGCTCAGCAGAGAGAAGCGAATGTAAAGAAGTGGGAGAGCTTCCATAGGAAAATGTATGACTGTAATATGACAGACATGATGAAGAATAAAGAAGAATAAATAGGAATAAAATGTAGATAATAATGGGGAGAGGGAATAATAAAAAGGTAACTGCCAACTATGACTCTGGCCACGCCCCAACTGTGTCTGCGTGCCGCATTGTAATAGAAATTACATTTTAATTATACCCTTTTCGGGCCATTATCGCATAGGGTATATTGAAACTCGACTTGTGGTTCAATTCATTTACTCCTAGGACAGTCAAAGGTAGGTTGTAACCTTTGCTTTTTTAAGGTTCTATTTAGTCGGAGTCGGAGTCGGAGTCAGAACAGGAGTTGGTGTCAGAATTGGATTGATTGATTAAGCATTAGTTAGAGTCAGATTCAGATTCGGAGTCAGTCGGGTTTCGAACCAGTTACAGTCAGAGTTAAAGTCGAATTCAGAGTCAGATTCGGAGACAGATTTTGAGTCGGAGTCAGATTCGGAGTCAAATTCAGAGTCAGATTTGGAATCAGATTCGGTGTCAGATTAATAGTCAGATTCAAAGTCAGATTCGGAGTCAGATTCAAAGTCACACTTGGAGTCAAATTCGGAGTTCGATTCGGAGTTAAATTCAGAGTCAAATTCGGAGTCAGATTTAAAATCAGATTCGGCGTCAGATTCAAAGTCAGATTCGTAGTCAGATTCGAAGTTAAAGTTGGATTCGGAGTTAGATTCGGAGTCAAATTCAGAGTCAGATTTGGAGTCGAGTATTTGTGCTTTCACATCTGCCAGGGTATCCAATCTTGGGCTACAAATGCATCATGGACATTATATCATATGGTAGATTCTACAAATTATATTTTAATTATAGATTTGAGTCTCTCCTCCTTTCTGGCCGTCTTTCCTCCCACTTCCGCCTGCCCCATCCACACATAGAAACCCAATTATTACCGTAAGAGTTATAAATTTCCAACGGCATTTAATTTGCATATAAGGAGCGACGCTCTAATGGTTCGCATTTGCATTATATAGTATATGAAGTGGCAGAGGGAAGGGTGGGGGACAGAGAGGGTGAGAGTGAAAGAGTGAAGGGGGGGAATTTTGCGTCGGGTTTCCATGTTTATCATTTTGGTTAGAAGAGGAACTCGAGTAACTTTTTATTTAAATGGATATACAAATATTTGAAGTTAACCAACACATTAAGCTACCTGCGGTACACACACACACACACACACACACACACACACACACACACACACACACACACTCGCACACAGACACACGCATACATAGCATCTAATGGTCAGCATAACTGCATAATTATAAGGGGCGTGGGTCAGGGGGCGAGGAATGCACACCCACAACTACATAATTTAGAAAAGTGCCTCTAAATAGCTTAAACGTAATACTAAAAGTTTAGTATTTTATTACTTTTGTTTCATCCCAAATTCGAGCTACGAAATTTTCAGTTTTCATTAGTGTTATTAAAAATAATCCGTCTGAGTGCAAATTAAATGGCAAATACGACGACCTCTGAAGGGGCATATAGAATTTATCGTGCGTTTTGTCGACCGCCAATCGATCTATCAAATGTATCCAAATATTTCAGTATATCTGATATCTCTAATAATAAAATATTCCTATTAATTTAATAACAATATTTGAAGTTCTAATAGACAATATTTTCCATGCGAGGGCCGCTTGAAAACTAAGAAGAAATAATAATAGTAGCGTTTCAAGAATGCAACAATTTAAATAGAAAACTACATGAAATTATCTGCAGATTTAATACTGAGTATATACCAGATATATACTTTAAAATTTGTTTAGTATAGATATCGAAAGCAGTCAAAATTAATATTAGAATACGAATTAAGATGTCCTTTTTCTTCTTAAAAATAGAAAATTAAATTAAATTTAATTTGAAATTAAAATAATAAATAAATTAAATAAAAAAATAGTTTAATAAATATAAAATTTAATTAAAATAAAAATTAAATAAGTGTTGCATTAATTCCACTCATTTGAAACGAACTCTTAATGCCACTACTGTTCGAGCTACCCTCGCAAATGAATTCGCAAGAAATGCATAACCTGAGTGTTTCATCATTTAGATGGATGCATTGGGGGGATCCTTAACTTCCTCCCAATCACCTTCACTTCTACTTGCCGTTTTCCGCACTCTTGCAACCTCGTATTAAGCGATCCGCCTAACACCACTTCTCCAGGCTTCCATCCCGTCCCATACTCCAATTCACCGATTCTCCTATCCACCTAACTTCCAATCATCCCTTCCTCCCATCATCTCATACTCCCTTCCTCCCTTCCTCCCATTCTCCCATCCGCGCACCCCTCTCCAGAAGCCAACCCACTTTTATTAGAGCTCGCAACGGGCTCTTCAAGTGTGGCAATGATGCGTGGTGGCCACGGCAGCTATGGGCGATCGGCCGTGGCAGCTGTGCCATCTGGCAGCCTTATGAGTCACGCAAATGTCTGACTTGGAACCGATCTGTGATCCACATGTTTTCACTTAGCTCCGCAACGGAGTTCGCCTCTGTGGCTGTGTCAGTGTCTTGCTCTGGATGTGCATGGTGCATGTGGATGAGGATGGGGCTGGGGATGTGGGCCTGGGTCTGAGCGCTGGGGTCTATTCCATTTAATGATGCATTTCATCTTAAATTTAGTGGCAAAACATTGTTGAACGCATTAAGTAATTACGATTATGTTGCATGTTTTGCTTTTGGATAAATATGAAAATGCATTCGATTCATTGGCTGCAACTTGTTCAGCTCGATTCCCTCCCCCCTCCCCACTCGCCGATCGTCGATCGCTTTCCCGTCTCACAAGCAATCCCCTCAGCGACCCCTCCGAGCCATGGGTCGGAGCAGCATCAAGTGCACAGACACTGCCTCCCAGGGGGCAACCGAGGGTAGTATGAAGATAATGGGAGGCATTTGAAGAGGCCCGAGACGGGGCCTCCGAGGCGTAAGGGACGAACGATTGTCATTGGGAGCCATGTGGCATATCATAGATATGTGCACATCCATTTAATTGTTCCCACCATATAAGATCGGGCATTCACATAGCAGATCCGATTCTTAAGTAAATTGTAGCCTATCAATTGTTTCAATTAAAAACAACAATAACTCACCAGCTGGAACATCCACACAATTGATGGGCATCTTCCCCCAGTCTCCCCGGACTGTCTACATCCCAAGATCCGTAAATCGGGTCTCCAGTCTGTAGATAGACGAGGGATTAACTAAATATATATCCGAGCTAAGACCTAAAGTCCCATTAAAAGAAAATCAAATTATGATTTCCCTTTTAAAATGAAATATTTGAAATATTTTTCTTAATTTGGAAAAAGGATCTTCAAATCAATTCCTTTGATAATGCAAGGATATCATTATAAATTATTACCTTTCAAGGATCGAGAGACTAAAGATAAAGGAAACCCAAATCTTATATAAGTCGAATTCCTCTCAATTTATTTCAATCTTCTCATCATGAAATCCTCTTTATATTGTAAATGACATGTAGCCACAAAAGCCATCCAGATTATCCTGGAAAGGATCATAGTTCCTAAAGGACAGAATCTTGTAATGTGTGTAGAATCTTCTCTTGAGGATCTCTTGGCGTTTAAATATTTGTATAAACATATATATATGTATATAAGTATGAATATGAATATGAATATGAATATGAATATGAATATGAATATGAATATGAATATGAATATGAATATGATTTTAAATATGAATATGAATATGAATATGAATATGAATATGAATATGAGTACGAATATGAATATGAATGTGAATACGAATATGAATATGAATATGATTTTGAATATGAATATGAATATGAATGCATATATATATAGATACTTGCGTGTATATGTGCGTGAACTTTGTACGTTTACTCTTCATAAGTTCATATAATTTAATCCCGTTCCGTGGTATTCTGTTTGAATCCTTGGATGGAGTAAAAAGGACAGCCATTCATTATGGGCCACCATTTATCAAGTGCATAGCATTGGGCGCATTTCTAACGGAACTGCCTGCCTCTTTGGTAGGCGGGCGGGGGGTGGGTGGTAGGAGTATGAAGCATGTTGTAAGGTGGAAGGAGGAAGGAGGAAGGAGGAAGTAGGCAGGAGGCAGGAGCCAGGCGGCAGGAGAAAGAAGAAAGGAGAAAGGAGAAAGGGCAGACTAACTGCCAGTTATGGTGGTCACTAGTTGACCAAACGCGCCACAGCCATCCATCAACTTCATGAAGAGGAAAACGCGCAAGTGTGCGTGTAATTTCTGTGAGGCCGCACACTTATCGAACATGCTATATACAAGTCGGGGATCCAGCCAGGCCCCGAATAGTGACGTGCCTCTGTGTGTTATCCGTGTTGTGTGTGCCGCCCGAAAGCAACTTGACACACACTCACACACACACACACGCACACATACACCATCCATCAGGCACATCAGTCACTCATTCATACATTGAATTTTCCTCTTTCTTTTTTCCTGCATTTACGGCACTTCATCAACATCACAATCATAACAGTCGAGACATAAGCCCCCGCCCCTCCCCTCCGCCCACTTATTCCAGCCCATCCCTCCTCCCGAAAACCCTTTACAAATGTACAACTCCATAAGTAGTTCCCAAAAAAAGGGAAGAAGACTCCTTGGATGTGAATCCTTTGTAAGTTCTTAAAGCTCTAATTTTGTGCAGGACTTCAAATCCAACGATCCAAAAATAAAATGAAAAATTTGAAGAAACATTTTTAATTTATAGTTAAACATTTTCTCCTGAAACTATCGAGCCCCGCAGGAGAGTCTTAAATCTCCTACAGGTGCATATCCCTAACTGTATTTGAGGTCCTGTATATCGATTGGAGTCCTGTCCCATAGCATTTGGATGCTCTGCCCGTAATGCCATTGGCTTTCCATTTCGATGTCAGCTTAGAATTCACAATGCATTTGATTTGGAGCTGCTTGCCGGTGTCGCCGGAGCATGGGTAAGCCTGCCAGCCGTGCGGCGCATCCTTCAACCCAGGACCCGGCTATCACCCCCTTCCACCACACCTGCCAACCTATCCCCTGCCTCCGCCCAACACTCACCAATTCCATTCTCAATCCATCTACACGTCTCCATCTTCAACTCTCCACCGCCCGCTCCAGCCTCCATCCTCCATCCTCCATCCGCCACCTTCCACCCTCCATCCCACCCACCCCCTTCACACTCGTCAGCCGATCCGCGGCATGCGAGTGTTTTGTATTTTTTGAATTTGTATCTCGTATTTGAGAGCCTGCACGTTAATATTTGGATTGCGTGTATTTGTATTTGTTTTCTGGTTGTGTTTCCTGTGCAGGAAATGCGAGGATAGCGGCCCGAGTGGGCGGACTCTGCCTCTCACTGTGCGGGCCCCACTGAATGGGTTTCTGGGCACTGTGTTGCCAAAATAAATCCGCTATAAGCCCCTTGCACAAAAATGTTTTTCCTATTTTGCATAAAAAGTTGCGCTTATCCCTTTCGCATTCGCATATTTAAATTCGTTTCTCTGATATTTGAAATTCGATTTTTGTATACACACACACACACACACACACACACATATATACACTCATATATATATATATGTTTTTTCTTGCTTATTCTCCGCTCGTCATCTAATTCGCCCGTATAGGAGTTCCGGGTCCGGATACCATTCAAAAGGCAGCTTTTTAGTTGCATGCTTATCATTCAATAGGTTTCGCCCATTTACGTGTTGTGTGTCTCAGTGTGTGTGTGTGTGTGTGTATGTGTGTATTGCTTCACGTGTGCCATATCTCTTCTTATTTTATTCTTTAAATTCGCACAAACACACACTTATACACTAGCACACACTTTCACACACACACACACACACTCTCACACACACTCACACACACACAAAGACACTCACACATACTCGGCCATAGGTATACACGCGCGCTGTTTGTTTGTCCATGTGGTTGCGTGTGAAAACTCACAAATGCGAGTGGATTTCGGCATCAGGACTCATCCTCCTTCTGAAGTGCCTCAGACCAACACCACCCACCACCCACCACCTACCACCCACCTGGCATTGCCCACACTACACTCCACGTAGCAACTAGCGACTGGCTATCAATTGGCCTAAAGTAATTTTTTCAATTTCTATAAACGATTTTAAGTGCAACTGACAGCAAATGTTGCATGCCACCCTGAGCCTTGTAACGGGGCTCCTCTCCTCGCCTCAAATGACAGGCACGAAAACATTTGATATGATTGAGGAATACTATAGATGTGTGTATGTGTGTGTGTGTGTCTACACCTTGGGGTATACCATTAACAGTGGATATGCGTGTATATGAACATGAATGTCCTTCAGTTTATATAAGGAAGATAAAAGTAATGAGTTTTGACACAGGTTTTCAGCTGCAGACCTGACGGAAGGACTTCTTGTAAGCGGTGCCTCTTCAACCACAAAGTCTGCTTACTCCTGAGTTACTCCTTCTATACTCCTCTTTTACCTGCCTCTATTATAATGTAATACCAAATAAATAGATCACTCGCAGCCTTCCGATTGTCGCACTATTAGAATTGCCTTAAGACTTCCTCTCAAATGATACTTTTGTATATATTTACACATATCTACATATACATATACATATACACATATATATATATATATGTATATATATATATATATTACTAATCTTCGATCTACTTCAAGTCCATAGCAAAGAGTCCGCTGGCTGTTCTTTAGGTAAGACACGGATAAGGCTTCGCACAGTCAGGGCGATAAAAGTAGGCAACGCCTCGTACATCACATGCTGTGCCACAATATTATATATTTTTATATTATATTATAATCTTTTTAATTAGTCACTTATATGTATATATATATATTCCTAAGCTTAAACTGAAATAAATCCTTTGAAGATTCCTAAGAATATAATTTATTTTCATATATAAACTTTTATTGTGGCGCGTTCCCCTATCTATCTTTTCCAGCCACGAGTGTTTGCTAAAGGACTTAAAAAAATATTCCAATTTAAACACAATAAAGTTCGTTAAGAGAATCCTGTGTGCGCGAGGGCATTTACTTATAATTGAACCATTTATATGACTCAGATTTAACATCAACCTCAGAGACGTTATGAAAGCCATGAAGATTCGCCTCGAAATTTAATAGGAACTTAAAAAGGAAATTCTAAGATTTTGTAATCCGCTGAGATTCGTCGAAAGTTGAGACGCATTTAAGGTTAGAAGCAATTGAGAATTTTGCTGCTGAAATAAAAATCCTTGCTAGACATTGCAATTCCGCCCAAGGACCAGGAGCAGCGAGCAGCAAGCAGCGAGCATCTAACAGAGCTGGCAAGCTGCAGGCAGCGTAAAGGTCACTCCAAGGACAAGAAGAGAGATGCCAGCGAAGTGCACAAAAAATGTTTTCTCTTATTAAAATCGATATTTAGTGGGTATAACTAGGCTGGGTGGAGGCGGAGACGGAGACGGAGACGGAGACGGAGGCGGTGAGGCTGGAGGCTGGGGGCTGGAGGGAGTGTCGAAGTAAAGATTCGGCGGCAGCAAGACAAATGGGAACAAGCCAGGGGATGGGAAACGGGGAATGGCCAACGAGGGCGGAGGATGGGGGGGTATTTGCATTAAATTATGCGACGAGCTGCGGAAATGTTTGCCATCAAATGGGGGGAACGCAGATGAAGAAGCATCTGAACGAAGAACGGAGAACGGAGAACGAAGAACGCAGCGTCGTTAAGTGCGGCGGAAACAATTTCACTCTTCAGCAAAAGGAAAGCTATAAAAGGAAATAAAAGAAAAGCAGCAGCAATGGCAGCAAAGGCGGCGGCATCAGATGTTGACGTCGACGCTGACGCTGACGTCCACTGCAGCAGCGACTTCGACGGCGACCGCGATTGCGAAGCATTTGTTAAAGCAAAGCGCCGCAAACAAATTGTAAAAGAAATCCTTCAAACATCTGTGAATAGCTCGCCCGCAATTCAGCACCTGCCCCTCCTCTGTTACGCCCCCACCCCCCTCCACCCTTTGTCGAGCACCCTATGGTTCATTCAGTCACAGTACACACATGTCTGTGCTTGCTCGCTCGTGTGTGTGTGTGTGTGTGTATTTGTATTTGTAATTGTTTCCTTTTTGCTTTATGAGTTTTTCATGTATCACACAAAGTGTCACCCTATTCGCTTGCAGCTACCCCCCACCAACCCCCCTTCCCCCTCCCCCACCCCCTCACCATACCCATCACCCTTTCCACTTTTTAGTTCACATGCCACCGCCCCCAGCACTGCGAGTGCCTTGCACCAGCGTGTGTGCCCCCACCGACGCCGTCGACGACCCCTCGGCGTCCATTACCAGAGCTATGCTTACAACGTGCAACTTTTGTGGAGCGCATTTTAATCGTCGTCATTAAGGCGGCAGCGCGTGCAAAATATCCTTTTATTTCATTTTTTTCAAATACCCTGTAAACGCAGCGAGGGTTGGCGGAGGGGGTATGATGAGTTGTTAGCGTGGCATGTGACGGGGGAGGGAAATGCTTTTCTGTTCTAGGACACTCGCCAGTACTTCATATATGACTTGCATTCAGTGTCCTTTTTCGAACTTCAGTCCTGACTGCAAGTCCAAAGCTATGACTTTCAGCTCTGAAATGTCCTTAAGCCAAATATCTGAGGGTAGCGCCAAGACTCGACGTCAAAGTAAATATTTTGTATCCTCAGTTGTCAATTACAGGATATGGGGGAATCGATCATTGGGCCGCCGGAGTCGCAGTTGTTTTATTGTGTTGCATTACTTGCGCGCAGGATACTTTCATTTTTTCATCTTTTTGGCTTCTTTTGTTCTACTCTTAAGTGTTTAGCTGTTGCAAGCTGTCCAAAAACGACATCAAAGTCATCCCCAGAGTGGGGACTACAATGGGTCCTGGGAGTAGACCTGCTCTTAGGTCAGACACCGCTCAAAGGATATATTAGCTATCCTAATTTGAAAAGCTGCATCTCGGGTACTTCCATTGATTAACATGTCGTCCCAAGGAGCAGCGAAACAATGGCCAGCACAAGTGTGGCAAGTAAAGCGACACAGGAAAATCTCTTGCAGGATATCTTTATAGATAATATCAAAAGCCGAGGATTGCATATTAAAGGACATTCTGACATGCTGTCAGAGAGATGCGAATTTGTAGCTACAAAATTGCAACAATTTTATCAAATTTCTTGCTTCTTCTTCTGGCAACTCCCCGCCCCCCTCCTCCCATCCCTCATACGCCTCATACGCCTCATATATCATCTGAAGAGCAATCGTATCTTAAGTCTTTGGCGAAAATCACTCAGTTTTCTTGACAGCAAGGCCTCTGGGATCTTGGGTTTTATATTTTTGAAGAAATAAAAAATAAAAAAAAATTCAAAAAATTAAAAATAAAAAAAAAAAAAAAAAACTTGTTCGCATTTGGGACTTAAAACCGCCTCAAAGAGGCTGACACCTTCGGCCAAGCGTAAAAAATTGTGGGCCGCAGGGATGGAGAAAAGCGATGGGCAGGCGATGGATGGGAGGAATGGGGAAATGGGAGGGAATGAAAAATCATTAGACACAGCTGGACACCAACAGAGCTCGACTAATAACTTTCAATTGCGGTTATGATGGACCGAGCCAAGACCAGGACCAGCACCAGGACCAGGGCCAGGGCCAGGGGCAGGGCCAGAGCCAGGGCCAGGGGCAGGGCCAGTGGCAAGAACAGGAAGAGAAGCTGTCAAGCAATTGCACAGCACAGGAGCGGCACGAGGGACAGAAATGGGCCTCAGCCTTAGTCCTTGGTCCTTAGTCCTTGATCCTTGGTCGCTCCGTTCGATGCGCCTCTGTTTTGGTGCCCGTTAAATATTTATAAAATGTGTTGTAAGTAGGAAATTGTGTTCGCTCGCTTTTGAATGGCCGTTCACACAAAGTCGACTTGAGCAACTGTCCCTTCATCAGTTCCATGTCATGTGTCCCATGTCCTATGTCTCATGTCCTGAGTTCTGAGCTCTGAGCTCTGAGTCCTGTGTCCTGTGTCCTGAGTCCTCTGTCCAAAGTCCCCGCGTAGGGACTCCATGTCCATCAGTTGTGTTTTCCAATGGACAGTGTCCTATCCTCTGCGTCCTGCGTCTAGTGGCCAGCGCTGTGGGCCCTTTGCCCTTTATTCGGTGGCCCTCGTCCTTGCCCGGGCTTCCTCTTTGAAGGTCTTTTATTTATTTATTTATGTATTTATTTTATGCCCGTGCGTTTGGTTGCCTCGATTTGTGCCTCTTTGTGCGCCATTTCCAAAGGGGGAAAACTTATTTTAATTTTAATAGAAATTAATGAGGTAATCTTCTTTCGGTGTTTGCTCCTCCCCCCCCCCCCTCCCCCTCCTTCCGACCTTCCTGCCTATACCTGTCCCTTTCCCTCTCTCTCCCTCTGCGTGTCTCTTTTCGGCAAATGGATTTTAATTTGAGCCCCTCCCACGCAAAATGAAAAACTTTTGAAAAGCCAAAGCGCTGCTGCTTTTCCTCTTTGTACAGATTTATAATTGTTTGACGGAGGATGCGGAATGGGGGATGGGGGATGGGTGATGGGAAAATCTTTTCCATTCTTTCTTTCCTTCATTCCTTCTTTCTATCTTCCCTTTCTTCATTTTCGCAACGATAAAGACACGAAGTTTGAAGGACGAACGCAACACTTAGGACTCTCAATCTGATTTTGGTTAGGATTAATTATTTAAATTTGATTAAAGCTAAAAAATATAAGTTTTGACTTTTTCACTTTTTTTTTTTCTCTACTCGGGAAATCAATCAAATTGTCAAGGAACTTCGCTTAAGCGATGGAAAGATGATCCGTGAAGGATGCGCGACTCCTTGTATCATTTGCTCGGGAATGCTTCTCGTGGAAAATTCCCATGGATTGCGCTCCATTAAGAAGCAGCAGCGAATACTTTATGTGCGGCGTGTGGTCGGTGGTTGGGTGATTGGGTGGTTGGGCGGTTGGATGACTGTATAACTTGCCTGGTGGCAGCTGAAGGCAGGTGGTTTCTTTCAAGACTTTAATTATGCCATAAGCGCAAATTAAACTTTCATAATTAAACGGCAGTGCGTTGTTAAAGTAACTTACCCCCCGGCCCCGGCCCCGGCCCCCAGACCACCACCAGGCCACCAGGCCACAAGGCCGCCAGGCAGCCAGGCAGCCAGGCACCACCCCCCCGCGACAATCACCGTTCGCCCTCTTAACTCTCAACTTTAACCTTTTACCCCTTGGCACTGAGTGTGATTCTCTCAATGTGGCGGTGCTTAGATACGCATCGGTGGCCTTCAAGCGTCTCCTAACTTTTCCTAGGCAAACACATAAGCTGCCTGCACGGATATTAAACTCAATGATATATCGAAGGAGCGTACAGTCCCGTAAAAGGGGATTAATTATGCGCAATTAGGACAAAGTAAATTTGTTAAAATATCGTTACATATGTGGGCACAGGGACCTCAGGGCTTATGCCACTTTATTCCCCAATGAATTTGCGGAAATACGAGCACAGTCCAAAGTGCTATGAATTAATTGATCGAAGGTAAACTTAAGCACAGGCATTATTTAATAAATTGGCATCCTTTTCACCTGTGAAGTAAAAATACTGAAATAAGAAATAAAGAAATTGAACAGAATTTATCGATAACATCGATAGCTCATCCGATTATGATATTGTCCCTTTGTATTAAATCCTTTTAAAAGTGCACTCAAATTAAAGCCCAGTACTTAAATTCAGCCGAGTCGCAAGCCCTGCGAGAGATGTTCCATTTTTGTAGCATACTTTTTTGGGCTCGCTTCCCTGCGTCTGCCATAAGCCATTTCGATAGTAGAGGAAGCAAAATTATTTCGATTTATCGGAGTGAAAGTAAGCTACTACAAGTAAGTCGTCTTCAAAGGACGTGCTGGTAGAAAAATTAATCATGCATCCATTTCGTCAGGCACGAAAAGGACTCCCCAATGAAAGATTGGGTAAGTCATTAATTTAATTCCACAGTCGTTCGCAAGGTGTCCAAACTATTGACCCATCAAGGATGGAATTAACACCTACTAAGTACAGTCCTGACGAATATTGATCTGAGGAAGGATCTCCATAGGAAGCGATATTAAAGTCGTACATCTGCTGACCTTCAGGCAGTCGCCTCGTCCCAAAATTTGCCATATATTTTCCTATGTCTCAGGACATGAGTCCTATGAGTCTCAACTTGGGAGTTTCTTAGTTGCCTAGGGTTAAAATCTTCGTTAAGTCTTTGGACAATCAGAAAGCAGTATACAAAATAAATTAAAGTCATTCACGTGCCTTACGAAAACTAAGCATAAGGATAAAGTTGAGTTTCAGGTTGTGAAACGTTTACGAATTGGAAACAAAGCAGAATCAAAGTATCAATTAGTTTCGCAAGTGTCACGTGTACCCCTGCCCATGGATAGTTAGGTTTTCCGCCGTGAAAAGCAATATTTTTGTTTGATATCAAAAACCAGGTCAGTTTTCAAATGAGATTTACGGTCTCCTTTGGCCAGGACATTCTCGATGTCCTCTGCTTTGATTTCATGGAAATGTTGTACGGAACTTTTGTATCCTCATAATCCCCCCCATTGCGAAACTTTCATTTCATGATTTTCCTCCCAATCCCCCTCCCCCTCCCCGCCTCTGGCCCTGCCCACTTTCTCTGGTCGAGTATTGACCGAACGCGTAATTTATGCAAATATTCCAATTTGTTGAACTGAAACACTTCAAGGAGAGCAGCGCTGCCGAAATAATTGCGTCGATTTATATGACGAAAGTGGAGGGAAGGAGTGAGGGAGTGAGGGGCGGGGAGATGGGTGAACCGAGAATGAGGGAGATATAGAGGACATTCTTGCTGTTGCTGTTGCTGCAGCTGCTCATTACCCCTTCTGGCAGCCACCCTGCATCCAGGAATTGTGACCAATGCCCAACTATGCCCCTCATCCTCCTGTCATTTCTGTCACTTCAACTTTCCGTTTTTATCCCTGTCCCTGCTCCATACCCTGTCCCTGTTCCTGTTCGGTCCCTGTTGATGTTGCTGTTGCTTTTGCTATTGCCTGTCCCCGGTTCCTGTGCCCGGTTCCTGGCGTGTTCCATCAAGTGGGTATTTTTCGTACACGAATAAACTTTATGGCGCCATTGTAGTGAAGTGTCGTCGTTGTCGTCGCCGTCGGTCCTGCTCCTGATGCTGCTGCTGCTGCTGCTGCTCCTGCCCTAGCTCCTTCTCTGGGATGACATAATAAACTTGGATATTAGAAATTCGAGTGAATTTCGAGTGCCGGGTCCTGGCACTGGCTTTGCTAGCGAGTCTGAGTTTGATTCTGGTCCTGCTGCTGCTCCTGGCTCTGTCCCTGGTCCTGGCCCAGTGGCCGGCATAAGCTCCAAGGCTTCATTACGTGAATTTCGCGCTGCCTTCCCGCTTATTAACATAATGAAACAATGAAATAAGGAGAAGTAACAGCTCCAGCTGGATGCTCCACCAGGCCGTTCGGTCATGAGGGACCGTCCTCATTGCCGGCCATCCAAGCGGCAACTAGGAAAAGCTGTCAAATGAACGCGATATCTTTACGCATTATGCTAATAAATTTACTAAAAAAAAAACAACAACAACAAAAAGCAACAACAACAACAACAAAATATATAAAAATAATAAAAAGAAAAATAATAGAGGAAAACTCCCAAAAATCTCGCAGGAGCAGAGATTGAACGTAGATTGGAAGTTACAAATACATTCACCTGCCATCAACTTCGGGGGCATTCAAAGTGATCCAAGGAGCACGATAGGACGACACAGCGATAGGACGACACAACGATAGGACGATAGGACGATAGGTTAAGAGACCTTGGCCAGGGGATTTATGCACAGGACCTGAAACTAACTTCATTTTTTCGCAACGCTCTTACTGACCAACGGATACCCTGCACTCCACCAAAGCATCAGAAAATAAACTCAAAATAAATCGATAAGCCGATAACTTTATCGATTGATATGTTATCGCAACAAGTTGTGAATGTGTCGACTGACTGTACACGGACATCACATATACAAGAGCACAGCCCTGATCAGGACTCCTATGCATCTCCGGATAGGAACTATACATAATTGCAGGGCATTTTTGTATCCTGCGAGGGTGTTCAATAAGTATAAATAGTCCTGTGGGAGAAGGAGGATTCGACAAGGATGCGTCTTTGTGGGGTAAAGGAGGGGATGTGGGTGTGGGATTGGCATTGGGTGTACATGTAGGTGGGGGTATTGATGTGTGTGTGTGAGTATGTGTGTGTGTGTGTGTGTGTATGTGTGGTGTGTGTGTGTGTGTGTGTGCGTGTATTGCGATGTGTTGTACGTTGTATATTGCAGAAGCAGAAACTGAGCCACAAGTTGGGCGGGAGACAGGGACTGAGGCAGAGGCGAAGGAAGAAGCTGAGGCTAAGACTGTGGCTGAGGCTGAGGCTGAGGCTAAAGCTGTGGCTGAGGTTGAGGTTGAGGTCGAAGCTGCGACTGAGGCTGATGGACAGCTGCTCTTTGGTATTAAGTAGCACGTGCGAGCTTCCAATCATCAGTCTAAAAACGCCTGAAGAGTTCGTCACCGGATTTAATTTGCGCCTCCTCTGGTTCCTCGAACTGCTGCTTATGTCGCATCTTTCTTCCTCTCCCTTTCTCTCTTTCTCTCTCTCTCTCTCTCTCGTTTCCACTCTCTTCGTGTCTGCATCCACTACTCTGAGTCTGTTCTGATTACAGGGCACAAATTGGCTTGGCCTGGGTGCGGGGATGAGCGCGACTTAGGCCTCCCGTTTCGACGTCCTTGCGCCCCATCGTCCTTTCGCTCTCTCAACATTAGCAGCCCGGGCTTCCTCCGCTCGTTCGCGGCGCAAAATATTTATTTTATTTATGACAGTTCAGTTTAGAGGCATCAGCATCCTGGCCAGGATAGGACAGGACCTGACCAGCTCCGGCACAAATTACTAAATTCACTTTGAGGCATGACCATGGCAAACTTTGACTTTCTTCGACTTGACGCAATCAGTTTAATGCGCAGAATATAATACGCGCCCATCGAAGTGGAAATCAATTTTGATTGCTGGCCCAACTGCAGACATCATCTACCGAATGTCCTTACGGCCCCAGCGCTGGCCATGATCCGACCTCCAGTCAGTACCCTTCATGCTTCATACTTGAGATTCAGGATAGAAGTTCGGGCCATTTCCGGTTTTAATCGTCAAAAAATCGTCCAATCAACCCTCTCCGCATTTCTCGTCACTCACGTGGGCAGAGAAAACTCGATTGTCCGGACAGCCAAACAACCTACAATCGTTTTCCAACTCTTATCGATATATATTTTCCGCTTGAAAGGAGTGAAGCACCTTTTCACCTTTCCAGTTAAGTAAGCCCAATTAAAGATACATAAGGAGTATTTAATTAAGTGTTATCGATAAAAAATAAATAATTTGAAATATTTATCGATAACACAGTTTGATAAGCATTGAAAACGATACATTTTCCTTCATAGTCTAGTTATCGATAAAAATTTATCGGCACGAATTTGTCACACTCTATTTTCGATTAATTACAACTTTATCGCGACTTTGATCGCATCGCATTTCAATTTAGCTCCTCTTTCAAAAGCTGTCCTGATGCTAAATTAGCCACAATTTGAGGTCCTTATTGGGGTAAAAAAAAAAAAACTTTCACAGCATCAATCGAATGTCCTTGCTCCCCGCAAACAAAATCGCTGATTTTGCAATCGTCAATCGACAAAAATGCTTTGTGGACAAAATTCACATTGTTTTTTGCCAGTTTCTGGAGAGACGTCACTTGGAGGTGTTCATTAGGAAGCATCCTGATTACCGCAGAGGTGAGAGAACAATTTTCACTGTGCCTTGAACCACGAAAAGGATGCGAATGTGTGTGAAGTCTATCTGACTTCATATTCACAGATATATATACATATGTGGCATATAAATCTGGGATAAAAATGATATATATGATATCATATGATATATATGCATACATATATACGAGGTGTGTTCAAAAAGTATATATGGATGTATGGGGTATGTGGTATATAATGTGGAACTAATCTATTTAGTGGTCTGAAGTGTATAGTAAGGATATTAAAAAAATATTAAAAAGTATTAAAATATAAAATAATAAAAATAAAATTAAAATAAATAAAAAACTCGGCTTACATAAATATAAATATATAAATATAAATATATAAATATATATTATATAAATATGTATAATATATAAAAAAAATTTTTAAGAAATTAAAAATAAATATAATTAAATAATATTAAAATAAAAGCATTAAATAAATATAAAAAATATATATAAATATTTAATTATGTGTCATATGTCCCAATAAAATGTAATAATATAAAAAAATAAAATAAATAAAAAAGATTATTAAAAATAATATATTAATATAAACATACACATACACATATGTATGAACACACACACACACACATGTATATATGTTCTATTCTTAAATCCTATAATGACCCAATTTCAACATATATATGAAGACATATGGAAACATATGGAACGTTTCATATTTGTACAGAGATTTGGGGGAATTTTAAAGGGGAGCAGCTGCCAGGAAAGGGTATTTAGAGGTCGTTTCCAGCTAGGACAATGGCGACTCGTACATCCAATGAACTGATTGATGATATTTTCTCTTCACTTTATACGATTTCAGATATTTTTCCGTAGATTTTCCCAAAACATTGCTGGCTTTTCAATTATGGAAAGATTTTGGAATTGGCCAACGCGAACGTCGGTAAATGTTTCTTACGGATAACAAACACTCACACACACACACACACACACACACACACACACACACACTAATATACTCACACCTCGAAATGTAAAGTTGTTGTTGAAGTGGCCACGCCTCCCCCGCACCCGCACCCGCACTCGCACCCGCACTCGCACTCAGATCTCCAAAGGGGCAAGGCTTTTTTGGAAAACTGTCGAGAGTGGGCGGTGGCTGTCTAAGTCTTGGCGCGCTTTGCCGTCAAATGCTTTTCGCTTAATGAGTTTTCTACTTGCGGTTTCGAGGAAAATTTGCGCAAAAATGCGCCACTTTACCTACAACATGAAGTGGATGGAGGAAACGCGCGGCGGCTTTCACCTTCCCATCTGATGGCCGAGGGGCGCACGGCACGAGCCTGCACGGCCGCGGGGCGGGTGCCGGTGCGGAGCGGGTGTAACGTAAGGAGGCGAGTGCAAAGGGGTGCACAAGTGGCAGAAGGGGTGAGGCGGAGTGGCGGCGGGTTTGCTGTGTTCGTTGTAAATGTTTTAGTGGTTACTGCGTTTAAGTCATTAGAGAAAATTCTTAGCTAAAGTGCGGCATAAAAGGTGGGCGGCAGGCAGCAAGCAGCAGGCAGGAGGCAGGAGGCAGCAAGCGATAGGCGATGGATGATGGGTGATGGCGACGGACGGTGAATGGTGGGGAAGGGGGGGTGTTGAAAGGAGTGCGGCGGTAGAGGGTTTAACGTCGCTAGTGTTTGCAGGAAGGTCTGAAGGCTGAAAGTGAAGGGGCCGCGGGGGACGCTGCTGTGTTGTGTTGTGTTGACTGTAAGTCTTAGAATTTGTAGTCTTTTGTAGCTCTGTTACCGGATAAAGTTGAAGTTGAAGGAAATGGAGAAGGAGAAGGAGAAGAAGCAGAAGATGGCGTTTGAGGTGAAGATGGAGTTGGAGCTGGGGCGGAGGGGCAGGGAGTGAAAACCACAAAGGTGGCACTGCGGCGGCTGCTTAGACGGCAAAATTGCTGCCAGCGAAGCGAATTCACTCTTTTATTTGATCGTAAACCCCGTGCATAGCCTCTGGAAATATGCAAAATTTTCATTCATTTCGACTAAAACAATTAGATTTTCAAATACCAACGTAATGTGTATACAATTCACTATGTGTGTGTGTGTGTGTGTGTGTGTGTGCGAGCATGTGGGTGCTTACACGTGTAAGGCTCACACACACACACACATATTTCCCTTTGAAATTCGACTGCCAAGTAAACCTTTCCTACCAAACCCCTCCCCCCCCCCTCCCCCACCCTTCCAGCACTTTGAAGGTTGCGTCTAATTTCTAGGAAATCTACGATGATAAAGAAAATAATTTTTCAATTTTCCTTATTCCAATTTCTTTCATCTCAAATGTTCCCCAACTTAGCATTCCATATGGCCAAACTATCCAAGGGAGCCTTTAAGCAATAATACTTAAATTAATAACGGTAAATTGATATAAATTAATAATGAATGTATATAATATATACATATATGTACATGCAAAATATATAAATGAGTAAATTAATTAATTAATTAATAATTTAAATTAAGTATTTAATTAAACATTATTTTGTTTTCATCATTTATAACAATTTTATATTTAATATTAATCGAATGGAATTCCCTTATTATAACGCATTTATTATAAAAAAAAAGTTAAATTTATTTTATTATTTTATTTAATTAATTTCAGTTGAATTAAAAAAATTCATTTTTTTATCAGGTTTAATTTTAAGTGACTGTATACCAATTTTTGCAGGTGCGAAACATAAACTTTACACCTTCAAAACTAAAACAACAATGAAAAATTTAATAATTATAATATATAAAATAAAAACAAGACTAATAAACACTTTTTTATTGTGATTTATATAATCTTGTTAACAATAACATTTAATTTAATATTAATTTAAAATTTAAAATTAAGCGTATAAATTATATATAAAATAATTAAAATATCAGCCTAAATCAGCAGAAAATTTATGATTTGAAAGAGTATTTTGAGTTTTAAAATAAATATGAATTTTTTTAATTTATTTAAATATTTTATACATTCACCTTAGTTAAGCAAAAATTTAAATCATATTTAATCTAAAATATTAAATAAATATAATAAATAAAAAAAATTAAATAAATATAATATTTAATTAAAATTCCTTTTAAAAAATAGTTAAATGAAGAAACTTAAGATTCTGCTTGGATTCCACTCGGTGCAAAAAAAAGAACGAAGGACTGAAATCCATTACAGGTACACAGCCGATCAAAGGATGCTATAGGCAACTGTATCCTTTCCCTTTCCCCTACGATCATGCCCTTAGGCCATTAAAAACACAGGCTAATCTGTCAGCCAAGAGGCCAGCGCGTCCTCAGCTGACTGTTGACTGTTTAGGAAGGGCAGAAGAGGAGAAGAAGAGAAGCGGATGCAAAGAACTGACTTTTCCGACTTTTCCTTCATTTTATACAAGAATATGAGGAAAAAAAAATATTTATTGTTTATTCAATAAATAAAATAATTATTTTTAAGTGAAATTCGTCTTCTGCGGGGCATTTGAAACATAACGCTATATAAAAATCTAATAAGATTTGAAGCACTCGTTAATTGGCTCGCGGCACAAAGCGATAGCAACAGTCAAAACGGCAGCGGCAGCGGCAGCGTCCACAGCAGCGGCAGCGGCAGCGACAACAAACCAGCTGATGGGCATTTCAAATGGTGAGTTTGAGTGGAAAGGGAAACAATTGAGAGAATGAGTGAACGGGGGTAGTCAAAGTGAGTGAGATACTCAGTGCTCGCTCTTGAGCGTAAGTTGCTTGCGCTCTTAGCTGTCGCCTCTCTTAAGGCGCTCACACAAACGACACTCAATTGCCGTGCGCTCTTAAGTTTTACATCTCACTCAAATCTGTTTCCGATTTTATCGCTCTCTCAACTCAAACGCCGGTTTCCACTCTCAGCCATTTGCTTCTGTGAGTCCGCTGACCGAGACTCTGAGTGTACGCTTTTCATGTGAGTTGCCTCCGTGACTAAACGCACCTCAACAACAAGCAGTCTGTCGACCGTCGACCGTCGACTGTTTGCGTGTGTGTGTGTGTGTGTTTGTGTGTGGGTGTTAATAAAGCCGAGCGGGGAGGGGGCTTGTCTGTGACCAAACTTGCACACACAAAGTGCTCCACTTCGTACAACGATTCCAATTTTCCAGATAACTATTCTCCGGCATAATTTTAACTATATATATACATATATATATATATATATATCAAGTCTTCCAAACGGTACCAATTTTTCCGAGTTTTCTCCTCACTATGAGCACTCTTAGAGCCCGTGGCATGGGGCTTCGGGCCCTATGTCGCCTTTCATATGGAAAGAGCCGCCCGTTCCGTGTGTATAGAAATCTGAACTGGCCTAAAATTATTGGTTAATCTTTTATCTAGTACTTTGTTGTTCTAGCAAACACACACACACACACACGCACACAGACACACACACACATATACGGGCATGTTTACATATACAGAGTTAACGAACAATGAAGCGACTGTTGCTTTTCTCTGTTTGTTACCTTGACAACTTTTATGCTTCTCGATTTGATACAATGCCTAAAGAAACCCATATTAATTCCCCCGTTATTTCTGGGCTTATATTTTGAGCTACTTCCAGTAGCCGCCCACTCACTTATCGCAACTCACACCAACAAGTAGAAGGAGAAGAAGAAGAAGAAGATGAAGAAGAAAAGAAACATGCGACGCGTACCGCCAACTGCCAGACGCCGCGGCGTGCAAATAAACGTCAACGTCTACTTCGCGGCTTGCCTGTGGCCCCGTGCTGTCTTCAAAGTTCCGTCCAAGACGCAGCCTTATCGCTACGCACGCATACAAAGCAACGATACAAGCACACACACACACATACGAATACACATGCATATATACATATATACATTTATACATATCTATTACATACATTTCGCTCTCTGATAAGCTGCGCGCGCAAATACAAATATTTACTATGGGCATTTGTACTAATTGCACTGTACATATTTATGTGCATGTACATATGTATGTATGTGATTGAGATTGTGTGTGTGTGTGTGTGTGTCTGTGCGTGTGTAATTGGAATAAGAGTAGTCAGTTGACCGATTGTAATTGATGAAATAAGTTACAAAACGGTCACGAATTCTCAATTCACGATTACCACACGACAATCGAGTAATTGAGAGTTTTGAAAATCGACTTTTTTTTTATGTCAAAATCGATAGATATCGAGATGGGATTATGGAGATTCAAACGGGTCGTTAAGTCGTGTCTACGGGTTGCCAAACTTCATACGATTTGTGTTTGTGTTTTCAATGACATGTCGATTAGTTCGATAGACGATTTATCGATCTATCGATTATTGTGAAGGCTCAGACTAACTTCGTACTAGCTTCGTCGATAACTTCTATTACTTAGTACTAACCTGATTGCAGAGGTGGTTAAACATAGTTAATGGCAATAAAAAGAAGGTCAATAAACTAGGTAAAAATCCATTTAATCAATTTATTTGATATTTTATCGATTTTTATGGCCCGATTTCAGCTTCTGTCCTCCGAACATTTAACTATATTAATACCCCCCGGGAGAGTGTGCGATAATACGTCACTTCAATTAGATTACTTCTACGTACACCCACTCCTTAATCGGGTATTACGAGTGCTCCATAATTATGTCACTCCCCCGCAACGATAATCCTGCTTATCGGTCTTTGCACATCAAAGAACCGACACAATCAACGGGCAAACCTCATCTTATTTCATTTCATTATTTCTAATAAAAAAACAACATATTCTATTATCTATATACATGTATAATATATGGCATATCGTATATGATATATGTCACATGACATACATTATATGTCTGTATATTATATATATGGCCCTATGTACAACGCACGACTTGAGGTTTACTTCAAAGAGTCGAACATCGAGGAGTCTTTGCTTTTGTTCTTTCTTCACTTTTACAGCCTTTCCATTCATCTTGCTTGTCGTTCCAATCACTTATCGATGTCTCCAGCGCTTCTCTGCCTCTTCTTCATCTTCGTCTCCATCTTTTCCGTCTTCGCCGTCTTCTTGTTTTTTATTTTCATCATTTTCTTGATTTCTTTTCATGTCTTTAAAGTTGCTCTTATCAAGAGCGTAATTAACGTGTTCTATTTTTAGACGTCGTCTTGCTTCCCCCACTTCCCCACTTCCCCCCTGCCCGACCGACAACCTACAAGCCCTCTATCAATTGTATCATCAATTGACTTCTCAGTCTATGTCGGCGTTAACGTTGACGTTGACGTTGACGTCGACATCGACGTAGCCGTCGTCGCCGCCGCCGCAGCCGTTGCCGTTACCGTTGCCATTGGACTCGGGCCCAGTTCTCGGTCCGAAGAACGAGTGCGAGTACAAAGAGATTATCGGGCAGAAAAATCAACAGTAGCCCGTCGAGTGGAGCTTCTGGTCTCGCGGCTGACGGCGACTGTGGCAGCGGTTGTGGCAGCGACTGTGGCAGAGAGACTGTGGCAGCATCTGCTGTTGATTGTTATTTTTGCTGTTGATTTAATAAATTAAAACCCGTAAATTAACTGTGAAGGCAAAACGACGCGCGACAAATCAAATAAATAAATAAATGGCAAGCAGAAGCTAAAGACACCGCAGCACAGAGCGAGACAGAGCGGCCGCCGGAGCAGCGGCGGTGTGGAAGCGAGAAAGCTTGCGATGGAATGAGTGCGGAGGGGAGGGAGTGGTAAGAGGGGGGGGCAGAAAAGAAAGCGAGAAACACAGTGAGAAAAGACAAAGAGAGACTGAATGAGAATTCGCCAATTGATGTTCCCCACTGAGCGACAATTGAACAAATTCTAAAATCGTTGAACGTTTTGAACTCTATTTTGGGCCTCGTTTGGGGTCAGTTTGGGGAAGATTCAACTGGAAGATTGTGGCGCAGAGCTGCACAAGGAGAAGAAGAAGAGCGCCTGTAGAATTAAATGAACAAAAGCATTTAAATAAAAGGCAATAACTACTCGTAAAAACAATAAAGACCGTAGATTCAATTACACGAACCAGAACACAATTGACTTAAGAAAATCTAGACACATATACACACTCACCGGACAAGCACACATACACATGTATATTAATAATTAACGGTATTCAGATATATGTATACGACTTTAGGTCTAGGAAAAAGCCAGTCTCCAACCAATGAATTCTGTATTTTTTTGGAATTTTCTAAAAGCATCGAAAGCTTCGTTCAAAATTGCATTCAAATTAATCAACGGGAATAAAGGTTCTTAAAGATCTGTTATTATATAGAATATTTTTATAAAATAATATATAATATATTTTTATAAATTAATATATAATATATATTTTATATATATGTCTTTTTATATAACGAATTTCAACCTCAAGTACTTTTATTATTTTATTCAAATTGATGGCTCAACTATCGTTGTTTTGGTCATGTCTGGCCAAAGATTATTTTCGTATCACTTTTAAGTATCGTTTAACTATCGATTAGCTACAGTTATTAAAATATGAAATATAAATAACATTCTTTTAACTGATATAATTCCTATAATAAACAAAACAGTTTAATATTGCCTTTTAAACATGGTAGAACTGGATTAATGAGGAGTCACCTCCATATAAATAAATTATTTTTTATATTACAATTTATTATTTATTTATTTATATCATTTACTTATTTTATTTATATAATTTGAATGTTTATTAATAAAATTTATATATTAAAACTATTTATTTTTTCACTATTAATAAATATTTTTTATTTTATTATTAACTTATAATTTATAGCTTATATTTTATTAATATTTTTTTATTAATTAATTTTATATTAGTTTATAAATTACTATTTATATTGCCATTTATTCTTTGTTTTATAATTATTATTAATTAAACTATTTTATTATTATAATTTACAAATAATTACTTATTTATTTTATTATTTTCGTATTATTATTTCTAAATTATTATTTTTAATACTATTTAATTATATATTTATTATTATTATTTATTATTTTAAAAATCGCCTGTAATTGCCGTGAGTCGTCACTCATCGCTGCTGATTTTAATATTGTTTATTGTTTTGGCTTTTGTTTAATTAAGGCATATTTAGATCCACCTAAACTATCGTATACCTCCCCTATCCTTATACATATGTATATACCTTCCCTTTGCGAATCTCATGCTCTTCCATTGATTATTCTCTCTATGAACCTACCTCTACCTCAGCAATCCACTCATATGAATAGGTAACTTTCCACGATATGTGGATATACGATAGTTAAAATAAGAGCTTAAATATCGTATTATAATTAATATATACAATATATATCGATCGTTCATATTTTGCCATTGAGTTAATATCTCAAATCGATGATAAATAAATCATGAAATAATGAAACCTTCTAAGTCACATAATCCGCAAGGACCTCAACTGCAATTTATATTAAAAGTTCGATCCCCCAGGGAACTATCGTACATTTTGGGGCCCCTTTAATAATCTGCGGCTGCACAAAAATCAAATTTAAGGAAACGTTCTTTGTTATCGAAGTATTCCTTATCGGTCTTCAGATGTCCTTTAAGTTTACAGTTTTCCCTCCGCTGTTGCATCCCCAATGCGTTCCCCAACCCCAAAACATTTGTGGCGCTTCCCACAGAGACAGTTACTAACATTTCGAAGGCATAATCCAAAATTAGCACACGTGTGCAGGGCGCTCGGACGACTCAATGATAAACCCACTAAGCCGAAAGTATGCGACCCATGGGCAATTACACACACAAGCACACACACACACACATATATATATATGGACGCAGATATAGATGTATATTCATATACATACACTTATGCACACACTCGCCTGCCCATCAATATCCCTGCCACTCGACGCCTCTGTTTATTTAGCCTCCAAAGGGGGCCACAGCTGGCAGCCCGACGACGTTGACTTATCAATGGGTCCCATCTGTGTTAATGATGCCATGGAGTTCTGATAACCGTTAGGTATCTGTCCGTTACGGCACGTGTGCACCCTACCTATATGTGTGTGTGTGTGAGAGAGAGAGAGTGAGAAAGAAAATGAGCGAGAGAGAGTGAGTAAAAGCGGGTGAGAGTGTGTTTGGATACCAGGAGTGAGGTTGGGCGCCGATAAGAACTGGACCTCCCCCTTCCTGCATAAACGTTCGACCTCAAATTCGACCCCCGAATGGGACTACCCCCCATCCGGAGGTATTTGTATAATATCAGCTGTGATAACACCTCCGGTAAGCTCAAGTCCATCGGGCAGTCAATCGTTAGCTTTGCCACAAAGTCGTTAACCCCTTTTCGGGGGTAATGCAACTTGATTGATTTATCGCCAGTCGCCCAACTGTTCGGACGGTATTTATATGGTATTTACAATCAATGCGAAGTCCATAATACAACCTCATAGAAATGCGCTTCCCATCAAGGATATGTATACCTAGAAATGGACCCACACTCACATAATCCATCATCAAATGAACTATCGCAAGTCTGGGTGGGAGCTCAGTCAATTGATTGGCGAAGTAATCGAAATGACTTTGTTGAGAGTTAAGAGCCGAAAGTGTATGGTGTCTAGTAAATGTATACACAGGGTCAAGGGTCAAGCGAAGTGAGGATGATTAATAAAATGACAAACTTCAAATATATCGAATTTTTTATCTTTATCGATAAATTATCGATATCGATTCTGAAGTCTGATAGCCAAAATGAATAAGAAAAACTAAAATGTAGACTTTAAAATGGAATAAATGATGTACAAATTAACTGGTGATTCATTGCTATCGATAGTTCGTTTCGATTAATCGCGTTTTAGTGCCATCGCATTTGGTGTCCTTTTGCCGCTTCTTGCATCGTTGAGCCCACTTTGAAGGCGAGAACATGGAGCATAGGGACAATCGTAGGCGCCATAACTAGGATATGTAATACCCAGGCACACACACATCCACACACCCACACAACCACACACCCACACTTCCATACACCTACACACATGCCAACACTCGGCCACTCTCGGTCTGTGACTGTGTCCCGCTTGGGGCAATCTGAAGTGCGGCACTTCAATTCCAATTCGACAGCAGCCAATTGCAAATCGCAGATGAAACAAGGACAAGAACAAGGCTCGGGGGTGCACTCCAGTTGGCAGTTTTTGTTTTGAAGACGTCGCCGTCCGCCTCCTCATTGTCCCCCTTGTTGTCCATGTTGTTCCTGCCTCGTCGCCTGTTTTTGTCAGTTTGCCTTATCCACTTGGGACACCGAGCAGCTGCAGCGTGGGTGAGGGCGGGGGTCGCTTCGGGGGTAATGGACTGAGGCACATTGCAGCTTTTCCTTTATGTTATTGTTGTTGTTGTTGTTGTTGTTATTATTACTATTCCCGACATTGTTGTTGGTGCTTTACTTGTTGTACTTGCTCGTCCAGTGGCCCTTCACATATCCTGTGCAGAAATTGAAAAACTACTAGAGTAAACTTCAAGTGAGACGTGCTGTGACCTGTCCGAGCCACGGATCGGATACTGTGATTGAAATTCCAAGCACCGCTCGAGGCGTCCAAAGTCCACAATCCAATGAACACTTGAATACAACGGCGTTCGATGAACGATGAACGGATCCAGCTTATAGGCTCCTCTCGCATTACAACTAATTACCAGGACGAAAACGAGAGCGAACGCACACAAAGAATCCGCTGCCAAAGGACAAGCACCCGGCAGGACGATTCAGCCGCATCGAAATCAATAACGAAATCATGTTACGCCTTTCATTAAGACCATTTTGCCATTTCGCTGGCCATATGGCTGTCCGTGTCCCCGTCCCCCTCCCCGTGCCCGTTCCCGTTACCGATAGCATCACGGCAATGCAAGTCTTAATTATCGGATGCATGAAAAGGACCAAACAGATGAAGATGTGGACCCGCGATAGCACAGGAGCCTGTGTGCCGCCAAAGGAAAGCGAACAAATATTTACAGTACGCACTCGCATTTAATTGCCCTGCGGTCGGTCCGTCTGTCCGTCTGTCTGTCTGCTCGTCAGCTCGTCAGCTCGTCTGTCCGCCATCAATGACCACAAGGATTCAGAATTGCCGCTCTATGGAACGGCATATGGCTATGAAATTTGAACAGTTCAATGTAAAGGCTCTGGACTGCTGGAGGTGGTGTTGGTGGTGGTGGTGGTGGTGGTGGTGGTGGCGGTTGTGCTAGCCACGTGAGTTGCCAAGGCCAGCAGCTGGACCTTCCAGGATTCGGGGTAGCTACTATGTCCACAAGTAACTTTCAGCTTTCGAATCAGCTGTGTGTAGTGTCGGTCAGCTGAGTCTTGTCCCTTCCGGTGGGTACAGAGGGTGAGGCGGAGGTGGGGAGGGTGACCATGAGGTTAAGGGTGCTCAAAATGAGCAAAGGGTGTTGAATTGCTTATCCCTTTGAGAGGTTTTCAATTATTTATCTAACGATCCATCTATCTACGCACAGGACATCAAGTAAAAATGTTGATTAAATGTCCTTTGAATAATATCAAATTCCAGCGGCAATTCAATTTATAAATCCTTCCAAATAAACATGCCAACTTTCACCCCAGACCAAGAATTATTTCACAATTTACTCCAGGTACATGAAAAGTCCTTTCGGTTATGTCCTTCCTCGGGTTAGATGAGTCGTAAGAATTCCCCATAAAACATGTGACTGTCATTTCAGACACATCCCCAGCCCAAACCCCTTTTCGACTGGCTTCGGCTTCCATTAAGGAAAACACATGACGCAATGGAGCCATAAGACGGGGACCTGGGGTTAAGTCCTTGCTGCTGGAGCGGTATGTGTCTCGTGTCCTTATTTGCTCTTTATTTACATGCGGCGTAAGTAATTTTTATATTTGCACAATAAATGTGGCTGCCTAATTGAGTTAGAGGCGTTTCGGGTGTGTAAATACGTTAAAGTGACAGGAATTCATAAACAACAAACACACACCCACACACCCGCACACTCGCACACCCACACATGCACACATACACACATACACACACCCATACACGCTTAGCGCACACCCACATTTGTTTGTCTTGTGCTCCTCGCCGGCTCAAAGCAAGCGGAACATCAACGAATCCTTGGAAAAATAATCTTCAAAAATTTTGTATTACGAATAACAAGGACCCAAGCCCAAAGATTGGAGTTAACTTTTAAAGCGCTTAAGCTGATTAAATTAATGGAAGTTTACACGTTACGGGAAACAATTGAATGTCCTTGGAAAATGAGTTGAATGCTTAAGGGAGCAACTTTTCACTTACCAAAATGTAAGGCTGAGGCCCGAAGTTACGAAAGACGCAGCTGCGAATACTGAACGGATTTTAATATGGAATGAAAATAAAGGACGAGTTTCTCTTAGACTAAAGAAGAGATAATGAACGAGTTGCAAGTCCTGTATGGATTTACATATGGAGTTAAAATGAAGGACGAGTTTCTCTTAAGCTGATGTAGAGATAATGAAAAAGTTGCATGTCCTGTATGGATTTTGGTACGGAATAAAACATATCTTTCAACCAATGTCCGCCAAGTCCTTAACAGTTCGAAGGAGCGAAAGAAAGGAGAAAGTGACATGTATCTAAGGACGAATAAAGGGACACCGAGCACTAATAATTATGTGTTTTGAAGGGACAAGGAGACTCCAAGCAAAAGGACATTTACTTGCATAAGAGTCTTAGGTCTAAGTGACTCGGCAAAAGGTACAAACTTATGAACAGGATTTATCCTTATTTTGTATTTAATATTTATGGAATGCGTAGATCCTTGAGTCCTTATTGAGCATCTGATTGATATTCGCCGTACGCCCCCTAATGGTATTCACTTTGACTTCATGTCCTGAGGCTGGTAGAAAATTTGCAACTGGAGCCCAGCTGGAGGCTGGAGGGAGAGAAGTTCCCGAAGAGTGCAATGAATCCAAGTATAACGCTTTCTGGAACTGACCCCCCAAAGGAGCGTAACCAGGCCAGACACTGGTTGGAGATGTGCTGCTGAGTGGACTTCGCAGGGAACTCAGTGGAGTGGCTGTGGTCCTGGATTGCCACTTGGCGCGGATGCATCTGATGCGCTTTTAAGGATGTGCATGGGGGTTTCCTTCTTGGGATGCACTCCTGCGTCCGTTCTGTTGGATATTCCTTGCTTTGATCTTGACTCTGGCTTTTGGCTACTACCTCTCCGGAGTGGATGGTGGGGGGAGGGCAATGCCTTGGGTTTGCTCCACGAACAAAGAGCACTAAAAGTGGAAAGTATACGTAATAAAGCAATTTCCGTTGTGCTCACTGCACCCATGGCCCGTAACCCGGACTCTCAGCGGTGGGCGGAACGTCGAAGCACAATCCACGTTAGGGGATAATTTGCATTGAAATGTGCTGCCCGGGGCCAAAGAACCTAACGGAAATTGAAGGCAATTATAATGACAATTGACTTGTCAAAATGTTGCGAATGCCATTAAAAAAAAATTGAAGAAACCAACTCAATGGAACCCCTATCCTGCCCAAGCCCATAGTCCATGGTCCTAGCCCACACTCAAAGACAGTCCAAGGGTTGCGACTCAAGCAGCGAGTGCAACTCACGAGGGTTTGAGGTCTGCTTTTCCTTTGCGGTCGCCGAAGCGTAGAATTAACTCAAATCGATTCGATGCACTCGGCGAGGGTCTGGCTCGGCGTTACCTAGGAGAGGCTTGGTTCCCACACCGGGAAGGATTGGGTTTGGGTGAGATCTCAGGAAGCTTGACCATGACAAGTGTATCGAAACTCTTTGTTAATTCCTGCAGCTCGAAAGTATCAAAGAAATGCCTTGTGGTTGAGTGCGTGCCAAAACTCAACCTTCCGGAGTGGAAAAACCCATAAAGGGTTTCCAAAACACACCCATACGCACGCACACACACACACGCACACGCACGCACACTCCGTCACTGGCGTAATCACAGTCATGGGCAGAGCTAAGTGCTTTGTGCAGTTGACAATGATTGCACTTTGCCATTCAATATTCGAAAGCCAAGCCAATCGATTAGCCAATTACCTTCACTCGAGTGCACTCTGTGCCACCCTTGGGGATTCATAATTCACGAATCAGATACTGTATCTGTATCTGTGCCTGTATCTGTATCTGTATCTGTGTCTGTATCTGTATCTGTATGTGTATCTGTATCTGTATCTGTATCTGTATCTGTATCTGTGTCTGTGTCTATATCTGTATCTTTATCTGTATCTGTGTCTGTATCTGTATCTATATCTGTCTCTGTATCTGTATCTGTGTCTGTGGGTGTATCTGTATCTGTATCTGTATCTGTATCCTTATCTGTATATGTATCTGTGTCTGTATTTGTATCTGTGTCTGTATCTGTGTCTGTGTCTGTATCTGTATTTGTATCTGTATCTATATTTATATCGATATCTATCTCTGTATCTGTATCTGTATCTGTATCTGTATCTGTATCTGTATCTGTATCTGTATCTGTGTCTGTATCTGTATCTATATTTATATCTATATCTGTCTCTGTATCTGTATCTGTATCTGTATCTGTGTCTGTATCTGTATCTGTATCTATATCTGTCTCTGTATCTGTATCTGTGTCTGTATCTGTATCTGTATCTATATCTGTCTCTGTATCTGTATCTGTATCTGCATCTGTATCTGTATCTGTATCTGTATCTGTATCTGTAACTGTTTTTGCTTCTGATTTTGATTTTGATTTTTATTCTAATTCAGTTAAAGGAACATAAATCATTGGCCAGCAGCTGCTGTGGGTCACGCGCAGAGTTAAAGGCGAGATTTCAGATTTCAGCTGGATTCATTTTTGAAGAACAGCTGAAAATGTGGCAAAAGGAAACCGATCCGAACTGAGCATGAGTCACTCAATCCTTTTTAGGAGAACTTGCCCAGCGTTTTCCTGCCTTCCAGGGAAAACTCTAATCACGCTGCGAACCCACACGCGGCACTTGTGCTAAAAATATTTCGATATTGAGCCCGGAACAGCTGAAATCCATTGACACACAATTTATACACAGGGACTGACGACCGCAAAGGCAAGAGCGAGAAGGAGTGACGGCCATGGTGTGGCTGCAGGAACGGGAGAGGACGAGACGCTAGGCACATGCCTTGGATTTGTTTATTGTCAGCCGGAACCCGTCGCGATTGTTACCGGAAACGTGTTTCATATGTCGGAGGAAGTCCTGTGAGCGGCCTGCAAAATATGCCATGAATGAATGGCACAAGGATCGGTATCTAAATCGGGCTTGGTACCGTTCCCGTTCCCGTTCCCGTTCAGGCTTGGGCTCGGACTCAGGTACTCGAGCTCAGCATGCAAATGAACCGACAAAGCCATTCGAAAACGGTCCTCAATTGAGTCATATGGCGCATGCCTCCTGCCAGCCGCAGGCAGGCACTCAGAGGATGTCCCAGGATCTCTTTCCTTCTCCCTCTCCCTCTCCCTCTTCCTCTTCTCCCTTCACTCACTCTCACGCTTGGTATCTGTCAGCTGTCGATCGACCCTCAGGTCGTCAATTGTCGACTGTCTACTGTCTACTGTCGACAGTCGCTCCTGGATTGCATATTTCTGTATCCGACTCCACGCACGATTGCTTCAATTGGGATGCATCCTTCCTATAGACAGGCCCGATATGCAGGCCCGGCCACATATCATTAATTCAGCCGTTGTGGTCTGTTCTCGGTATAGCTTTTGGGTACTTTGCCGGCATCCCGGGCATCCCAGGCCTCCCTGGTGACCCTGGCGTCATCGACTTCACTATCGTCCCTATTATCCCTATCGTCCTTGCTGCATAATGTGTGCAAATATTTTGTTGTGTGCGCTCGAGTGAATGGCAAACAATGAGGAACTTCTTTTGTTCTCCCCTTGCCCCTTTTCCTTTTTCTTTGCCCCGCCCGCCTGTGACGTCTGCCCCCTTGGCACCGTTTGCCCCGTCTGCGCCGCCGCACACAAATTGTTAATTTGTCACCCGCGTGAAATGCAAGGACCCGGAATGCAGAAACAGAGACTGAAACTGTAACTGAAACACCAACAACAACAACAGCAACAACAAAAACCGTTACTATTACAGCTACAGTTACATTCACAGTTACAGCTACGAGTATCTTCCACCATCCATCGTTCCGGAAAATTGTTTATTTATTGTCATTCTCCGTCGGCTCTCACAATGCAATTTCACGTTTAATTGCATGCGATTGTTGTTGTTGTTGTTGTTGTTGTTGTTGTACCTCTTCTTCCTTCACTCATTCTCGTTGTCGTTGTTGTTGTTGTTGTTGTTGGCCCAAACAATTTGTACAACTTTGAACGACGCCCAACGAAACGCAGGCGCTTGTGCTTAACCCAAACTCTCGGACAGGTAACTCCTTATCGATACCCGTACCCCGCCGTCCCGTACCCCTCCCCAATTCACCACACTCCACACTACATGTAACCCCCTGGAACCCCTCCTTGCTGTGTGGAAGCTTCCCCTTTCTTTCATTTATTATAATAATCGAATTATATCCCAAGTGCTCCTTTCGCCACACAAATTATCCGTGACCGCAGGCTTGACGCTCTTAGCTGTCAATCCAGTGATGAGAAGCGGCGAAAGAACTACTCTAACTGTGCGTGTGTGTGTGTGTGTGTGTGTAGGCATAGACAATGAGTGTAATTCCTTCGGCTGTGTTAAATTATAGGCCTCGAGGTATCTGAAAGTCTGGCATATTTGCTCAAAGTGGCAATTTAATATCGATTGAAAGGCAAGCTATAAAAGTCCGATAAATTTGGGGGGTTTGATCACAAGTCTAAAAATATAATAAATTTGCTTGACCTGCGACTTGTAACATGTAATTTTGAAATATGTTATGATATCGATAAATCGTAAGTATCGATTAAAGTTAGGAACGTGAAGACCACCTTTAAATCAGAACAAATCCCCATAAAACCTTCACCTTTGAAAATATTTACACAACAAAGACAAGATTTCAGCTACTGTTATCGATAGTTTGATATCGATTGTAGCGGCGATTGGCACAAAAACTTTTTTAATATATTTATTATATTTTTAGTTGATTTTCAAAACGCATGGAAATAAAAATAATCAATCAAAGTAACGTCCGATAACGATAGGCGATAACAATCGATAGACATTTAGCTAACTTGAGCGAAGAAAGGTAAGAGACCTGTGGACAATTCTTTTCGCGTGTATTCGGAGTACCTTTCGGAATGTTCTTACAATGAAGTTTAAGTTCTGTTCCCTGATATGTTTTTTTTTGTCTTTGTCCGCAGGGCACTCCACCCCGCCGCCCCCTCAGCCAGTCCGTTGTGTCCTTCGGCTGTAATCAGTCTCCAGTCTGAAGGCTTTAGTCGCCGGGCTGCTGCAACTTCAACGCATGCTGCATTGTTGCATCGCTGCATTGCCGCATCATCATCGTTGTCGTCGTCGTCGTCGTCGGCGTCGTCGTCGTCGTCGTCGTCGCTGTCGTTGTCGTCGTCGTTGTCGTCGCGTCAAATGGGACTCCCTACGTATTCCATTGTCTTCTGTCAGCATTGATTAAACTTTCTGTCTGCGCTTGTCTTGCACGGCGTCGTTTTCCCCCGTTGCATGCATGAAATTTCGCCCATGTTGCACAAATTGATGTTGCATGCCGCTGACGTGGTAGTGGTACTGGCAATGGCACTGGCACTGCCACTGCCACTGGTAGTGGTAGTGGTTGTCCCACTGCCACTGCCAGAGGCAGTAGCTGTTCTGTTGCTGTAGCGTTGCCCATGCTTTTACCCATGCCCCTGGCGCCGCGACACAACTTGCCTTTTGTTGTGCTTGCAACGCTGGTGGCATGTTCGCGAAAAGTCATGCGATTTCCTTAGACGTGCGCAATTAGGGGGGAGATTTTACAATGTAGGCGATGGATGTGCCACAGTCACTGTGGATATGGATGTGAATGCGAATGCGAATGTGGCAATGGAAAAGTCGACCCCTGGCAAGACCCTCCTAACCGAGTTGCTTTAGGGAACTCGTCTTACCTCCACCCTTGTCCCCACCTCCGCCAACAGTTCCCCCTCAGCCAGCAGCTCCATCTCTCCATCTCCACCATCAGCACTGCCCTGCCCTGCCCCCACCCGTGAGCTCCGCCTTCAGTACGCGACTGCGAGTCAAATGCCAAGGTATTCCACTGCGGGCGCACACTATTAACCCAATTAATGGCAAAAGTTTAGCAGCTTTGATTAGAATCAGCTGTGAAACATGATGACTACAAAGCGTTACGACAACAGGTAAACATTTCCAGAACGTTTCCCCAACAAGCTTGCAACCACTTTGAGGAATGTTGCATCCACATTCCCCCAGATAATCAGTCTCCCCCACCCCCACCCTCCACCCACCACCCTCCACCTCTCGAGCTTGGGCAATCCAATCAACAAAATGGCTATAAACTCTTCCGCGGAATCGAGGGCTTGGGAGCTCAAAATCTTGGCGGATATTTGCCAGAGTTTCTAAGGATCTTAAGGACTTAAAGGGACTTTTAATTTACAGTTGAATACTTGAAATGTTGTATAAAATTTGAATCCTTATTTTTAATTTGCCAGTCTTGAAGACGACTTTTAATTAAAATTAATTAATTAATTAATTAATTAACAAATTAAATAATTAAATAAAATTAAAATATATATAAAAAATTGTATTTTATAATATTTAAAATTTTTAAATGAACTTTAACTGACATTCAAAATTTTTCAAATAGTTTTGATTAATTTAAAAAGGAAAATAAATAATTAAAAATGTTAATAATAAAATAATAAACAAATAATGAGAAATTATTTTAATAAAGGTAAAGAGTTCTTCTCAGGTGTCCTTTAATTTGAAAATAATAAATAATAAAAAATAATTGAAAATTAATTTCATATTTTAATTCGTAAATTTTAATAAAAGTAATTAATATATTTAGATTTAAGTGAACGCATAATTAAATAAATGATTTAATTCGTCCCTTGGATTCCCATTTCCAGGTTTCGGTTGTTATCTAAATTATTCACTTATCGATTTCGCATTTATCGAGCTTCCGATATCATCCATCCTTATGATATCATCATCCGTATCAGTATCCAACTGTCTGTCCATATCTCTGGACAGATTTATCTCAATTCACGTGGCTCCTCCAAGCGACGCGAATTTTGCATAAAATATGAAAGAGGAAAAATTCATAAACATCGTCCTTGTTGCAGGCAACATGTGTTGGCCTTTGTGCGTGCCACGAGCTGTTTTGGGCGATAGGGTGATGTGCGTGTTCGATGTGTGTGTGTGTGTGTGTGTGTGTGCGACTGTGCGTAGCTCTGTAGGTGTGTAGGTGTGGGCGTGGCATATCACGATTGCCGCAATCAACAAATGGAGCGGCAACCTCATTAGTCAAAAGGAGGGAACAAAACGACGCAATGGTATTCCCTCCCACTCCATCTAACCGTTCCCTCTCCTTCCCCAACCCCCTAGAAGCACCCACCACCCACTCACCCACTCACCGCAGTTGAACGCACCTTTGGGCTGTGATGCTCCCGCTTGTCCGTTTGCACGAGGATGTGTGGCATATGTGGCCACATTAGTCAGTGGGTCGTTGAGCGGGTGAGCATGAGCGCTCACTCACAGATACACACACATGTACGCACTACACACGCACGCATACACACACACACACACGTGCGTGTCCTCGCGAAATGGTTTCGTTGGGGTAAACGCAGCGGAAATTGTAAATTTTTTACTCGCAAACGAAAAAATAAATCATATGCGTGAAATGTTTGCATTGCCCCATCGCCGCCCCCGACCCCGCCATCGCCCCCGCCCCCATCATCCATCCTTTCACGCCGCACGGTTTGACGGCAAATGGGATAACAACATCAGGTGCACAGTGGTACAAGGACTATGCATAAATCGATGAAAAGCACGTCCTTACGTTTGAACAAAACTTTTTTTATTTCTCTGATCGTCGCTTGAAGCTCGCCTTCTCCGCTATGAACTAGTTCGAATTCATCTAATTAGTTCCAACTGTCTGCCATTGATCCCGACTGGTTCCAAACAGTTCCATCTGTTCCGACTGATCTCAAATGGTTTCAGATGGTTCCGTCTCTTTCTAATTGACTGAACGAAGTTCCGACTACGTTTTTAATACTGACTCCGATTAGTTCCAAACAATAGTTCAATAAGCTAGTTTCAGCTCGTTACTCTTTTAACTTGACTCAATTGATTCCGATTTTTTAAATCTATTGCATTAGTTCTGAATGGTTCAATCCGACTTGAACTAGTTCCGACTGTTTCTGATAAATGCCTTAACTTGATGCAACTCATCCTTTCGCCCACTCAGATTCGCTTGACTGGTTCCGACTACCTCCGTCTAGTTCCAGCAAGCTTCGACTTAATCTGAGAATTACTGCCTAGTACCGACAAAATAACCACCGTTAACCAGTTTAATTTTATCCGCCAAGTTTCGACTGGTTCCAACTGGTTCCGACTGGTTCCGATTCATGTAATATCACATACAAATGTAGCACGTCATTTGCGTGCTTTGTGCCCGACTGACATGTGTTGCCGGTAAATAAGATTTCGTTTATTGTTAGACAGTCCTAAGCACTGTACCATCCGTTATGTGGAAAGGAGCCGAACCGGGATCAGGACTTGGAAGACGATGCAAGGAATGGAAAGGCAAAGTGCGAGGGACTGGAAAAAGAATCTCGTAACACAGTCACAGACACAATTACGATTTCCTGCCTGGGACCAACACTCGCCATAGCTTCTCGCATTCCGCACCAAATAACCTACACACACACAGACACGTACACAGACAGACAGACTCCTGGAGGAGTGCGGGAGACGTCACATGGCGCTTGGCGTGGATCGGGCATCGCGCTGAAAAATATTTACATATTCACAAATGCAAACAATCCCCGAGCTCTTGACGGTAAAAATAAAAACGTCATGTTGTTTGAGCCTCTGCCACATGATGAAGAAAGATGCGAACGGTAAATTGGTGTGTCGTGGATGAGGCGGTAGGGGGGTGGGGGGTGGACGCATCAGAGATGGGAAATGGAAAATGGGCAATGGGGCACGACAAGCGCTTTGGTTGCTGGCAACATTTCCAGTTGCCACTTTGTAAGACGAAATGACAAAAAATATGCGTTGCTGTGTGAAATCCATAAGCAGCAAGTGTTTCCTCCGGGAATAGTCGAAGTGAGTCGAAGGACTTGCCGCGATGTAAAAGGACTACTGTACGCTGCTCGGCTACGCTACGGTGGAGCAATGGACTAGAGAATCCTGAAGCAGGATGAGCTCATGGTTGGTTCGTTGGTTAGCTGGTTGCTTCCTTGTCAGTTACTGTCATTTCATTCTCACCCACACAGACTCACACACATGCACACACACACACACACACACACATACAAGCAATTACATACACATGCAATTACACACACTCGTGCATGTACACCTCGTAGCTTTGCATAAAGTAATTTCAAGTGACAAGCGCGCATTGTTGGCATTTTTGGTGGCTCAAGTAACGCACCACTCACGCCGCCCCCCCCCGCCAAACACTCCCATCACCCAACCACCCACTATCCTCCTGCAATCTAACCGCCAAGCCACCCAACCACCCAACCACCCAACCACCCAACCGCCCACTCAACCAGCTGCAGATTCTGCGGCAGCATTTGCTTATAAGAGATTCTATTTCTGTGATTGTCATACACACCTTCACACACACGCACATACACTTGCACACACTCACACACACACATTGGTATATAAATTATGTGCGAAAACTTTTGGTGAGCCGCAGTCACCGCACAGGTGCGACCAAGTTCGTGCTGCCAGAAGGAGGTTGGGCGCCATAGAGAGTGGTGGAAGGGGCAGGAGATGGGTGACCGGGCGACTGGATAACTGGGTAGGTGGGTGGCTGGGTGGTTGGGGGGTTGGGTGGTTGGGCGATTGGGTGGTTGGGTGGTTGGGTGGTTGGGAGGTTAGGATGGTGCTGAGTCTGGGTACGGGTATGTGTACCCTGGGGGCACCAAGGGCGGCGCAAGTGACATTTTTAATTATGTCGCATTTGAAATGATATAAAATACTCCGTTACACACACACACACACACACGCACTCACTCACACCCATACACATCGTGTATCCTTGTATTGTTTACAACGGTAAAGTTATTTATTTAAATGCATTTCACGCAACTGTCAGTGGGCACGCTCATCCTCCCATCCCCCATCCCCCATCCCCCATTTCCCATTCCCCATTCCTCGTTTCTTCCATCCCATCCTTCTGCCACACACCTGCCAGCACACACCTTCTATCGTCCCTTTGGACCGCCTTTATCAACGCTCTTTTCGCATTTCAATTTATTGCCTGTCCTAACCTGATGGCAATTTAAATAATGTCCTTCCCCCCATCCTCCCATCCTTCCACTACCACCAACCCATACCCCCCGTATAACCACCCACCCATCCATCCGTCCATCGTGCACCCACTCCACGGACTCATCGCTGCTGTCGCAGCTGGCAAACGGTTACCGGGATTCAAATATTTATTTATTTACGATTTTCCAGGAACTTTACAATTTCAAGTACCCAAGAATCCTGGAAAAGCTTATCAACGCAAAAGGTTTTCCCAACAAAACTTCAAACTCTCAGATCGTAAAATCTTAAGTTTAATAATACAGACAATCCTCTTATTGGTTCTTACTTATCTGAAGTGCTCTGGCTGTGGCCTTGTGTATCAGACTATGAAATATCCTGTACCCAGCAACGCGAAGGCCACGACAAGTACGTCCAAAATTGAAGCTCGACTTTTTTCATTTCAATTCCTTTCAGTCTAAATCCTTTTAATCTAAAATATTTGAGGTTTACAGGATATTGTAGGATACCATTAAGCCCCTTTGTATCAAAAATGGTACTTCCTTTTTAAAATTAGACATTGGGTACACACAATGTACCATTACTTACAGAAAAGAAGCTCACAGCTTAAAAACATAACTTGGTTGTTTGGGTACAAATAAAAGTCAAATGGTACAATTATTTATAGGGTAAGGCAGATAAGAATTAAATCTTAATTAAAACAATATAATTATTTGTACAATTATTAAAATCCATAGAAGCCCAGAGCATATAATGTACCATAGGAATTAACATTCCATTAACCTAACCTTGAGTTGAGATGAATACTTGAGCAAAGTCTTCAATTTTTGGTACAATTTAAAAATTCTATTTATTTATTACATTATTTGGTATATTTCTACTGCAAGGTATTCCTTTTTGGTACAATTTAAAATTCCTATTAATTTATTACATTATTTGGTACATTTCCACAAATATTTGGTAGATTCTACTACAATTATTGAGCAATTATTTGTACAATTTTTAAAATCGATTGAGGCCCAGAGAATGTCTTGTACCATAGGAGAAAACATTCCATTAAATAAAATATGAGTTGAGATGAAAACTTGAGCAAAGTTAAGCAAAGCTTTCAATTTTTGGTACAATTTAAAATTCCTATTAATTTATTACATTATTTGGTACATTTCTACTGCTATTTGGTACATTCTACTGTAGCTATTAAAAAATTATTTGTACAATTTTTACAATCGATTGAGGCCCATGGATTGTCATGTACCATAGGAGTTGAGATGAAAACTTGAGCAAAGTTAAGCAAAAGTTTTCCATTTTTGGTACAATTTAAATTTATTTAATTATTTGGTACATATCTAGTGCAATTTGATACATTCTGCCACAAGCTGAAATTTGTCGGTACATATTTGAATGACAATTTTTCCATTAAATTGAATTTGGTACATTTTTCACTTCCCACAGGTAAATAAACGATTCCAACCAAAGAGGAAAATGTAAAGTGTAAAAATCGTAGATTTTAGGGAATTTCTTATGTTGGGAAACTGCAAGGACGCGACAAGGAAACATTTCGGAGCAGAATTGGCAAGAAGGATAAAAGTGAACTTAAGAGATTTGCTTTTGAGAGTATTAACCCAGATGTTATGGTCAATTAGATTCGTAATTTCTTGTTTGAAATGGTCAAAACAATCACAATTAGGAACTTCGCTCTCTGCGAGCCAAAAAATATAAAAATAAATGTAAAAATAAAATGTGGAAGAGAGGAAAAGTTTTAAGGCGTTTTGGGACACACACAAACACGAACAAGAACTCGAATCCGAACCCGAACCCAGAATTGTACCCGTACCCGGACCCAGACCCAGGCATGGACACGGACATGGACTCCAAGTTCGGGTCTGGTGGCCCAAGTTTCGATCCTCCGGCTATGCTTCGGCTGCATGCAATTTTTTGGGTCGTCTTGGTGAGGTTCCAATAAAATTGGATGACTAAAAAATGCTAACTGTAAACATGGTACGATTGAAGTACGAATATGGAAGATTTGGGACGGGGCAAGGCCCAAAGTTGGGGCATAGTTTTTGGTTGAACTTTTCAGCTATCCGAAACCTGACACTTGAAATGGAGCCAGGGCCCAATGCCAAACATAGGCAATCGCTTTGGGGCCTATACACACAAGTCAACACACACGCACACACACACTCACACTCAGACTCACACTCACATAAAAAATACACTTACGGATACACTGACACACACACACACACACACACATACACAAACACACAAAGTATGCTCAACTTTAATTATCAAAAAATTGTTTTCATGTGCGACTACTACAAAATGTGGGCTCTGCCAAGTTGTTGGCTGTTTTAGCCGTAGTTTCAGTTTTAGTTTTGTTTTAGTGCCAGGCAACAGCAACAACAACAACAACACGACGCTAGCAAGAACAACAAAGTTGGCACAAAGTAATAAGTGCACGCCAAGGGAATTTAAATTAAGTTACAAACTTTGCATATTAAGCGCCTTATGTACCGCACTCCATGCCGGCCGCCCCGCCCCCGTCCTATGACCGATCCAGCACCGAGCTATCGCCTAGCGGCCACCTCACATAGCCCCTCCGTCTCTGCTCCATCACCACTGCACCATTGAACCACTGAACCACCCAGCAATCTAGCCATCCACCCGTCCAACTATCCACCCATCCAGCCATCCACCCATCCACCCATCCAGCCATCGAACCACTACCAGTAAACTAAACAAACTCACTTACAAATACAAACACAACAAGCCGAATGAAATTTACCAATAGTCGTTGTTGTTGCCCTTTCATAACCGACACACAACCACATAATGGTCTCTGCCCTGTAGGGGCTCCACACACACGTGTAATGGCCCAACAACAGCAGTAACTGGCAGCCGGCAGGCATGTCCGACCTTGGGTATACCCTGCAATGCAGAACTACTCAAACTGAAGCTGAATAATCCTTCATCCTTGCATCCTTTAATTAAATCCCTTAATTGACTTCTTTAATTGAGTCCTTCAATTGGAAGCTCGACCCTGTCTGTGTTGGATATCGGCCTGTGGATTTGAATATATCTTAGGAGATCACTGGATAATCCCCTCTAAATTTACAGGGTATCTGGAGAGCAGAGTCCACCCCAGGCTTTGATCCAATGCTGTTCACTTGAAAGCCCCCATTTTACTACGGAATGTAGCAATTGGGCATTGGGCATTTTAAGCTCAAGCTCAGAGGCTTGCAGCAGGCGTTCAGCCAGGGGGGCAGTAACTGAGGGGATGGTGGTTGGGGGGTGGGGGCAGTTGTAGGTAAAATGAACTAATTCTGCAACAAGGACCTGCCATGATTTTATTCTAATGCCAAGCCACACTACATACGATATGAGCGCTCGTTAGACGACGGCAGCAACACCCACCAGGACACTCAAAATTATCCTTTCACTTCCATTTTCATTTTAATTTTTTTTTTGGTTTTTTCAGATTTCCATGAAAAATATCCGGACTGAGGCCTATTAAAAGTAATGTTGGGTTTTCTAAACAATTTTTTTAATTTACATAGTGAAACATTGTCTGACCCCTGAGCGAGCCTTGAATGAGATTTTTTGAATAGTTGTGGTTCGTCCTGGGACCGAGATTGGAGATTCATATGTGCCGTTAGGATCTTTTGCGATGTGACATAGTTAGCAGCCTTCATAGCCAAGGCCCCTCCGCTGGCTTCCCCCCCTCCAACTTCTTATGAGTTTTATCTCAACAAACACACAACCCCCCCGTCCTTCATCAACGTCTCATCGCCCCCTCAGCCCCCCTCACCTTTCACTTTGTCGGCGAAAAGGGAATCCAAGTCGACACGCTCCAAAATTTTATGATGTGTAAATGGGAAATTAAAACCGACAGACGACCATCAACTCCTCAACTGACCGTTGGGTCTGCCACTCCTTCTCCCTCTCCCTCTCCCTCTCCCCCTTCCTTTACGTCTCCGTCTCCGTCTCGGTTTCGGCTTGGTTTTTATATTTTGTCTTCGTATGGAAATAAAATAATAAATTCTTATAAGCTATAAATGGTATAATATCATATGATATGATATGCACGTATACGTAGCGGCGTTCCCGCTCCCTCCCCTCTACCACACCCAACCCCGTTCCCCGTACGGCAAATCAAGCACGGAAACAGGTCGTAAAAGAGTCCGAGAATGTTTCGCACTATCAGAGTCTGATATTTCAGTGTCCTTTATGACAGCGATAGGCCCAGCAGCAGACTCCTTGCCCACCCACAGGCCGCCTGACAGCCTCTGATATCGCAATCCTCCCCATCACCACCCACCAGCCTCCAGCCTCCAGCCTCCAGGAGCGACAGAATGTGAGGGACATTAAAACCGCACGCGCTTCACTTTTATTGTTGCTCCAGAAATTCCTTAAATCGATGTGGAGGTGTGTTCCCCCGCCAATGACCAATCAATATATACATATATCCTGCTTCTACATATACACACACATATATTTGTATATTTGTATATGTATTCAAGTGCAATCAACTGTTGATAATTTATGACTGTTATTACAGTTTTAATGTCCGTCGACGTTGCGCATAAAATCGCACTTGAAACATTTTTTTTTTTTTGGTTTTTTTTCTTTTTTTTTTTGGCAGCTTGAAAAATCGTCAGAGGCTGTGAGAAAGACAAGTTAAAGAAAATCCTTCGGTATAAAGCAAAAAAAAAAAAAAATAATTAAAAGATTTCAACATTTTTGCAATCAATCTTCTCGATTCATGGCATTTGATTCCAGGACGATTTTAATTGCAGCTAAGAAGTTATAAAAAATAATTATTTTTTTAAAATATTAATATTTATTTCCTTATTTATTTTCTTCTTCTTTAGAAGTTATTATCAATATTGAATTTATTTATTTCTTTTGTATTTTTGTAATTATTTACTTACATTACATAATCTAAGAAAAAATAAAATCATAAATAATAAATAATTGAGTAAATAATTATTTATTTATTATTTATGTTTTTATTTTTTCTTAGATTAAGTTCTTAATACTTATTATTTTTTATTATTCATTTTATTATTATTATTAGTATAATTATTATTTTTTTATATATTTTTGTACTTGCTTCTTCATAGAATTAAAAGGTGTAACTTATTATTAATTCAATTTTATTTGCTATGTTACTTGTTTATTTAATTAATCTATTTAAATTATTAATATATTTATATTTTTTTTATTTATTTCATTATTTTTTTTAAAGATCTTTTTTTATGTTGATAATTTCAGATTTTTTCATTTATTAAAACTTAATAATTTACTTATTAATGTTTCAACTTGTGTACCTCGACTCTTGCAAGGATCAAAGGATCAACAGTTTCGGACTTGCGCTGCTTGCAACTACGAAATTTACAGTTATACGCATGGCAAGCAGTGCGAAACCCTAGACACACTACACGATTCGATCTCTTGCAGTTCACTGCTTGCTTTATTGATGTGTATAAGGATTAAGGACCTCGAGGATATAGAGTCAGCTGTGGAGTACACAAGAAGTATTTATCGGCAAGCAGTTCACTGCTTGCGGGCAGTCAATGGACTGATTTCAATAGAACTGAATAATACCCCACCCTTACATTTCAAATATCACCTTAGTGTCTACAGGACATTCGGTAGTCAGACTCGACTTATTTTCTTATATTTTTCCTTCCATGGAAAATTGAACGAGGTTATGAAATATTAAACGATAGTTAAGATAAATGCCTCCATTGTGACAGGGGGAGGCAGGTGGGAGGAGGGGAAACTGCTTGATTTAATATTCTTGGTAGTTCATAAAATATAAAATAACTGCACTGCTTGCAGTCGCTGCATTGAGTCCTGGAAAATAATTGGGCATTTATTGACCAATCGTTGAAATAATTTGTGTAAAGTAAGCCACATTTGGCTTCTGATTGAAAGGATACTACAGGATATTTGACAGTCAACAAGTCTCACCCAAATATTCCTGTTTCTTCATACTGAAAGCAGTGCACTGCTTGCATTGAGCTTGAACATTCTTGCTCATGTCCTAGCTCCTTTTTGGAAGGAGTTCATATGAAGTGAAATCAAGTTCTTATGGCATTTACAGGGTATCCGGCTGTCGGGCTTGTTGTCGCTTAACACATTTGATTTCTGTAGAAGGACATGTAGTAAGTGATCAGAAATATTTGTACAAAGCGCAGGACTGTAATTTGAATATTAAACGGGGAGGCGGACTTCAGGATTCCGTAAGGCGATGAGTGGCGAGGCGGAGGTCGGGGGCCGAGGAGTGACGGTCGTGCCGACGAATTACTTAAGTGGAGGACATGCGGGCCAATTGGGGCAGTCGTTGTCGTTGTCGTTGCAAAAGTGTCAAAGTGGCAAAGTGGTAAAATGGCAATGCGGCAATGTGGCAATGTGGCAAAGTGGCAAAGTGGAAAAGTCAGCAACAGAAACTGCAATATTCATCGCGCTTCTTTTTAATTGACGGCCTCGCGGGGGCGTTAGTTTTGGTCTACGCGCGGTTTCTTCGCTCTTCACTCAGCGGAAATGTCGGTGGCCGTGCGATGGGAATGCGCGCATGTTGTGTGGCCCGGTGGTTGTGCGTTGTCCTTTCGGTGGGCGTGGCATTCGACAGTTTGCAGTTACCAGTTTCCAGTTGCCAGTTATCACTTGTCAGTTACCACTTGCCGGTTGCCAGTTGCCGGTTGCCAGTTGCCGGTTGCCAGTTGCCAGTTGCCAGTTGCCGGTTGCCAGTTGCCAGTTGCCGGTTGCCAGTTGCCAGTTGGCAGTGGCAATTTAAACATCAATAATTGAAAAACTTGCGCCAAATTTGCTGCGTAATTGGAAACTAATTGCCAATTAAAAGTTAAATGAGTGAAGCATCTAAAATTTATAAGCCTCGACGCTGTTAACAAACCGACCACAATGCCGGTCAGATGCCAGAAGGTATCAATGGGTATCCCTCCTCATCACAATCCCATCTCCCATCTCCTTCTCTCATCCCCATCGCTGTCAACCTCTGCTTACGCCTGTCTCCATATTTCCAAATCCTTGCCTAATCGAAACTCAATTGACTTCCTTTGACTTGTCCCTTGTCTGTAGACACATTGTCGTCGGCCTCCTGGGCGCCGTCCCTCCCCTCCTACCGATGGACTTGTTTGTCACACTTTGCAAGTTCCCCCCTGGAAAAGGTGTTTTGCATTTGAAATAATTCTCTAATTCTGTGCGGAGCCCGTAAATTACTGTTATTCGCCAGTTAAAATTGATTCCATCCTCGAGCGGGCAGAGACGCAGGCAGAGACGCGGGCAGAGACGCAAGCAAAGGCCCAAGCCCAAGCCCAGGCACATGGCGGGTTCCCAGCGTAAGGACAGCTCAGAGATAATGCGAAAAAGTGGAAAACTGGAAAAGTGAAATAGTGAAGAGGTGAAGAGGTGAAAAGGTGAAAAAGTGGAGAGGTGAAAAAGGGAGGGGAGGAGTGAAAAAGTGGAAAGCACTTGAAAGTTTTGAATATAATTTAGGAATTGTATTAAAAATTGAAACGTGTTTTTTATTCAAATTGCTTACTGGCTGTGATCTTAAGTGGAAAGTAGTATCAACCGCATTACTAACTGACTTTATAGCATCTGCATACATTTGCATCTGAGCTGACTATCCTGGCGAACGGATAAGGACTTGGGCTTTGGGCCTTGGGCCTTGGCGGAAGGACATCATTTCTGTGACTATCAACTGCGGCGGTGAGAGAATTTCCTTCTTATTTATGATGATGATTACCGAGAAGTGAATAAAGTAATCTACCAAACGAGAGGAGACTCCCGCCTCGTTGTGGTTGCCGTCCTCCATTGTCAGTTCATTGGTGGCACAAAGTGGAAAACATTCAGTGGTGGTGAACATATCAAAAACGCAGTCAAGTGACTGCAAGTCCCAAAAGTTGGCAATAATAATATGTAAATCATATTTAAAGTCCTCCATTGTCAGTTTATAGCTAAAGGAACAAAAGTCAGGATTTGAAAACATTTTCGAGATATTAGAAGCTTAGACAAGCAGCTGAAAGACTGCAGAAATGTTAATAGGAAATATTTGAGGTCCTCCAATGTCACTTTATGGACGCCACAATAAAACCCAACTGTGCCCAAGTGTCAATATGTTGGAACTGCCCAAAAACAATGAGTAGGCAAAAGGCAAAGGGAGTATGAGCTATGCCTGGGATTATTACAACTAGTGTCCTCCATTGTCACTTTTTATTTTTTCGCTAGTTGACAATTAATAAAAATCTACGCCCAATCTCAGAGCAAGCAGAGTTGAAGAACTGAAAGACTCAAAAGGTGATAATGCGGACAAGTTGTTGTCCTCCATTGTCAGTTTATAGGGATACGTTTTGAAGTCCGCTGTGCACATGTCTCAACATGTAGGAAATGGCGATGCTGAGAAGCAGTCCAGAAGTGGGAAAAGTATGTCAGTGACGCTGCAGTCTGTGTCCTCCATTGTCACTTTCTCTTGGCCGGCATGTGTGGTGGCCTGAGGCAAAGGTAGTTAAGGCAACGCATAATTTACTTATTTCAATATGAGCAGAGGTCCAATTCCGACAATATATATTATGGGTAATGTCCTCCATTGTCAGCCACTGTATATGCGTATATGTATGTGTGTGTGTGTGTGTGTGTGTGTGTGTGTGTGTGCGTGAATACATGTTTGGTATGTTCGTTGAATTGGATCAGGTTTACAATTACAGCAATGGATATTATGGCTTTGGTTTCACAGGACTATGGAAAACACTTAATCCCAGTTAAGGGCACACACTCTGTATCCCTGCACCCCGCCCCCCACCCCCCTCCCACTTCATTGCCTCTGCGTCCGTCGACTGACAATAATATCCATCTGAAACTTTTCTGTTCATTTGTGGTCCATGCACACGAGGATGTACATACGTCCCTATCCATATATGTATGTATATATGTACATGTGTGTGAGTGTGAGTGTGTGTGTGTGTGTGCATCGTATCATCGAGGCCAGAAAATAAGTTGGAAAAAACGGTTTCTGGCTCAACGTGTACATTTGAAAAGAGAATCCGAGCGAAGTTCTTTGTAAACGTGTTTAAAAATAGAGCTCTGCGAGCCTCACAAACAATGCCCACATTGTGTCTGGCGTTGTGTGGGTGTAGATGGGTAGCAGGACATCGAGGTACATTGCTAGGAGGACACTGAGGTAGCGGGGTAGCAGCAGGATAGCGGGTAAGGAGGGAATGCGGGGAAGCGTGGCAGTGGTTGATGTCGGGGCAGGATGAGGAACAGTAGTTTAGGAGCCGGCAGAGCAGTTGCTATAACAGTAGCATATCCTTGGCAAAAAAGGACACAGTGCGCACTTTTGTGCGTTTTGCATGAGTGCCAAAGAATCGAGAGGAGTCCCTGACTTGAATACGAACTATGCGAACTACGTGCACCTCGCCCATGTGAAACAATGCGAACAAACAATGCAGAGTCGACAAAACCCCTGGCCAAATAGCCATATATGTGTATATATTCCACACTCACACTCACACACACACACACACTCACTCACACACACACTCACACACACACACATGCTCAGCCACATACAGGCTGTAGTCACAATAACAACGAACAAGTTGTACAGGCAACAAAATGGACAGAAGGGGCAAAGGGGGGGACAGAGTAAGAGGGACGGAAGGACGGACGGACGGACAGACAGACGGATGGACGGACAGATAGACAGACGTGAAAGTCGGGTGATAGTAAATATGCAGTACAACTATGTGTACAGTAAACACTGGCAATGCGAACCTGAACCTCACGTTCAGTTACATTTGCACTGTTCCACTTGGCTTTCCCAAAAGTTTATTTGCTTCCTGGCATCAAATGCCAAGTCAAGTTGAATCCTTGACTTCAATTTCAATTTTGCAAGTGGAAGATGCCCGAGCCTAGGCTTCCAAGGATAACAAAGATATCAAACACAAAGGCTCTCCATGTGTTCCTTAATCATTGCATTAATCGTATGGGCGAACTCTGATTAGTTCCTTCTTGATGACTTTGCTTCTGACCTTAACAAACTTGTGTTCGATATCCTGGCAATTCAGCTACAGTCCACCATAAGGATAACAGTGGTATGGGTAGAGCATTCCCTTTAAGAGATCATTGAAGCGATTAAAATTGCATCTGCAATGATGACTTTAAGAGCAAATAACTTATTGCTGATGTCATTGGAAAATGATTTCCTTGAATGAAGTGATTTTTATAATTAATATAAATATTTAAATATGTATAATAAATAATAATATTATTACTTTTAAATATTAAATAATATTATATATATATTTTTATTTATTTTAAATATTAAATAATATTTTATTTTTATTTTCATTATTATTTTTAATTATTATTATTTTTATAATCACTATTATTTCTATTGGTATTACTATTTAAATTATTAATATTATTTTTAAATTTATCTTTATTTATTTTATTTGTTGTCTGTTGTTCACCTCCATTGTCACATTTCCTTTCCTCCGAGTCGAAAGTCTTAAGTCTACAAAAATTGCATGATTTTTAGGGAGTATTTTATAAAAATCCTTAAATATATAAATATTAATTTAAATATTCAAAATTTATTAATAATATTTAATAACCTTTGGTATGTAAATTACATTTATCTCCTTGGTCACTTTAACATCTGTCACTATTCACTTCATCTTCAGCTCAAATATTTTAGTATATAATTTGTATTAGGTAATAGATTAGTTTTTCTTGTATATATGGAAACATTAATCTATCTGACACCTACACCCACACCCACGCCCACACCCACGCACGCACCCCCACCCCCAACCTACACTTACGCAACCTTCGCCTTGTATCTCCATGTTCAGTCAGAGGGTTAAGGGGCTCAGACCCAGCCGCCATCTGGTCACATTTTAGTTCCGCGTACATATGTTAATGATCGGAAAGATATGGCATGATGACATGATGACGGTATGGTATGGCGATATGGCATTGTATGGCAGCTATCAGTGTTTACACTCACGTCTAGACCGCTCACCTCCATGGTTACTTACTTGGTAATTGGTACGAGCAATTTTCAAAATGTATCGGCAAATGAATCGATTCAAACCCCACAGCACACACTACACACACACACACACACGCACACTGAGTACAGTCGCTTATCTGAGAGCCTTGTTCCACATATGTAAGCAAATGTTAGCCTCCATATCGGACGGACCAATATCTGGCACTCGTATCAGATCCTGAGGGCAACTGGCGCGTTATCACATTGAATTGAGCCCCGGAGAGTTTTTACCCTTAACTTTACTTGGCCTTTGTTTTCTTCTTTGCCTTCTTTGCCTTCTTGTTTTATCAGTGTTTGGGCCTTTCTATTAGACGAGTTATCAGGAGTTCTTGAAGCCATTACGGAGCTCCCAAAGACACTCGCCGGCTCATTTGGCCGAAAGCTTTTCATTTTCCTCGACAGTTTTTCATTTTTCTCCCTTTTCCTTTCCTTTTTTTCTGAGTGTGTGAACATATGAGAGTGTGTGTGTGGGCGTGTGTGTGTGTGTGTGTGTGTGTGTATCAATGTGTTTATATATTACATAAGTATTTCTGCTCTGTTTGCAAAATACGCACATTTTTACCCAATTGACATTTTAGCTAAAAGTCTTTGCCTCGTCCTCGTCCTCGCCTTCGTCCTCGTCGTCGTCGTCGTCGTTGTCGTTACCGGCACGGAAGTGGTGGGCGGGATTCAGACCGTAACAGATCCGCCCTGCAACATAACTGCCTCAGGACCCATTCCCATTCCCACACCCATTCCCTTTCCCTTTCCCTTTCCCATTCGCTCATACCCAAACCTAGACCCAGATCCAGGCAAACGACCAACAAACAAAGGTAGCAGCCGCTACTCTCAATTTACTTGTTTATATGTCTTTGGGTCTCAGTTCCTGGTTCCCGGCTCCCAGCTCCCGACTCCCAGCTCCCAGCTCCAGCTCCCGGATCCTGGGTTCTGGCTCCCGTCTGCCGGCTGCCAGTTCCCAGTTCCCGGTTCTCAATTCTCAATTCTCAGTTCCCTGTTCCCCGTTTCCTCCTCCCTGCTTCCTCTCCCTTTGGCCGTCTTCCTTTCCTTTATATTTCTCTTTCCTGATATTTCGTTAATGGTGTGTGCGCTATAAAGCTGGCTAATGCCCGTAGAACCCTTTTTCTGCACTTTTGTCCCTTTGCCCTATAATTGCCGTCCTTCGTTTGGTAATGCGAAAAAATAAGTATGAAGCCCTCCTCCTTCTCCCCCTTCCCTTCTTTCCACCGCTCCGCCCTCTCTCCACCCTTTCCATTCTCTTCATCCGCTCCACCACTCTGCCGCTCTTGCCTTTTGCCCTCCGCCTTGTTTTCCCTTTTTCATCCTCACCGCCCCCTTTGCCTTTTTGTAAAAGGCAACAATGGCCAGGGAAAGCAAAGGCTCTCAAAGGATGCAGAGCAAAGAAAATAATTGAATGGAAAAAGTAACATTTTGTTGCATTTATATTTTACTCACTGATGGATGGATGAGAGGCTGAAAGGATGGAAGGATGGCAGGATGGAAGGATGGCAGGATAGACGGATGGTTGAAGGGACGGATGCGAAGGCAGGGAGGGAGGGACAAAAGGGATGGACAAATGAATGTATGGAGAGATGGATGACTGGTTGACATTCGTACTTACGATCCTTGGAACCCCTGCCTGTGCATATTGTCATGGTCCTTAATGTCCCTCTGTGTTTCAATAATTGTGAGTTTTCGCCAGGAAATCGACAATTGAAACGGTTAATTGTGGCCACTCTGTTGGTAAACAAAGAATTGAAAACCCATTCAGGATTCACTTTCAGGGCAAACGATTTCCAATTTTCCTTTCTCCCTCTCTCTGTATGTGAATGTGAAAACAAATGTGTGTATGTGTGTGTGTGTGTGTGTGATTTGCAGATCATTAATAAAGAAACTTTCATTTGTTGAAGAATTTAAAGTGTTTGGAAATTCGATTGATTTTCGTATTTGATTCATTCGATTTGGAATAAAATCAGAAAATGGCATAACTCTATAAAAAGGATACAAAGGACTAAGAAAACCTGCCCCTTTGTAATTCAATAGGTATTTAATAATATTTATTAACTCGCTTATTTATTTATTTTTGGATCCTACAAAACGAATTATTTGAAGCAATATTAAATTTAAAAATAAATTAAATAATTTTTTGAATAATAAATATTATATTTATTTTTAAAAATAAAGGTTTCCCAGCGTAAATAATTAATTAAGTGTAAAATATTCATTTTATGATAAGAACTCTAAGCTGTAATTTAAAAAAATTATAAAATTTTAGAAAAAATATTTATAAATAAAAATTCAACAGATTAACAGTTAGTTTAGTTAATAAAAAAATTAATAAAATTAATAAATATATAAAATAAATAAAAAAAAGAAATACTTAAAATATAATTTAAGAACTCAACAAAAATATAAATAAATAATTATTATTAGTAAAATACACCACAAAAATATATATTTAATACATACTTTAAAATATGTTATTTAAAAAACTATAAAATATTTAAAATATAATTAAAGAGCGCCACCAAAATTTAAATAATAAATTATAATAAAATTAATAACTTAAAAAATTATTTTTGGTGAAATATACTAAAAAATATATATTAAAAATAAAAACAAAAATAACAAAAATAAAACTGTAAATTTATTTAATTTATTTTTTAGAAATAAAAAAAAAAACTGTAATAAATTTATTTAATTTATTTATTTAAAATTTAATATGAATATTTTGATTTACTATGTGAAACTCCGAAGCTCACCTGAGGTCAGAAATGAATCTGTTAATTAACTAAAAACGTGTACCTGAACTGAGCCCAGGGGTAGGGACAGGCGATGCGCAGGACTCATGTCCTTAAAATGAGAAGCGTCGGAAATGCTGAAAATTTGCATATAAAAAACGTTATGGATTTTAAAAAAGATTCAAACGAATTCCCAGAGGCAATCAGAAAACTCAATTACTGACAATTCGAAAGCTGCGCTCGGGAAAATAGCCAGCAGAAGCAGCACAAGGATCTGGATCGGGATCAGAGCCAAGACGGAGGACGCAGAACGCAGGACGCAGGACGCAGGACACAAGACGCAACAGTTAAATGGGTCACTTGGTCTATTTATCATTTTTGACTGGCTCCTCGGCCTGTGCTGTCCACTCCTGGCCTGGGCAGCAGTTGGTCATTCAATTTGTGCGCTGTAACTGGCAGCAATCAATCAAAATGCGAAATGCGAAGGACGATGAACGGCGGACGGTGGACGATGGACGGAGGACGGAGGACGAAGGACACAAAAATGAATGCCAAGAACGGGGAGAAAATGAAAGAGGATGTCTGCTCAAACTTGGGTTTTGGATTCGATTGGCATGGGTCGGACGGGCAGAGTTTCCTGGGTTTTCCTAGGATTGGCTAGGGTTGCCTCCGCTTGGATGGGGCAGCTTGGGTCTCAACCCTTTTTCAACTACAATCTAAACACGTGAAATTGGGTAATCGCTTGTGCGACTGAATTGGACAGCACAAGAGTCAATTCGGGCTTATATGCGACCAGCATACCAGCTGGGTGTGGATGAGTGTGTGTGTGTGTGTGTGCGTGTGTGTGTGTATAAGTGTGTTGCCGCCTTTTGTTCCAAGAATCTTGAATCAATACCGAAAAGACAAATGGTCCGATTTGCCAGCAAATGCCCCCCCCATCCCACGTCCCTCGGAGCCATAAACGCACAGATACATGCACACAAACATGTGTGTGTATTTATGTGCGTGCGTGTGTGTGTGTGTATACAGTATCTAGGCAAACAAATAAATTTGCGTGTAAAATTAAATTGCATGCCCCTCGTAATTCAATCTCAAATTGAAATTCAAACGTTCAAATTGAATTTTGAAGCATTACATTAAATAAACTTGACTTCAAATGTTCACCCGATACCCGTCCAAATATTATTTTTCTCTATGTATCCAAATCTTGTACATTTCGCAATCAACTCCGAAGGTAGACGGATGGAAAATGGAAAATGGAAGGTGGCAAGTGGAAGGTGGCACGTGGAAGGTGGGAAATGGAAGGTGGAAAATGGTTGATGGAAAATGGAGAAGGGAGAATGGAGAATGGAGAATGAAAAATGGAAGGCCATTACCACTTACCTTGAAAAGCTGCCATCATCCGCATAAGTCAATTGTCTCGATTTCAGAAATAGAAATAGAAATGCGAATCATTTGATTCCTTTGTCAGGCTCTCAATACTTGACCTTCCAATTACAGGCACAGGTATACAGCAATTTGAACCTTTTCATTTAAAAACAATTCACTTCAAGCACCTTCCAAGTCCCATCAATAATTACAAGGTAGTTGCAGCTTTATTGAAGCTTCAATTAAAACAATTAAAAGCAAGGCAAAAATAGATTTGGCTTAGGCGAATTTCCAGCTACACGTAAATTCGATTAAGGAAACGAATAATAAATAAATAAAATTCAAAGAAACATGTAAATGTAAATAATTAATAATTTAAAAGAAAAAAAATATAATTATAAAATATATATTGTGGAGCAACCTGACAAATGCTTTTAGGCTGTGAAAATAATCGATATTTTATTGGGATTCACTTGTAGGAAATTTATTAAATTATTTTATAAATATTACTAACAATTTGAAAAGACATTGATGAATTTTAAAACAATAATAAAATTTACTTTTAAAAATGATGTTAAAAATATAAGAAATATATATAGCCAAACGTGAATAGTTAAATAAAAATTATTTATAAAATAATTTCAACTTATATTTCCAAAGAAAAAATAACAAAACAAAAATTACAAGCGAATAAAAATAAATTGATAAATAATCATATTAATTAATAAAATAAAAGATGTACTAATAAAGAAACAATTGAAAAATATTTAGAACCAAAAATCTGTAAAATAACAGCTGATGGGGAAATATATACAAAATGAGAAATAATTTATAGAATATTGAATATATATAAAAAAAATATCTTCAAGTGTCTTCAAAAAAATATATATAAAAAATGTAAAATAAAATACATAAAAAGTAAAAAAGTCATAAAAATAAATGAATATTAAAATAAACTATTCAATTTTTAAAATTGTTTCTAGTAATATTAAAAAAAAAAAACAAACTAAAAAATAATGAATTAATAATAGGAATATTTATTTATATATTATAAATATTTATATTAATATTCTTAAAAATATATGTTGCAATTAAAACAAAGTACATAAAAAATTAAGGAAAGTTATAAATAAATAATATAATTAAATGTACAACCTTTTAAAAATATTATATATATAAAATAAAAAAAAATAGATTAAAAAACAATTATTTAATATAAGAATTAAAATAAAATACATAAAATGTAAAAAAACAGTCAAAAATTAATATTAAAATAAACTATTCAGTTTTTTAAAAATGTTTTTAGTAATGTTTCAAAAAATAATATTTAAAAATAATGAATCAGTAGAAATATTTATTTATATATTATATATATTTATATAAATATTCTTAAATTAATTAAATTAAGGAAATTAAATAAATAATATAATTATATGTACATTTTAAAAATATAATACATATAAATAAAAAAAATAGGTAAAAGCCAATTATTTAATATAAGAATTAAAATAAAATACATAGAATGTAAAAAAAGTCATAAATTAATATAATAATGAAATATAACATATACATAAAATAAAAAATAATAAATTAAAAAATATTTAATTAATATAAGAAGTAAAATAAAATACAAAAAAAAATAAAGACAGTCATAAATAATTAATATAATTATTGTAAAAATTCTTAAAATTGTTTCCAGGAATATTTTTTAAGACTTATATAATAAAAAGAAAATAAATGAGAAAATAATTAATTGGTGATAGGAAAATAATATATATAAAATAATAAAATAAGAGGGCAGCAAATTGGTAGAGCCTCAATGCATATTGAAGAAGTGAAGGTCGTGACATTTAAGCATTGAGCAAATATTGACAGAGATTTGTTTCAGCCTCAGCGATGAAATTCGTATGAAAATTAACATGTGACTGTCTGCCATCCATCAGAGAGCACTTAGTGGTGGGGGGTGGGCAGGACTCCCAGGACTCGAAAGGAGGGACGATTCTTTGTCTAGTAGGCCGTTCAATACAAGGACACCCCCTGGCGACTTTCTGTCGACATTGCGTTACGCATCAAATGTCATTTAAAGTCAAAAAGTTGATCGAGTTTTACATCTCCGACAAAACAATGGGAAAAAAGTAAATAAGTTATGCAATTGTGAATTTTTGATGAGAGACATCAATTTGCTCGAAGTGCTCAAGGATGGCAGGATAACAGGAGGGGGATGGTAGAGAAAGGGAAAGCTGGGAACGGAACTTTGAGTTGTCGCGCGCTCAACTTGAGAGCTGAAATGATTTCAACGTTCATTTGTTTGCCCGGAAACTTGATGAGCGCCTCCCACTCTAGAGGCCACACCCATGCGCCCATGCGCCGCCTTCCATGTCCCAGCCACGAACAGGATGTGTTGCCTAGTACATCTTCATATATCTCAAGTGATTTACACTTTCGTGCGCTGTTTTGTTCAGCTGCCTGCTTCTGGTCCTGCTCCTGCTCCTGCTCCTGCTGCCGCTGCTCCTGGATCTTGATTCCTTGTGCACATGAATAATGCATTGTAATTTAACATCCATCTCTAGCCTCAACCTTAACACAATCCTCATTATCATCATCACCAACATCACCAGCATCACCAGCATCACCAGCATCATCATCATCATTATCCTTATCATGATTATTATCCTCATCATCGCCATCATCTGACTTGCCTCTTCAACGTCAGTTGTTTAAACTTATTGAATTACAAATTTATTCTTAAGTTGTGTAGTTGCAACTCATCCGTACATTTACGCCCCTTCCCCCCCTCCCCAACGGTCATGACCATGCCGGAGACCACACCTACAGAGCACACACCACACACCACACACCACACACACACACACGTACAGAGAGAAAGCTGGCAGTGCCTCGCATAATTTATGACAATGCCAAATGCAAAATGCAAACTTAAACAATTTTGCGGTCTAAGTGATTTTAAGCAAAATGCTTAGTCAACATCCATGAAAGGAGAATAAAAGCAAAACAAGGTTTCCACTTCTTCCCGAAAATCCACAGATCCTTCGCCCTAAGGACGAGTCTGAGGTGCTGGCCGGAGCCTGTCAAGCATCTTTGTAGCCATTAAATTTGATATGAAATCCCTGCCGAAGCTCCAATGGGTTGCATTAGACTTCGCTTAAAGGAACTTTTGCTCACTTTGAAACTGGAAAACGGTTCGCATGAGCTGAACTGGAGCTGAACTGGAGCTGAACTGGACCTAAAATGGAGCTGAACTTTAATTTAACTACAAATTAATGCAAATCAACTAGTTTTTAATGCAAGACGAACTCTGTGAGCATTTGAGTTTAATTTAAACTTGCTTAGAGCTCTCAAGCTGTTCCAAGAATGAACTGGTTCATTGAATACTGAATTGCTACTAACCACTATATCAATCCAACTGCATTTAAACTCATATTTGAACTGGAACTGAATCTCGAAAATATCTAAGCTTTAGCTCAGACAAACATTAAAAATTAAATCATTTCTCAGTTTGGAACTGGTTCGTGAACTGTATTATAAACTACTATGATAATAAATTAATAAGAAAATATGTAGTTTTATAAATCTGTAGCTAGCAATTTCAACTTAATCTACTTAATTAATTTTATTATTCCATTAATAAACTAGTTCCTGAACTTAAAATGAACCCTGAACTGAATTCGTACTCTCAAAGAACAGCCTAATGGACTGGAACAAACTACAATCATTTAATTATTCAATTGGTTTTCTCTCCCTCAATAATAAAAACTGTTCCAAGATGAAATCAATCTCCTTTCAGATAATTATACGCCGGGAAATAATCCACTTTCCAAGGTGCAGCAAAGATTTTCCGACTTTTCCCTGATTGCAAGGAGGAGTAAGAACCGAACATAAATTTTACATAATATCCTGTAATTACATATGGAATTTTGGTCGAAAGAAATTGAAAAGATGTCGGCAAGACATACGAATATTGAGAAATGGAAACCATAAGATTGGTAGATAAAGAAGGAGGGAAAGAGAAAACTGATAAATTTTCCCTAATAAACGGTACCGCGTGACAGGGCAAAAAGTGGCCATCAGTCAGCGTCAAGAGTTGAGTAGAGTAAAAACAAGATGCATGTCCAGGAGCAAAGCTAGAAAGCGAGCCAGAGAGAGAGGGAGAATGAGATATGTATATAAAGAGAGACCGAGAAAGAGGTAGATAGAAGATAGAAAAAGAATTAAAAATGCACAACAATACAGATCATCTCTCCAGGAGCCTTTCTTACTGCTAATTGCGAAGGTTAAAGGTAAAAGGCGAAAGGTGAAAGGCAAAAGGCAAATGGATGAGGGCAAGGAACAAAAGCAATGCACGACGGAAGGAGGGAGAAGAATGGAAAGAGCGGAACGGGTGCCTCCTACACATCTTCACAATTTGCTTAGGATTACTGCCTGCAGGAGCAGCGACAGGTACTTATCACCTCTTGACCACTTTACGCTGAGCTTGGGTATTGATGGCGCTTCATCTTCTTCGTCTTCTTCTTCTTCTTTAGATGTAGGGTAATAACTGAGAAGGACATGCAGTGTGTGTGGAAGGTTCCTTTGGTCGAAAAGTGGTCTTATTTCAATTACTTAAAAAACCCTTTCAAAGATTGAATTTGTTCAAACCCAAGTGTAAATACTTTCCTTCGCTCTCCTTCCCCCCCTTTGTCCCCCACTGCCTTTTCCTTTGTCTTGAGTTTTATTTAACTTTTATTCCACCTAACTTTGTTTTATGAAGCGAATTCTGGGTAACTTTTCCATTTGCCTAACTATTGGTTCGTCGCTGCACAGTGGTTAACAACTTATTGCTCTCCCATGAAATACTTTAAAAGCTTTAGTAAACTTCATCCCTAGGAACAGGCCACAAACCCTTTTAAAAGAATTAACGGAAAACTTGGTTGGAAAATCAATGCAGAAATTTTCAGTTAAAAAGGATTCAATTAGTTTATAATTTTAAAAGTTACCTTGTTGTATTGGAAGATGAGTCCTTATTCCCTCCCTCCTTCAAGGAATCAAACTTGGAGCTCAACATCCTCAGAAAATATTAAAACGTTTCATTTATATTTTTATCCTTTATTACAGAATATGATTATATTTATTACTTTTATTCTCTTTTCATCAATCTATAATTCCTTAGATTTATCCTTTTCCCCCTGAGAGACGACTTCCTCTATTTTAAGAGCCTTCTTAAGCATCTTAAAATCATTGAAGGTCTTAGGAACTGCACCATCGTCCCCATTCGAAGTCTCCTCCATCTTAGCTTCTGTGTTCTCGTATTCGGCAAGATCCTTTAGGCGACGGCAGAAGCGTTTCTCAAAGCTCAAGCACTTCTCGTCGTCTTTCTCATTCTCTTCATTTTTATCACGCTTTTTATTGTTAAGTAAACTTAAATCGAAAACAATTGTTCCGGACCTTCGAACTCCCGTTGATATGATGGGCTCTCTACCATCTGCATCACCTGCTTCGCTTTCACCATCTGCACCACCTGCCCCACCTTTAGCGCCTGCACAATCTGGGCCATCGACTCCACATCCTTTGCCATCATTTGTCTCCTTCTGATGCCCATTGAGTTCACATGCTACGCCAATCCTTTTCTTTTTATGATTTTCATCACCCTCCCCTTTGCCACGTCCAGTATTCATGGGGTAATCAAGTGGCATATCCAGCGGATTGGTGTTCGGTGGACGATGAGGCACTGCACTCACCTGAATCGCGTCAGACAGAGAGGACAACTTATCCGGTAAATCACCCATTTCAATAAATTTTTAAAAAAATTTTAAAGAATAAAATTCTTGAAAATTTTTAATTTTTCAATATATTTACAATATATTTGACTTGTGGTCTAGGAAATTAAAGGAGCCTGAAGCCTCGTAGGGCTGAGGTAACTTTCAAAGGCAACTTGGCTCAAAGCTAAAATGTAAATATAAATAAAATATATGTGTAATATATAAATATATACATATATATATATTACATACCTCATTTATATATATTATTATAAAAGGACTAAGACAGTTTAGAGAGAGAAAAACTAGGATTCCCAGAGCCCCCAATAATGAACCTGAAATCTAAGAAAGGCTTGAAATTATTCAGTTAGTAGACATTTTATTTGCCTATGGCTCAAAAATCTTTATTTTTAAAAGTTTAAATATTCTGCTGCCTCTTGGTATAAATGTCCTTGATTCATTAAGGATTAAATTCATTCTACATGTTTTCCTTAATTTTTTTTTATATATAGTAAAAAATTATTCAAAAAATGATTATAAATTATAAATCCCGGCTTCAATGGTTACGATTACCCTCTCTTCCTTAGGAAAAAACAAACTGGAATCCTGGCACAACTATTGATGCTAAGGACTCCCAGTTTAATGAGTTTGGTTATACGACAAACAGAACAAATTAAATCGATAGTAAATTTATTATTAATTTTTAACATTTTTGGTGTCAAAACAAACAACGCCGAAGCAACCTCCGAGCTGCAAGGGCAAGAGCAGACGCTGGGCTTAGTTGTTGGGCGACATTAATATCCTTCGAGCCACCTATGAAAGTATTAAAAATATTACATATTTTTTTGTTGTCTTAATTGTTGTTAATCTTTTTCTTGTTTATCAAAATTTGTTGTTCACTTTCTTTGCTAAATTCTCGGCTTTTTCATAATTCAGCTTTGTAATAGTCACGAACTCCTCGAAAGTGCCTGAAGAACAAGTAGATTCATCGTCATACACATTTAGATCTTTCTGTTCTTCGACCTCGTCATTATCCTCCTTATAATCCATATACTCCCAATCGACTTCATCCAAATCGTCTTCATATAAGTTTTGGATGTCATCGGCTTCATTTCCACCGTAGCCGACAAAGTAACCTCCTCCGATGTCTTCGCCACCTACAGCACCTTCATCATCCCCATCATCTCCATCACCCCCTCCGTACATATCTCCTCGAGCTGCTCCATCGGATCCAGAGCCTTCGTCATTCTTCTCCTCTTTCTGAGGCCCCTCACCATTTTCCTCGCCCTTAATACTTGAGAAGTATTTATCGTATTCCTTCATGTAATCGAGCATCTTATCAAATGGATTAGAGTTCAATTGATGAGGCGGCACAGAAGAGTCATCAATCGAGTTATACAAAGAGTTGAACTTATCGGACGAATCATCCATTTCTATAAATTTTAGAAAAGTTTTAAGTGTTTTTATGAATTTCTAGTATTGACTTGTGTGTGAATGTCTGTGAAATGAAATGTTGAAGCCTCAGCACCGACGAAGTTAACTTTCTGAGGCAACTTGGATCGGAATTACATATATTGGGTGCTCGGGGTATAAAGCCCCATAACTTTTCTGAAATTTAGGTAAGTCTTGAAAAGTCAGTCTGCATTTTATTATTTATGAATAATATATCCTTATATTTTTAAGTTGAAATACTAAGAGTTGCCACACATAAATATCCATATAATTTGGGAACTATTTACATCTTATATAAATCCTCGTTCAAATGTTGATCATCCTTTCTTCCTTGGGAATAGTAAGCAGGAATCCAGGCACGAAAAACTGATGTCAAGGTATACCTTTGTTGGTGCGAATAAATGAACGTAAACAACAGTGCGTGCAATTGTATTGGTGTAAGTGTCCTTGGCCCTAAGAGTCTGCAGGATCTGTAGTCGCTTTTAAAAGAAAATTTTTCTATTGATGTCTTTGATGGTCAGTTGCTAAAATCCAACCCACATTTAACTTTAAACTAAGCCCAAGTTTTGTGTTCCGAAAAAAAAGTTTATTATCAAGATTAAAAATCAACATCCTTTAAATCACATATTAAAGTATTACAAATTTTACTCCTTTCTTTAGTCTTTTTTTTGTTCATCAAAATTTTTTTTCACAATTTGATTAATTTTCTGCCTCTTCGTAATTTAGATTGTAATTGTCAAAAATTACTCCAAAGTCCTTGAGGAATAAGTAGCTCCATCGCATTCTACCTTGGAAGCTGCATCGTCATCATCCTTATAATCGTTTTCATTATCCTTCTTGTAGTTCTTATCCTCCCAATCGACTTTATCATTCATCTCATGATATAAAACAAATTCTCCACATTCAATATCTTCACCTCCTACAGCGCCTTCATCTCCATCATCTGCATCATATTCTCCATCATATCCTCCATCATATACTCCATCATATACTCCATCATTTCCTACATCATTTCCTACATCATCTTCTCCATCATATACTTCATCATTGCCTACATCATCTCTATCATATACTCCATTTCGTACATCATCTTCTCCATCGGATCCAGTGTCTTCGCCATTCTCCTCCCTCTGAGACCCATCACCTTCTTCTTCGTCTCCGTCCTCTTCAGTATCTGAGTAGAATTCATCGTATTCCATGAGGTATTCAAACAACTTATCAAATGGATTGGAGTTCGATAGATGAGCAGGCACTGAAGTGTCATAAACTGCGGTAAACAAAGAATTGAACTTCTTGACTGGATCATCCATTTCTATAAATTTTAGAAAAGTTTAAAGTTTCTTAAAAAATTTCTAGTACTGACTTGTTCTTGAATGCTTAGAAAATGAAATGTTGGAGCCTCAGCACCGACGAAGTTAACTTTCTGAGGCTACTTGGATCAGAATTACATACATGGGTGTTCAGGGTATATAATTAATAATTATTTGGAATTTAAGTATGTCTTGAAAAGTCAGTCTGCATTTTTTTGTTTATGAATTAAAAATCTATCCAACCTGAAATGGCGCCAATTCCAAGTTAAGGTAAGAACTGATATATCTGAAGAACATCCGGTGCAAGCTGGTATACAAGAGAATACAGATATTTTAAAATAAGTGACTTAGGACCCTAGCTAATTATCCATAGTATGTAAGAAACACAACACAACATAGACCCCTTCATCTGGATACGGTGGAGGAGTCAACAAGCACACAAATCGATACAATGGGAGACTCAGAGCTCACAAAAACAGACTGGCTCCTATCTCAGACCCCAAACTCTTAAGCGAAAAAGCATTGCAAATTTTACACTGAAAATTCATACCAGACTCAGACATCGGAGGAATAAACAATAATATGTAAAATTGTGATTTTCCCCTTCCGGAACGCTTATTGGCTATTGGATAGACCGCGAAGGTCTTCTGAGTACGCCTCTAACCTGCTATAAAGGATGCGTTGCAGTAATTTGCCAACAATGTCCAACATGCAACATGCCTGAGGACCTCCGGATTGACCATTGCAAGGGCTTTGACAGCTACGCTAGGTATACCATCAAGACCTGGTGCTTTGTTTGGGTCAATCCTGGTAGCTGCCTGAGTGACCTCAGGAGCCTTGTGGATTGGCTGCCGTAGGGTGCTTTGCTTTGGGAAAGGCTCCACTACTATGCCCGAATAAGTGAACTTTAAGAACAGTACGTGTTATTGTATTAGTGTAAGTGTCCTAGGCCTCGAGAGTCTGCAGGATCCGCCGTCGCTTTCAAAAGGAGATTTTTCTTTAGGTCTCTTTGATGATTAATTGAATCAAAAATATATAAAATTTAATGATATCCAACCCACGTTTTATGTTCCAAAAGGAAATTTATTGTCTCTGTTTAAAAATCAACATCCTTCAAATCACATATTAAAGTGTTACAGATTTTACTCCTTTCTTTAGTCTTTTTTTTGTTGATTAAAATTTTTTTCCACAATTTGATCAATTTTCTGCCTCTTCGTAATTTAGATTGTAATTGTCAAGAACTACTTGAAAGTCCTTGGGGAATAAAAAGCTTTATCGCAATCTTTCTTGAAAATCGCACAATCATCATCCTAATCATAGTTATCATCATCATTATCCTTCTCATAATCGTTTACTCCCAATCGACGTCATCATCAATATACGCATAATCATTCTCATCTTCACGAAAGTTTTGGACTCTATTGGCTTCACTTTCATTGTATCTAGTAAAGTCACCACCTCCAAAATCTTTAGCACTTATAACACCTTTATCTTTTGCACCATCTGTACCATCATCTTCACCATAGCCTCCATCTTCATTTTCTTGACCTGCTCGGTCGGATCCAGCTACGTAATTCTCCTCCTCTTTCTGAGGCCCATCGCCTATATCTTCGCCTTCAATATCTGAGAAGTAGTTGTCGAATTCCTTGAGGTAATCGATCATCTTATCGAATGGATTGGAACTGGATTGATTGGGGGGCACTGAAGATTCATAAATCGCGTTAAACAAAGAGTTGATTTTTTCGGATGGATCATCCATTTCTATAAATTTTTGAAAAGTTTAACGTTTCTTAAAAAAATTCTAGTACTGACTTGTGTTTAAGTGTTTATGAAATGAAATGCTGAAGCCTCAGCCCCAACGAAGTTAACTTTCTGAGGCAACTTGGATCGGAGCTTAAATGATATTTCGGATTGGATCATCTCATATACCTTACTCGAATCCCTCAAGTAAATGTTTCTGAAACCTCAGTAAGGATTGAAAAGTTTATTAAATAGTCGAAATTTTATTTGTCAATGAATTAAAACTCTTGTTTCTTCGAGGTAAAAACATTCCGAGGGCGTTTGGACCCTGCTCTTCCTTCGAGTGAATGGGTTTCATTTGTCAGGGATTAGTCTTCATATATTTTCATAGATCTTTGCATATCGAATAAAGGTCTAATTTTAGATTAATTAATAATATTCGATAATCTTTTCTTCCTTGGGAATAATATACAGAAATCCTGACATCCCCTGATGTCAAGGTATACCTGTGTACGTGCAATTGCACTGGTGTATATGGGTCCTGGGCATCTACAGGAACAGCAGGAACTGTAGTCGCTTTCAAAAGAAGATTTTCCTCTTGGTGTCCTTAATAATTAATTGATTTAAAACTATAAATAATAAGCTAATATCCAACCTACATTCAACCCTAACTAAGCCCACGTTTTATGTTCCAAAAGTAAGTTTATTAACTCTGATCATAAATCAACATCTTTTAAATCACATATGAAAGTATTACAAATTTTACTCCTTTTTAAGTCTTTTTCTTGTGCATCAAAATATTTTCTTAAATTTGTTTCATAAATCCTCTGCGTCTTCGTAATTTAGCTTTGTAATCGTCAAGAACTCCTTGAAAGTCGTTGGGGAATAAGTTGTCTCATTGTCATCCACATTGGAAGCTTCCTCATCCTCGTGATGAATATGATCACCATCATGCTCATCCTTGTCATTACCCTCTTCATAATATTTATCCCAATCGACTTCATCATCAATATACGCATCATCCTTCTCATCTCCATAAAAGTTCTGGATTCCACCGGCTTTACTTCCAACGTATCCGACAAAGCCACCTCCTCCAATATTGTCATCAAATACAGCAACTTCATCTCCATCTCCATCTCCATCTCCCTCTCCATTTTCTTTTTCATTATCTTTTCCATCATTATCTCCATTGACTTCTCCATCCTCTAGTCCACGGTCTGCTCTATCAGATCCCGAGTCTTCGCCATTCTTCTCCTCTTTCTGGGGCCCAGCACCCTTTCCACCATCGATTTCGGAGAAAAAGTTATCGTATTTTTTGAGGTAATCGATCAACTTATCGAATTGATTGGAGTTCGGTTGATGAGGAGGCACGGAAGTGTCATGAATTGCGTTAAACAGAGAGCTAAGCTTTTCGGATGAATTATCCATTTTAATAAATTTTTAAAAAGTTTTAAGTGTGCTACTGACTCCGAGTGTTTATGAAATGAAATATTGGAGCCTCACCACTTAAAAAGTCAACTTTCTAAGGCAACTTGGATCGAAAAAAAACCAAAATTTTGATTTCAAAAACAAAATCTATATATATTTATATAAATGAATGATATGTTCTATAAGCACTGAGAATATTGGAACATTTGGGATAAGATATTGATCCTGGCATCTATAGAAGTAAGGACTCCAAGATTGGTATGTGAGGTTATGGCACTGGGAAGCGCTACAATTTGTTCCCTTTATTTAAACTCTTTACTTTTTAAACAGAAAATGATTATTTTTATAATTATTTTTTTATTTAATTATTATTAATTATTGAGCAGAATATAAATTTATTTGGAATAGCTTTCAACGTATCTGAGACAGAGATTAAGCAAAGTCAGTGAGCGACTGCGTTTGAAGAAATGTTTGCCTGCTAGAAGGAAATTTTTTTTTATAGAGATTCATGAGGGTAATGAAAGTTAGTTCCAAATTAGGTTATTTCGAACGAAGTCCTTCAATAAAAATTAAAGCAAACGACTGGATACTTCCCAATCGCTTGTGGGCGTGGATATCAGGAAAAGGTTTGTCGAAAGGCACGAAGTGTCCAGAAAAATAAGAAAGGAAGATGAGAAATATAGGGCGAAGTACAACCCGGAACACATTGGCATACATTAGTCTTAACCTTGACAATGCAGATCCACAGTTGACTGGTCATTTCTCCCAACATGAGGACAAAAAATATTGACCCAAAGTGAAACCTTCTTAGGACGAGGACATGATTAAAGTCCCTCTGAGTGTTGAGCACTCTTAAAGTGTATTAACAGCCCCAGAGGCTGGACTCTACTTCCACCAGGAATAGACCATGAACTCCTTGAGCTCATTTACAAAGCTGCTCAGTTGCAGTTTCGAATCGGAGATATGTAATGGAGAGCTTCAATAGATCTTTAGATTCACTATAGTCAGTCGATATAACAGGGACATTGATGTAACTCTGCTCCTTCTGCATGGTGTGGGCCGCATGCGTCCAAACTGAACCAAGCAGGGAGCAGATCATGACCATCCGTTCCCCCGTTCTGGTCCCCCGTTCAGCTCCCTCGTTCTGCTCCCTCGTTCCATTCGTCGATATCAATTATCCTCCGCTGATGTGTGACAGGATTGCGTGGAGTAAATCAAAAGGAGGACCGCGAAAAGCCAAAACCAAACATTTATATTGAAATTGGAAAAAATTTCAAGACATATTTGACATAAGGTGAAGCGTAGGCTCCTACGATTGAATCCGGTTGGAGGAGCTTCCGTTTATATTGATTCTATTTGAGTTGCAGGGATCAGAGCTCAATCCGTCTAAGTCAAAGTCCTCAAAGTTGATTACTACACTCGCCTTGTGCCTGCTGCCATGTAATAGCATTGTCCCTAATCTGCAGGATATGCATAGAAAATGTTGTGAAAATCATGGTTGCTGTCTATTTGCTCGGCATGTTTCAACTTGTCAGCTACTGAGACGTGAGTTTTTCCTATTATTGAAATTAGGGCCAAAAATGGAAAAGCAAGCCGGGAAATAAAAATATAAAATAAGAAAAGAACTCAAAAGAACTCAAAAGAAAGCAAAAAAGCAAAGGAGGAAAATGAAAAGAAAGGAAATCAGCAAATCGCTTGACTGGGCAGGCACTCAAACAACTTTATAAAGAATGAAAACTGAAAACGTGAATCCAGGAAAGCGGGAAGACGGGAAGGCGGGAAGGCGGGAAAGCGGGCCAATGGGTAAGCGGGTAAGCGGCGGTGAGGGGCGGGGAAACACCTACAAAACTGTTTCATTTTACTTTGAGGAGATTTAACATGTAAATTTGAATTTGAATAGCGCCTCAGATCGAACCGATTGCGAGCAATGGTACCAAATTTCGGGTAGAGCCGAGTAAATGGCCCGAAATTCTATGGGAAGGCTCCATAGGCTTAGGTACGCATGGCTGACTAATTGGAGAGCAAACGACTGTTTGACACGCAGACTAAGGTGCGGGACAAGGCAACGACGACGACGACGACGACGACGATGGCGTTGGCGAAGGTAGTGAATAAGCAAAGGTAAGCAGCGCAGGGGCAAGGACATGAGCAAAGGCAAGAACAGGGTCAAGAGCAAGGGCAACGGCAACGGCTAGGGCAAGGGCATGGGCAGAGGGACAGGGTGAGGGACAGGGTGAGGGACAGGGTGAGAGAGAGAGGCAGCGGCACACCTGTAGACAGGTAACTCGAGGCAGCGCAACTGCGGCATTAAGACCTATGTCACTTGCCCCTGCCACACGGCCGCAAAGCCGCATTGTTCGATCAGGACTATACTTCATCGCTCCTTCTCTCTCCCTCTTCCTCTCGCTGCACCCTGTCCTCCTTTCTCTCTTTATGTGCATTGTCAGAAATATGATGGATTTTCTGCACATCGAGTCGAATTTTTCCGTGCTGTGCTCACAGTTCCGAGTTTCCCACGCTACGAGAAGCGCGCTAAACCTGCAGCCATCACCTGTGTCCTTTTATCCTCAGCCTGAACCTTCGTTAGGGACACGAGTATCTACGATATTTCTATGTTCTGTGACCTTTTTTCCTCATATTTTCCTTTTCTTCGTATACTTATAGTATTCGTCTGGACGGACAGACCTCAGATAGGATTTCCCAGGCTATTGGCGCGCGCTTTAATCCCCCTCCGTCCATTGATCTGTGATCCTCCTGTGCTCGTTCCTCGGTCCCAATTATACTGCAATCGACAGCCGAGAAATTAAAAACAAATGTGTTTTTCTAATTTATGGCCAGATCGACTCATAAACACATATATCCCATCTTCATAGCTGATATCCTTCTTTGCCTTTCGACATGTGCCTGGCAAATGCCACAGTCTGTTTCGTCTGCCTATTCATCCCATCCACAGGAGTTAATGATTTGGTGACATCCTCCTCCCTGAAGCCTTTACGCATATTCATATGAGTTTTCCTGGATCCTGATAATCCTTAACGAGCACCACGTTATGTCGATGACTTAATTTCAACAACATTTATTTTAATATATTAAATTATCAAGAGGGTCCCTATAATAAGTCCTTTTTTTATGCCTCGCATAGCAACTGCTTCCTCCAGCGGATAACTAAGCTGCGTTAGACGGGAAAAACTAAGTGACTCTCACTAAGGATTAAACCAATACCAAAGCTATCGGAAATATATATATATATTATTTTTTATATATATTATTTTTTGTATATATTATTTTTTATATATATTATTTTTTGTATATATTATTTTGTTTTCACTTCGCAAAATCCTTTCCCTTCGCACGGGGTTTAAATGTTAATTATAAATAAAAGAAAAAAAAAGTAAATAAATAAATTATTCAAATCGTACACTGAGCATGCGGGTAAAATATTTAAGTGTTCCCTCAGTTCGTGGAAAATCGTGAATAGTTTCCGTAAATAATGAGCTGGAAGCGAGTGGAAAAATTGCGTTATCAGTGAAACTTTTGGGCTGCTCCACCCACAGAGATAAGATCCACAGCTTTTCCCTTATAAAGTCAAAAGAACTGACAAATCATTTGCACGTGACCTCGGAGCACTGTGACCTTTTGTTGTTACTGTTGTTGCTGTTGGTGTTGCTGTTGTGTTGGCATTGGTATAAATACGGGTCTCTTTCATGTTTGAGTCACATTCGGTGGCTCGAATAATTCACCAAAACACGACCACATTTTTTACAGAGGAGCGCAAATACCTGCACCACTAATTAAATATCACATTGAACGGCGAATGCGGGGCAGGTGGAGCAGGTGGGGCGGATGGAAATGGAAATGGAAACGGGAATGGGTGATGGGCGATGGGCCATGGGCGATGGGCGATGGGTTATGGGTGCTTTCTTTTTGCTGTAACTGTGTTCCCTGTCCCTTGCCAGGACCATTAGTGGCGTAAATTACATTCATTGTCGGAGCACAAAATGGGGACACGTGAGAATGGTAAATAATATTATTTCAGATAAACACGCGTCATTGCAAAATTTTGTTCCGTTTGTGTATTTGCTGTTTGCCTTAATCCCAAAGTCGCAGGGTACAAGTAACCGGAGCGAAGGAAGGACTAACCCACTCGCTGTGTATCGCAGATCTCGCACCACCGTACGAACAATTACGGCGGAGCAGCGGAGGGCAGTAAAGGAAGAGTTCTATAAATTGATTTCCTTTGGATTCAAACTGGGAATTTCACCATCCGAGAAATGTCCTTATATTATATATATATTTATTTATTTTTAAACTGACTGAATGCCTTCATGTATCCTCATTTGGTACATCCTTAATCTAACTCAGTGTAAGTTTTAATGATATTTTAGTGTAGAGTATCTGAAAGTCTCGTTTGAACCTCTAAAAAATATCCTTAATCATCAGGGTGCATCACGTCGATATGAGGCCTTATACGTCATAATAATAATAAGAATTTTTGGTCCTTCTGGAAAGTTTTTATAAGAGAAATCAAGAGGAAAATAAACACATGAGAAAAATCCAAGAATAAATGTAAGGAAAGAAAATGTAAAGAGTTAAAAAGAGGAAGGAGCATTAAGGATCTAGGGACCTTATAGTGTACCAGTAGCAGATGGACCTATGGGGCCAATAAAATTGGCACTGCGTAGAAGAAGGATAAAATCAAATCAAATACATTTTGTTAGATCACAAATCAATTTTTGGAGATCCCAAGAGGTTATAGAAAAAACTAAGGAATTTCCAAGATTTGGAAAATCGAAAGAAGCACTTAAAATCGTCCAAAAGGCCTTAGAGAAAGAAGGCATCAAAAATTGATCATTTCCAGGATTCTCTGAAAACTGTGGATTATTTAACATAAAAAGTAATGAAATATATAATTCATATATTAAACTAGAATCTATCGAATAAATTGAAATCTACTTAGGAGGTATCAAGGCTTTAACTGGAATCTACCAACAATCTATATGGAATATAAGACGGCAAAAGTCCTGTTTTGAAACGTAAGTAATGAAAGATATGAAGGATACATTTAATATAAGTAATTAACCCAAAAAAAGAAACAAATAAAACCTAAATGAACCGTTATGTTAACCATAGAAGGAGCAAAGAAGGAGTCTTCTTAATGTCGAGGATTTCATTGATATGTCCTTTGGTGATAGAAGCATCACGGCAAGGAAAAGAGTTGGGAGATGACACATTCCATTAGATAGATTGGACAGCTCCAAATTGCCAAAGGATTTAAGGTCAATTTCATTTCCTGATTAAAAATGTCCTTCCAATGTTTAACTTATGGAGCCTCCTTTCGGCAGTTCACCAAAATAGTTGTCATTATCGGAACTGAGATAAAACTGTAAATCTGATAATGCCCACATTTGTTACCATTTAAATGGCATCATTTTTCGGGGTCAAGGGTTGGAGATCTTTACCATTCGCTGGACCAACTCTTTGGTCACTCGTGTAGGTTACCCCGGAGTCCATTGTCTTGCTGAATCAACATTGACCACTGAGCACCGTACAAGTGTTGCCTATGCTAACTGGCCACAGTAAGTATATCATACATGCAACATTAAGTTTGGCACAAGACCTCAATACCAGCCCCAGCCTCACCCCCAACCTCTCCCTCCACACACACACACATTCATAGCACTGGGAGCTGGGCACAACCCTCAGTTTGCATCCTATCACATCCCACTCCCAGTAGTACGCATTTTGTTGGCCAAGTCAACACGTAACAGTGGAAAGGATAGCAATCTATGTGAAAGGATTGCCGCTGGTCTCGTGTGCGTTTGCTGACCTCAGTATATTTTGCGAATGTCAGAGTGAAATCCGGGCATTTATCATGATTCGAATGAATTATTGAAGTATATTTCGTTGGCATTCCCCATTGGGCTATCAGGAAGCAAAAACAGGGAAGCTTCCAACCGCTAACCCACTAGCCCTCTAGTCCTCTAGCCCTTTAGCCCTTTGAGTCCCTTAGTCCTTTAGCCTCTAACTCCTAACCTAGAAACAGTTTAAGTTTGTCGGTTGCCGTTTGGTTTCAGGATTTTCCTTTGCCGTGATTTGTTGCTATGCTTCGTTTCTTCAACTTCAGTTCCCTCCACAATATAAGAAACCCCCTCCCAGTGTATAAAACGGATTTGGGCTCTCCTCCACCCCAAACGTTCAGGTCGATTGCATTGACCTGAACATTAGGTAAGGACTGTTTCTGCTTAAAGTAACTAAACATTCATTTATTCCTTGGGATCGAGCATTTTCAGAAGCTGACGAGTCTATTCCAAAGCAGTGGATTATTTCTTCTAACTTAAAAGGATAACTTCTTTGACCCCCTTCACTTGAACCCCAACTGCTTGGCAAAAGTATGAATTGAATAAACGAAATATAAACTAAAAAGGATAACTACATACGCCTAGCTCTATCCTGGAGTTGGCTTTGGATGAAAAGGTTGGTCGATACTTTGAACCAGGATGATGCTGGTTCTCAATTGCAGGGAGTTTTGGTCTACTTGCAACGATTTCTTAAGAAACTTGTATCATTTTCAGACACACAGAGAAAGTGAAGTCCTCGTGTTCGTTAACTTCGCGGACAGTTCCTTGGAATTCTGTTTCTCTTCCACGCAAACATGTATAATGGCCAAAAGGACTGAAAAACTGAGACTCCATGAACAGCGTCCTCAAGAGCTGCATATCCTTCGAGTCGCTTACTCTTTCGTCCGTAATCCATTATTGGTACTCCAAAATATCGAGTAGAAGAATCGTCGAAATTGTAGAAGCCCAAGCCACTCCACTGTAAGTCCCAAAGAAAAACTCTATTGTCCCTTACAATGTGTATCTATAAAAAATTGTCCTTGTGCCAACCTTCACATACGTCAGCCACACAGACAGCCCAACGATCATCTTAAAGTTTATCTTAAACCAATTTGTAGTCGAGTTAGTCCCAAATTGGCACCAGAAAATTGAGATATCCAAGTTTCGCATTTATCTGCCATGTGGAACATCAGAGCGACAGGACAACAGACATATTGGGTCTTTTCTTTTGAGTTAATTGGAAAACGAGACCTTTCAAGGATATCTAGTTCCTTTTTGATAGTCAGTGCAATGCAACCAATTTGCCTAACCTTTGGATCCTTAGTTCAGAGATATCAATTACCATAAGTATTTACCAAAGTAATTACCAAGAAGCTAAACTCGACAATCGTGAGAAGAAAGGACATTTATCAAAATTGATTTATTCTTCGATTTCCCTCGATTTGAATACAAATTGCAATCGCAATTATTTTGAGTAATTAGAATCCAATACTGGGCAGTTGGGCAGTTGGTCAGTTGGTCAGTTGCTAGAGTTGCTGGGGATACTGTAATTGCTGTGTCTCCTTTTCCGATTACTGGAACCATTCTAATTATTTATTTAAGGGAACCGCCGGGCTCCACACAGGACACCTGACGTGCAGCTAACGAGTCCGAGAATGTCAAGGAAACCTTTTTGCATGTCACGCTCGCTTTCACTTACACTCGAAGGTGTACATGTTGCCGCACACACACACACACACACACATACACAAACACACAGCTGGTGTAGGCGAAAGAGTGTAGCTTTGTAAATAACTTAATCTACATGCAAAGACAATTACCAATCAACAGGATATTAAGCGTTAATCGTTTTAAACAGTTCCAAGGCAAACAATTCGGGAATTTCAGGACACGCAACTGGCATTTAATGTCTTTCAGTTTTAGGTGCCCCAGCAACCCGCCATTCACCAACCACCCACCGGCACCCAGCACCCAACACCCAACACCCAACACCCTGGAGCAGGCAAGTCCGCCCCTATGATCGTCAGCATTTAATGAGCGGCCCCAAATCGAAGACAACAGCCAATTTTGGGCAATCAGTCAACAGACGAGGTCCGAGGGCAGTGTTTGGACGGATTGGGGGGAAGGTTGTTGTTGTTGTAGTGGTAGTGGAATTGGTTGAAATGGTGGAGGAGCCTACACCCAGAGGGTTTCCCCGTCCACGGAACGTGTCCAATTTTACTAATTAGAGCAAATATTTGTGTACTTGATAACTTCAGTCGGCCGAGGCAACTACCCTTTCCCCGCCGCCGCCACCCACTTAGCGCGCCACCCACTCATTACAATCACGCACACTTGAGGCAACATTTGCCTGCCCACCTCGCGTACCTCCCCAATCCCTCCCCTCCCACCATCACTCCATCCCTTTCACCACTCCACCCAACAAACTTAATGCTTTGGCGCCATAAAGCATTTGCCTGGTATGGAATTTAATTACGCGTCCACGTCGAGGAGACAAAAATCAGTCAACCCCATTTTTAGACTCGTCCCGCCCCAAGCGGCCGCCCACCACCCATGCCAAGGCACTGAACTGAGCGCCCACGCAGCTATTTATTTAGCAGGAATCACTTTTATGTGTTTTCCTCTAAGTTTTCCAGGAAGTGGCGCCCATCCTAAGTCCTTCACTTCTCTTTCCTACCCCCCCGTCCCCCTCCCTTTCGCTACCCACGGCCTTCTGCTTCAATACACTTCACTCGACGCCCCTCGCTACACTCTAAACTTCAACTCATGTAATTAAAGATTTGATTATAAATAAGAATTGTGAGTATTTTACGATGCTTATGGCCAAGTTTTTAATAACCCTTGAGATTCAATTCGCATTCAAAGCCCGAAATCGAGTTACTTAATCTGATACCCTGTAGGGGTTTTCCAGAATCCAAATGTTGGCTCGATGTTTCGACTCTACACACATATATATATATATTCTATGTGTATATATAATTAATATAAAAAAAAGTCCTTTAAGTTGCTTTTGGCGTGTCTCAAGGTGAACTGAAACTAAGGGGTATCTGAAAGCCCGGTTCGTAGCCGGGAAGTAGCGAGTATTCCTCTGGCAACGTTTATAAATCCGTTTTAATGACTTTCCTTTATAATTGCGGAATCATTAAAAATTACGATGCGACTTTTATGAAGACAAAAAACTTGCTCCAATCCCAAACAGACGAACAAGCTCATTAAAACTGGGCTAATACTCGACTTGCGGAGTGGCAGAATCGCGGATGATGTTTGCTGATGCTTGCCAGATGATGGACTCGTACTTGAGTTTAAGAATAGTATTTTTAAAGCCAGCTAATCGCCGGCCTGCGGGGTACCTATAATCCCCATGGGCTTCACAAACATCAATCGTTAATAATTATAAATGTTTTGTTTGTGCGCACGTGTGCCGCCCACGCAGTGTGCGGAGAGCTTGTCGTCTTTTTGGGGGTCAGAGCTGGGGGATCAGATGGGGCAGAAGACATAAACGACATAAAGAATTGTTGGATCGTTTGCCAAAAGCAAAATTTATAAGATTAATTGTGTTCATTAGTGACAAGCGATCCACGCGTTTTACATTATTTTCCGTATTCCTCTACGGTTTCTGTCAAGTGAAATTACCCCCCACCTCGTCTCTCCATGCCCAAAGTGGCTTCCCAATTGACAGATGTTATACCAAAATGTATGAGCTGAACAAGCGGACACATTTCCATATATACATGCACACATACATATATATTGTATGTGAATGTGTGCATGTGTATGTGTACACATGCATTCAGATTTCCTATTACTTGTGATCCGATAAGTCATTGTGTGCCACTTGTTTATACTCTACACCCTGACAAGCTGCCCTGAAGGGTATATAGAAAATTGCGCAAGCTTTAATCAAAAATAACGTATACGTAATTTAAGTCAATGTCGTAAACTTATACGATATGTATTTACGCTCTTCTAAATTCAAGTTTATGGAATTGTAGGGTGCATATAAAGACTTGATTTATTAAATAATAATAAATCCTTTTACCGTTGGGAACTTTCCACTGTCCTCTGGACTCCTCCTCCTCTTCAGTTGTAGTCGCTTTCACAGGAGAATATAAATTGTACTTGACATTGGGTAATTTAGTTAGAATTTATATTTCATATAAAGTCGGATATACCTCAAGTTATTCAATGTTCAACCAACCAAATCCATTTTAAAGACACCTAAGACACATTTCATCAAAATTTCTGCCCAGGAAATAAAAAAAAGGCTCAGCGAAAGATTCAATGTCGCATATCATGTCAAGCCATAGATTATATAGGTTATCGCTTCACATTATATTCAGCTCATAATTAAATAATAAAAATAATAAGCTAAATAATAAATAAAAAATAAAAAACCAAAATAAATTATTAAGTAAAAAGTAAGAAATAAAGTTCCATATGTGAAAGAAAGGATTTATTAAAGAAATTAAAAATAAATATAATTATATTATAGATTATTAATTAGAAATTATTTAGTAAAAAATATTCCTATATATGTAAAGATAGATTTTACTATTTAAAAGAAGAGATAAATTGAAAAACTAAATAAATAAAATGTAACCCAAATTAATATATTTTAGATTAAATGAGAGTAGTTAATCAAGAAAAAATAAATTCCTAACTATGAAATAGTTTATATTGACAGAAAAGCAGTAATAAAAAACATACATAAAATATAAAAAAAAAAATAAATAAATTAGAGATTTTGTAAGGTAAAGAAAAAATAAAAATAAAAATAATAATAAATCAAAATATAAAACCAATAAATAAACTATAAATTATATGGAATATAACTTGCATCTCTTAGGGCAGCAGAATGTAAATTTATATATAAATTAATATTAAAAAATAAAATATGTAAAAAATAAAAAAAAAAAGTGGATTTTAAAAATAGAATTAAGTAAAATATAAAAATAAAATACAAGTGTTGAAATATGAAATGATCTTAAAGTCCATAAATCCATAGAAAAGTCCTGACTTCCCGAGGACTTTTGGGGTAAAAATATATTGTTTTTTGCTGACTTTCGACAGACTCGCCCAGATGAAAGGATTACTTAGGGACTTTAAGGAAAATCAAAACTTTTGCCATTTACGACAGACTTAATAATTTTCTCCTTTTTATGGCAAAACTTTTATTTGTATTGTATTTTCTTTATTTTATTTTATTTTATTTTTTCTTTTGTTTTTGTTGTTGTTTTTGTTTGATTTTGTTTTCTATTTCTATCCGCTCACATTCAATTGCAGGACCCCCATCCTGTGCCATGTAGTTTGTAAACTTTCCTTTTTGACCCATAAAATTACATAAAATATATCCTTTCAACGTTTTCCTTTGTCTCAATTCCTGTCATTTTCGACTACAGTTAAAAAGTTAAAGAGGAAAACAATCTGCTTATACAAGTATGTGTAAGATAGTAGCTTGAGTGACTGACCGAACTGCGAATACCCTGTACCGCACTATGCTATATAATGTATATACATATATAAACTGTACTATATAAATAAATACTAAAATATAAATAAATACTAAAATATAAATATAATATATATACATATAACTGTACAATATAAATAAATACTAAAATAGAGCAAATTATCCATAAAAAAAAAGGCTGGTTTATCCATAAATTTGACCTTTCCTTGAACTGAAGGACTTTTCCTTTCAATACATACCTTTGTTTACTCACCTTTGCTTCTATTGATTCGTTCCACTCATACTCCATTCTGTCCTTCTGCCCTCCCTGCCGTTTCCTTCGCCTATGATGGACCCCCCCAAATACGCTCTTTGGCGCCTCTTATCAGGTACAGGGTATACATCAGGGTGCAATCAATGGGAATGATTCACAAGGGAGAACCGCATAATTGTTGCGGTATTCGCGATACTGCCGACAATTAATGACTTTAATTAAATACCCCCCATAGAGATTGAGACTAGTTATATGGCATATATATTAATATATATATATATATATTTATATATATGTGTGTCGATCCCATGTCATTTATGCATAGCCGCACAGCGTGTGTCAATATAAATTGCTTTTTCATTAAAAACAAATACAAATAATGTATATCTTAATATACACACACACACACATGTGTAAATAATTTACATATACAAACACTGATGCTCATTAAGCGAAAAACCACAAGAGCGACAGCAAAAATAAATGAAATATGAAAAAGTATATAGAAATTATATAAATTTTATATATAAATTCATTTAAAATTAAATTCTGACTGCAAATAAGACTCAGCCTGGCAACAAGTACAAAATACAACATATTCGAAATAATTTAGATGCAATAAAAATAAATATGGCTAAATTCCGTATAATGAAAACATCGTTATCATTTTCATTAATTTTCAATTTTCAATTATCGTTTATTAGAATTTTATGCATTTCCAATCGATCGAAAATCTAAACTGATGGAATTCATTTTAAGATTGGTTATACTTTTTAATTCCTTAATTAAGGAGGATAAAGTACCGAAGCCAATCGAAGTGGACAGTTTTCAACATAATCTCCAAATAATCTATAGAACTGAATATATACTTTGAATATGAATATTTAAATAATTTACGAATAATATATATATTATATTCATTTATTTCTTCAAGCAAATTTTTGGGGTCTCAATTAGATCTCTCCCTCTCTCTCTCCCTCACTCTCACTCTCTCAAAAGGATAGTATTAAATATAATATAAAATAATCTATAGAACTGAATATATACTTTGAATATGAATAATATATAAATAATTTATGAATAATATATATGTTATATTCCATCATTTCTTCAAGCAAACTTTGGGGTCTCAATAAACTCTCTCTATCTCTCATATAGATGATAATAAATATTATCTAAAATAATCTATAAAACTGACTATATTGTATGAATATGAATAATATATGAATAGTATATTTTTATATTCATTTATTTTTTTAAGCTAATTTTGGGGTCTTAATAATGGCTCTCTCTCTCAAAACGATAGTATTAAATATAATACAAAATGATCTATAATCTGAATATGTTTTGTGAATATGAATAATATATGAATAAGACATATATTTTATATTCCCTTAGGGTCTCAATTCGAAGAGAGACACGAGTTTATATGCACGACAGCCTCGCACTGTGTAAATAGCTTATTCTTTCCAATAGAAATGGAATAATTAATATTATTATTTTATTTTTACTTTTTTTTTTTATTTTTAAATACTTGTTTCTAAATATTATATAATTATTATATATTATTACATATTATATATCATATATTACTCTCAACACTAACTACAGCACAACAATAACTCTAACAACAACACATTAAACACACTAACAACAACACTAACAACACTAACAATAATCCTAAGAGCACCACTAACAAAAACACAACAACAACACTAACAATAAACCTAAGAACAACACTAACAACAACACAACAACAACACTAACAACAAACCTAAGAACAACACTAACAACAACACTAACAACACTATCAACAACACTAACAACAACACTAACAACAACACAACAACAACACTAACAATAAACCTAAGATCAACACTAACAACAACACTAAAAACAACGCTAACAACAACACAACAACAACACTAACAACAAACCTAAGAACAACACTAACAACAACACTAACAACACTATCAACAACACTAACAACAACACTAACAACAACACAACAACAACACTAACAACAACACTAACAATAAAACTAAGAACAACACTAACAACAACACAACAACAACACTAACAACAACACAACAACAACACTAACAACAACACTAACAATAAAACTAAGAACAACACTAACAACAACCCCAAATCATATATTTTTGTTGTTTTTGTAAGGGGAAAAAACAAAAACAACAAGGAAAATAATTTCCAAGGAAATCCATGGGAAAAATGGTCAAAAATCAAGAAGAGGACGATATATAAGAAACTATAAGGACGATTTTTATGTCCTTCTGCAGGATTGTAGTCCTGGCTGCTCCGGTTCTTATGACATATAACTTGTCAGGATATGTAGGGATACGGCCGAGATATATCGGTTTTTTTCACAGCAGAAAAGTGCTTAGATCTCGGGTCCTGTAAGGACTTTCGTCCTTTTTATAACTCAACTATATGTGGGAGGACATCATCTATGTTCATGTGAAAGGACATCCTGATTGTCCTTAAAATGGCTGAGATACAGACAATTTGGCAATATCAGGACCTTTCTTCCATACAACAATTTTTCAGCATTGTTGTTGTTTTTTTTATCAGTGTTTATGTGTTTGTTGTTGTTGTTTCTAATTGAGTGTTATTGCTATTTTAATTGTTGTTGCCTGTTATTGTTGTTATTGCTTATGTTGTTGTTGTTGCTCATGGTGTGGTACGTGTTCTACTTGTTGTTGTTGTTATTGTTATAGTGTTTGTATGTATTGTAGTTGTCGTAATTGTTCTGATCTGCAACAACTGCAACATCAACAACAACAACAACATATACAACAACTAAAACCGCTACAACAACTACAACAACAACAACAACAACAACATATACAACAACTACAATCGCCACAACAACTAAAACTACTACCGCAACAACTCAAACAACTACAACTAAAACAACGACAACATCAACAACATCAATTACTACAACAACTAATACAACTACATCACCTACAACAACTGTAACAACTACAACAACAACAACTACAACAAATACAACAAATACTACAACTACAACAACTACTACAGCTTAAATAACAACAACAACTACAACACTGACAACAACAACAACAACAACAAGTACTACAACAACTGCAACAACTACAAACACTACAACAACAACAACTACAACAAATACAACAACTAAAACAACAACAACTACATCAGCTACAACAACTACAACAACTATAAAAACAACAAGCACTACAACAACTGCAACAACTACAACAACTGCAACAACTACAACAACTACTACAACTAAAACAACAACAAACCTAAGAACAACACTAAGAACAACTCTCGGCTTATAAGAAATATGCCAAATGGCAGGTTGGGGAAAGTTTTGTTAAAATAAATACTTGATAAAATAAAAGCTAAGATGATCTAGTTAGTAGCTAGTGATAATAATAATAATAATAATAATAATAATAATAATAATTAAATATGTTATAGAATATTATACAATATTAATATATATAAAGAGAATTTTATTTTTCCCACATATTGAATGACGAAGTGGAAACTTTAAATATCGTAAAATTGAATGTCGTAACAAAACAGGAAAAAAAGTTAAGTTCCTAAGAGAATTTTGGGAAGCACAAGAAGTTACTACCAATATTATATGTATGCATATATTATAGATAATTCTTAATTTGTAGAGTCCACACAAGTCGTATAAGACCCAGCGGGCAGTACCCTACTTCGGGTAAACTTAAAACTTAAAACTTAAAAGCATTCAAATTATGTAGTTTCTTGGTTGCCTGGGGATTGTACACACAATTGTTCCAAAGCTTCCGGCGACATGGGGGCTAATGATGGGCACATTTGTCATTTCAATAGAAATAAAAAAAATATGTGAAAAATGTTGGAAAAAATAGCATTACGGGTATACCGAGTCCCCAAACACATAGCTAAGAGTTCGCTCTGATTGTAAATTAAATACTGAGAACGTCCAAATTTAAAAATCATTATGAATAATGGTGTGAAGTTTGGGGTTTCTTCTGTTGAGTTGGCTTAGAACCGGCGGAGCTGTGGATCCATTGTAATGTCACTCATGGTCCGAAAATAAAATTGGTATTACCCATAACCCAGATGAAAGTTCCAAGATTAGTCTAGATTAAAATGCAATCAGTTTAATTTGAATCGCTACAAAGGAACGACAAACTTATCCCATATTCACCTGTCATCAGGGTAAATTAAATAAACGACGCAAGTGAAAAATAATATATATAAATATATATATATATACATATTCCTATATATTCATATTCTCGGTATAAGTCCACCCAAAATAATATCTTATCTCATCGTAAACGTTGATCTCGCGTGCCACAGCCCGAGCCACACGAGTGTTCAACATTTTCAGAGGTTGGTTTAAATATAAAAATGATGTCTGTCGCGGCGAGCAAATTCATTATCCTACAAGAGCTATATAGTCTATATAGTCTATAGTCTATAGTCTATAGTCTATATAGTCGATGTCGGAACAAAACACGTCGAACAACAAGATTGAACAGATTGAAAGCAGAGAGAAGAAGGCTGCATTAGACAGTTTGGGCGATGGTTCAGGTATTCCCTCAAATATAATGATCAAAGTGCTTCCTTGGCATTGACGATTTCTGGCGAAACTATAGAAATTACCAAATTGTATTGTGTGCTCATAATACCCCGTAACCACACGGCACATGGTATACCAGACCCTGAGCTACCCCACTCTATATATTCATATATTATAATAATCGATCAATATAAACCCAACTATCCATAAGGAGATTTCAAGCTTTTCTCTTGGGGCCACGTCAGTTGTGTTTTGTAGGGTATTTCATAGTCGAGCAGTGCTGCGGGTTATTCATTATCTGATTTTTGCTCAAAATTGTACACAAAGTTGACAAATTTACGAAATTATTTTAATTCTTAGCCCGTTATGATCGAAAACTATATAAACCTGAAACAAATTAAACAAAAATTGCACAAAGCGAGCTACGAAATTGTTTAAAGATATTTATTTTAGCATTAAGAGAAAAAAAAGACGGGAAATATTTAAATAGAGGTCATTTATTCATAATTCGTTGCTGAAAGCCAAAAGTACATAATATAATTAAAAATTTATTTATTAGTTTTTTTTTTATTTTTTTGTTACATTAAACTTAATTTTAAATTTTTACTTTAAAGCCTTAAAAATATATATATATAATTATACTTATTCTTTATTGGTGTATAATATTATTTAATTATAAGCTTTTATGCTTATTTCTTGGAAAAAAATTAATATTATAAAAAAAATTTTTGTTAAAAAATATTTTAATTAAGTAATTTCTTAATTAAGGTTTAATTTGCTTTTTTATATTTTTTTTTATTAAAAATATATAAAAATATATAAAAATATATAAAAATCCATAGTAAAGGCAACGAGTAAAAAATAATCAAATTAAATTTTAAAACTTAATATTTTATTAATTAAAATATAATATATTATATAACTGGAAAATAATATTGATCGAATGATTGACTGAAATTGAGGCTAAGAAAAGTCGAACTGAAATCCTAGGGAGAAAAGTGATAAATAGATTTATAAAAGTCTGAAATCTGTGGATATCCATATGTAAATATGGATGATGATATTCCCAATAGTCAGTCTTTAGTGTTGGGGGAGTGTGTTTATTACCTCGTCAACTATTTTGTTGGGCAGTGTAATTCATTTTTATAATTGACATGAATTTGAGACTGTTGTCCATCAATGTTCAAGGACAACATCAACCAATGAACCGCCTGTGTATGTGTGTCTATGTGTGTGTGTGTATGTGTGATCATAAATGTGTGTGTGTGTGTCTGCCTGTGTCTGTGTCTGTATCGGATGGCTGTCAACTGGACCCCAAGCACCCCTTAAGACCACATGAAGCACTCGTCTCGACGAGCCCTTGGCTCCCTCCCCCCGGCCCTTGGGCAATCTGAATAATCATGCATTAATAAAGACATGAGTATGTGGCAAGTACTTTCAACACTTTGCCCGTGGAACATGTATAAAAGTTTCAGAGTTCCGAATTTGTTTACAATACCGAAAATTGTTGGTGGCATGTTTACAGCGCCAAATGGGCAAACAGAGAAATATATAGAATAAATATCTCTGGAAAGTAAAGTACAAGGAAAAGAGAACAGCCCCAGCAACAACAACTACTACTACTACATCTACAACAACAGCAACAACTACAACTACAACTACAACAATGTCGGTACAACAGGAACGGAAAAGTGGCAACTGGGAACTAGGAACTGGGAACTGAGAGCTGGGAACTGGGAACTAAGAGCTGGGAGCTGGGAACTGGGAGCTGGGAGCTGGGAGAGCTTGAGAGAAGTGTGTGGGGGGAGGGGGCAGAAGAAATATACAACTAAATTCGAGACTCACTCGTAGAATAGACATTTCTACATACTTGAGATTATGTAAAAATTCGGAATGTGCCTTTTGTATATTTGTGGGGCTCTTGGGTGTCACAAACATGTTTTCCTTGGGCTTTGCGTATTTATACAATTTTTTTTTTATTTGTCGATTTCGTTTTTTCCATTGCTCTTATTCTTATTTTTTTTTTTTGTTGCTGTTGCTGTTTTTGTTGTTTTTTTCTTGTCGGTTTTGCTGGTCAAAACTTTTCCATTCAAGCAGCAAAATGTCAAAAGAGACTTTGAATACTTTACGTATTCCTTAAAGACTCTCAAGACAAAACTTTTTCTTTTATTTGTCTCCGTACACCAAACACACACACACACACACGCACATGTACACCCATACACCATTGCTCACATACACACACAGGCACACACAACCTATACGTACGTTCATGCTACTTTTTTTTTTTTAATATCAATTTTTGAAGAGCATCTCGAAATTGTGACTAATATTTTTGCCTCTACTGTAAGCCATTTGCTGGGCACTTAAGCTGATTTAATTATTTAAGTTACAAATTAATTTGTGTTTAAATCTAAAAAAAAAAGACATTTTATTACCGCCAAGAAAAATGAAATTCAACAAATTTGAAATACGTATGATTTATTTCCTATATTACGTATCCGCCATGTTGGTCCGTAAAACACTTAAAGAAACAGAAAGTAAGTGCTTTTTATTCCTGCCACACCCATTTTTCCCAAACGTAATAGAAAACTAAAAGATATAATTATTTTTATATATATTTTATGCAGATTTCGAACCGTTGATCTCGATGTATTAACGGAATCGTCTCTTTCCAAGGAATTCTATTAGTTCCCCGTTTCCTTTTCGATATTTTCTTATTCTTATTTCCTCAAATCAAAAAATTAAATTATAAATAAAATTAATTCGACAAGGTAACTGGTAGCTTAAAGGAACTCCCACTGCCCAGGACGAATCTCTACCTGGGCAACCACATCCTCTCGTGGGCAAGCTTCCACCCACAAAAAGCTGTGACCCACTCGAAAGAGTATCATTATCATATTGACTACAAGTTAATGTGCTTATGTATGTAGATGTGTGTGTACATGTGAGTGCATGTGCATGTGTGTGTGGGTATGTGCATCAACTGTATGGGGTGAAGGTCAATGTGATAAACAACAACTTTAAGAAACAAATAAGTGCATTTAAGTTAATTCGATTATAAATATTTGTATGTATGTGTGTGTGTGTATAGGTATATGTGTAAGCATGTATTGCTGTATATATATATAGGTATGTATGTATGTTACTATGTTCGTATGTATGGTATGTACGTATGGTCTGTATTTACACATAAGCATAAATGCACACACACACATACAGAATGTATGAGAGCTTGTGTGTGTGTGTTCTCTATGGCATTGCCGATCAGCCATCGAATGCAGCTGCAATGTCCCAGCGACTGTCGTCATATGCTTTTTGCTTCTGTGCTTCTTGTTGTCATTTTACACGAAATCTTGTTTTTGCTTTTGCTTTTTTTTTTTTTTTTTTTGGCACGAAAAGCGACATGCATTAAAATTGATAGTCGCTGATGTACACACGAATGTACGTATGCCAGTGTAGGTATGTATGTATGTGTGTATTGAATGTGTGTGAGTTGTTGGGTGCTGGGTGCTGGGGGCAGCGGTCGAACGGCTGTGCGTCCACAGACGAGCGGCAAAGCAACAAACAACAGATGAAGAAATGAAACTGACAGCATAGAGAGAGAAAGGTGTCTTTTGAGAAGCATCGCCTTTGTACATGCATATGTATATGTGTGCATGTACATGTTGGCATACACATTCGCATCCATACGGATGCATGTGTGTAGGATGGTTACCCGTTGTCTGCTGAAGCTGTTGTTGCTTGCTTTTGGTGCCAATATGTCTGCCACAGCACAATTGAATTGTCTTCATACTCATGTATGCATTTGTGTACGCAAATACACACACACACACACACACATATATGTGCATGCATACGCATATGTGTGAGTGTGTGTGATTGTCGTGTGAGCTTTTAAGTGAGTATCGCTGTCACTCTATCTGCCTCTCCCTCACCCCCAGTGCTGGACAACATGCAGCAGATAACTGTCAAAGCAGCAGGAATAATAAGAAGAAAGAGAGGGAAAAGAAGGGAAAAAAGAAGAAGAAGAAGAAGAGGAACGACAGCAACAATTACCGTGGCAACAAAACAAATAAAAATGGAAGAGAATGAAGCAAGAAAAGGAACAACAAACAAGAGCATAAAGATAACAAAACATGAAAGTTCGTGTATGGCATAATTGAGAGAGGAAACTTCAAAACTTCAAAAACAATGTAAATAAGAGACTAAGTAATAAAACCGACACGAGAGCAGTAAGTAAATATAATACACTTTTATATGTATGCATGCGTGCACACACACACACACACATGGATATTCATGTTCTTGGCGAAAAGTGAGAAATGAGAAGACAGAACGAAAGTCTTCCAAGGTTTTAATTAAGCAGGAAATGTTTTCAATATTCAGAAAGAATACACACACACACACACACATGCAGTTATGCTACACATATATATATATATACAAATATATAGATTTATTTGTAGACCTCCATTTGACAAGGTTGCCGCTGCAATTTGGAAAGCTCCCATAAATTAAGTTTGTGTGTTTTTCTCTTAATATGAATTAATTTTTTTTCTTTTTTTTTCTAATTTTTTGAAAATTTGTATTTTGGGAAAATGCATTTCATTGGGTCTTATGAATGGGGAAAATAAACGCCCACGTTAAATAATTCGGCTAATATTTATGCGAATTTAACGTCTCTATTTGTTTTGTTTTCCCTCCTCGAGTATATATATTTTATAATCTGATTCATATCCGAACTCTTCAATGAAATAATCCGATTGCAAATTATTTGCGCTGGTCGTTCACCTGCCGCAACGCCCACGATGTGGCGCCACCTGCCGGCTGCGTGCCTTTGTGTTCCGAAAATAATTTCCTTCCTTTTTTTTATATATCTTGTTTTCAAAATAATAAATCAAATACTTGGGATTTATTTTAGTTGTTCTTTGAAATAATCTCTTAATGCACAAATTGTTTAAATTAAAAAAAAGCAGAAAAAAAAAATAAAACCAGAAAATTGGAAAATTCAACTTTGCAAATTTTTTAAAGTCAAACAAAGATTTCCGATCCTCGGAAGTTAAAGGCATCTATTCTCACAGATCTCTTGGGATATTTTCATTAATTTATTGTAAAAACAAGACTCATATAAATTAAATCGGATCTGTGTCAATAAACAAGTTGCTTGGGGCTCCTCAGGGGAGGGGGAAAAAAGCACCTAGAAATTTTGTTTGTGTGCCAAGTGAAAATCTCAACTGGCATCTTCTCATTTCTCAATTGAATTCTCTATAAATTTTGTTAAGTTAGTTTCTTAGTATTTATAATAATTTATACATCAGACTGTATATGCATGTATGTGTGTGTGTGTGAGTGTGTGTGTGTGTGGGTGTGGCACATGCGGAAAGAGTGAAAGATCGAAAGATTTGAACAAATTGGCTTCGATTCTTGGCACTTGCGGAACTTTCATTGGCTTTGGCTTTGGCTTTGGCTTGGCTGCCAAGTGTTGGCCCTGATTCTTGGCCAGGTTGGTTAACATTGATAAACGCTGTTGATAAATCCAAAGTTGAACGATCCATCGATCGAATGATCTGTCATTAATTTATTGCTTTACAATCATCTTTTGTATTTCATTTTTCTTGTTTCGTTATTTCTCGATTCCGAGTGTTATAAATCGAATACAAAAGGTTCCAGATTTACGGTTCGACGATTGATTCCAAGATTGCGACTCAGACTGTGACTGAGATGAATGATGTTGTTGAAATTTCAAACACAACCACAACAACTCAAAAACAGAAGAGCCACAAAATACTTTCAAATTCATGTTCGTTTCTTATGTATTCAATAAACATAAACTTTAAAATTAACACAGACCAAGAGTGAATAATATATGAATATCTAGATAAAATCCGAATCTAAAAGTGAATCTTCCAAAAAATCTCTCTTCCGCTCTGTAAACTTACGACAAAATTGGGATAAAATCAAAGACGATTCGTTTGTCGGGTTTTATTCAACAAAAATTGCATTCAATTAAGACTAAGATTATATGGTATGAATATATTAATTTTGTTCGAATGAATACATTCATTTTGTTCGAATGAATACATTCATTTTATTCGAATGAATACATTCAATTTATTCGAATGAATATATTAAATTTATTCGAAAGAATACATTCATTTGATGAATGTTCTGAATACATTCATTTAATTCAAACGAATACATTCAAATGATTCAAAAAATCGAAGTGGTAGACTTCTTCCTGCAGCTAGTCCTCGTGGACGATGACAACATCTGCTACGGCCACATTCGGAAGACGCACCAGTTGATACTCGTTTTCAATGCGACGGTCCAGAGGGTAGCCCAAGGAACGATTATCCTGCAAGAGTGCTGAGCTAATGGCTACGAATCCTTCAACATCCTCGGAGTTAGTCTGATCTCGTTCCTGACGCTCGACTGGAGAGACTATGACAAACAGCTGCATAGGAAGACCCTCACGACGACCTCGGGGCAGCAACAGTCGCTGGGGGAAGCGTCCATTTTCGCCAATAAAATCAGTGAAGGAATCAAGGATCCGTTGTCCAGGTTGCTGGGTCATCACCTTGCGATAGATCTCGTTGTAGGGAGTGGCATCCAGTGATGTCCACTCAATTTCTGTTGAACGACGTTGAATGCGATTGCGACCAGGCTGCAGTTGGGTGTTCACCGCATCGAGAAGTACAAAGTGTGAGCGACGTTGCTCTAGGTCTAAGTTCCTGCCAGCAGAATCCTGTTGAGGACCCAAGAATATACGAACGATGGCATCCTGTGCACGTGTCGAATTGACTTCAATGTCAATTGTAAACGGGTTGCTGCTAAGTCGACGCTGACGAGCCACAATATTTCTTTGTTCCAGAAGATTGCTCAGCTCCCAGTTTACATCCTCAACTCGAGTACGTAGCCTGCTCACCCTCACTTCATTAACGACAACTCCTTGCAGGTTGAGCTGATCCCGAGAATAGGGGGCAAGTATCTGTTCCCGTGCCTCATCAACAACATTTACAACGCGGCGGAGAACGTACTCCAGGGCGGGATCGCTTAGACTGAGGCCCAAGCCAAGGCGATCCAAATGCTTCCCACTGTCCGGCAGCAGCTCTTGTACAATTCGTATGATTGCCATCTCACCCACACGACCCATTAAGATATCACCAACCACATGGTCTAATTGACGTTGAACCTGGATGTCACTGAGCTGGAGCATTTGATACTGAATTATTCTCCATATGCGAGTCTCCACTCGGTAAACCTTCTCGACAAGATTGCTTCCTGGTCCATTGAGACGCAGACTGTTAAAGGATTGCGATCCCGATGGCACTTCACAATCGCCTTGGCGAAGTGAAATGCACTCCTGACTTATGCGTGCTAACAACTGACGAAGATTATGTAACAGAACCTCACCTCGTCGTTTATCTTGATAGACAACCGCGGAGTCAAGACTACGTCGATTGCGACGAGTAGAACCATTATCAAGGCTCTGACCTAAGCGACGTCTGTTAATGCCAAGCAAACGCTCATCATCCCGTCGAACGGAGGGAAGTCTATTAATTATGTTCTGAGCTTCATCTTTATCCTCATATTCCTTGTTCTGTTCCTGCTGATATACGTGTAGTACACCCCGGAAATCGTCCTCCTCTGCTTGGCCCTTGCGCTGACGATTGCGTCGCAGCATCTCAATAATTTCTGCATCGCTTAGCTCATTCAAGCGATTGTCCTTGCGTATGAACTTTACAGTAGCATTCTCACTTCTCGCGTCTATATTGTCCACCTGTCGACCTTCTCCAACGGGACTTACACGTCTCACCGCTATTTTTTCGAGTGGTTGCCCTAAGCGACGTCTGTTGATGTGTAGTAGTCGTTCATTATCGCGTTGAACACTTCGAAGATTGTCATTTACTCCTTCCTTATTCTCATTATCATCCTGTTTTTGTTCCTGTCGATACCCACGATCTTCTAAAAAGCGATTTTCTTCCGGTTCCTTTTGCCGATTGCTATTAGACTCTGCATTTACTTCAATGTCAATCTGACGTCCCTCTCCAATGGGGCTCACACGCCTTGTTTCGAAGTCCGGGAATTTACCCAAGTGACGTTTATAGAAATGCAAAAGAAAATCCGGTGGCGTATCTTGTTTAATGCCTTTATCCTCATCCTGTTTCAATTGCAGCAGACCTCTGGTATTGTCCTGATCTCTCTGCTTTCTAAGTTGGCGATTACGTTGCAGCATTTCAAGTATTTCTGCATCGCTAATTTCACTTAAGCGATTGTGCTTTCGTATAAGCTTAAGTATATCCTCATTCGTGACTGAATATTTGTCATTCACTTGACGTCCATCTTCAATGGTTCCTATACGTCGCGGCTTAACCCCCTCTCCACTTTGTTCCAAGCGCCGTCTGTTAACGTAGAGCAGGCGCTCGTTATCTCGACGAACACTTTGGAGATTGTCGGAAGCATCCTGTTTATCTAATACAACATTTGTAAAACGCTGGCTTTCATTCCTTAACTCTTCCTCTTTCTCATTCGGCAAATTCGAATGGTCTTCTTCCAACTGGATCTCCTCCCTGCGCTGAATCTGCTCTTTGGGGTTATTGCCACGAACTTCTTCGTATTCCTCCTTCTGGTCAATTCGCTCCAATGGATTCACATTCTGGCGACGGCGTCCGACGTACAAAAGACGCTTGTTGTCCACCTCAACTGTTGGCAAGCTATTCTGCTCTCTCTCGGGGCAGAGCTTTGTTCGCTCATCTCTTGGTTGATCCTGAACTCCTCTTGGGCTATCGTCCTTTGCAACGTTATCGTTATCCTGTAGAGCCAAGTCTTCAAATAAGTTCTGCAGAAAATTTTGCATACCCAAGTCAGCAGTCAAGAAGGACAGATTTTGCTCGTCATTATTTTGGGAAACCACCACACGATCCGACATCAGCTTCCTTAGAATCGCAATTTGCTGGCGGAGATCACGCCAAGGCGTTATTAGCCGCAGCACAGGATTTGTAACCCGGAAACGTTCGGTAAGACCAAGCAAAACCGCGAGCTTCGTACGTTGACTGTGCTCCACCTCACGTTGCCTTCTTTGAATAACTTCTATGAACTCCCTATCGAGGTAGAGTTCTGGTAGAAGATCTTGGATGGCAGGTAGAATCAGTCCCTGGGTATCATTTCGATCTCGGATGGCCAGTGCCAAGGCGTTAATCAGCAAAACGGGACTTATGTTGCGTCTCAAGTAAACTACATTGCGTTGAAAAGTATCGAAGTCAGCGCTACGGACCAGAAGATTGTAGATGCCACGTAGTTGTTGAACGTGATCCACCTGGCGGATAGTGAATACCTGGTGTTGATCCAGGAGACGTCGCTGACGATCCAATTCAAAAATCAGCTGTATCGCGTCATCTATTCCTCCCTGGTATCGTTGTGGATCCGTGATCAATCCTTGATCCAAGTCAATGAGTTCAACCTCTTTCAACGGCTGTTGGACACGATTTACAATCTCAAGTAGAAACCTTTGTCGTTGCACATCCTGCTGGACAGGCTGGCGCTCTCCGAGTCCTGGATAATTGAATACACATTAGGAAATTAACGGGCGTAGACTCTTCAAGGATATTCTTAATGCTGCTTACCAACACTTTGATCTAACTGAAGGACAGAGCCTGTGCTTGCCACGCCAAGTAGACAGGCTACCAGCACCAGAAGAAGCTTCATCTCGATGGGTTGCTTCTGTACTTGAAATGCTACCAACTTCGGTATTTCCAAACCAAAAGCTGACTGTATTTCAAAGCAGAATTTCTTCACTTTTATACCCTTTCTTATCGCCAGTAGTACCGATCGAGGAGTAAGGGTCAAGTGTCGCACATACAAGATTCGCATTACTTATTTGAATCGTGTCGAAATCGAACAAGTTTATGAAATATCAAATAAAGTATGGATGATTAATACAAAATTGATAGATTATTGACCTCATAGGGCAGCTGATTACAGAAGAAGGACCGATGGTGATAAGAAGTCAGATGAGGAACCGGAGTACTGCCTGGTTTATTGATCTCCACAACGTGTCACATGCTGCATAATTGGGTCATTCATCTGCAAAGTCTTATATATACAGAAGACCCTCCATACACTCCAGACACTCCAGACACTCCAGACCCTCCAGACACTCCAGACACCCCAGACACAGACAGGCTTAATCTGCATAAGGCCAACGACATTTACGGAACTTATGAAACAATTTAAGCAATGCAAAAATTTCCATTGCCCATCATCTCTGCGTTTATCCAAAAACTCATGAAGATTAATTTTGACCTCATTTTCTTTCTGCTCTCGAAGTGTGCAAAGACCCACAAAGATCCCCACAAACACATGAACGTGTGCATATGGATTATCCGTTCATTCAAAATAATCGTAGGACCCAAACGATTCTCAGAAGAAAATGAAAAAATTGAGTCTTTGGAAGTCTTGAAGTCCCCTTCGATCCTCACGATCATTTCGTTTATTTATTAACATCAACTGGGAACGAGAATTTTCAGCTTTCCATTTGTTGACTTTTGATTAATTTGATACATTTTAAATATTTAATAATATCAATAATTAAATTAATTAAGTAGCGCTTTTCAGTTAACTTTATAGCAGAAACTAAGAACCTTTTAAGCTAAAGTAAGTACCTTGAATATAATCCTTTAGTTTCCAAAAGTATCCTGTATATCTGCATATATGACTTAAGTGTGACCATATTGCCGTAGGCTCGGACGGACATTGGATTTTAGGAAGGTCTTGAGAGTAATTATTTTCATATATGTAATGGATAATTTATTTAAGGACCGGCCCAGGAATAAAATTCCGAAAGAAGACATTATATTTATTTAAGCGGATAATTAAATATTATGAAATCTGTGGAAAGCCCCAATCTTTAATATGATTAAGTTTGCGGATCGCTGTGGATTTCAATTAAAATAAGGAAAGCCCTTAAAGTGACACACACTGATAAATGCAGTCGCCACACAATGAAAGGACTTTAATAAATGAATATCAAACTTAAATAAAATTTATTTCTGTGCTGCAAAACGTATGCCAAGGGAAGGAAATGGATCGATGTGATGGGGTAGGGGAATGGGAAGGGGAAGGGAATGAGAATGGAGAACGGGGAAGTTACAATAGCAAAATGAAAACTATGGGCAGTTACAATGGGAAGGACAGGAAGCGGTTGGGCAGGACATAAATTTTGAACAATGGCAAACATTTTGCGGTGACAAAGTCAAACTACAAAATTAGGAAAAGTCCTTTAAGCCCACCTACAAATAAAATAAATTGAAAGAGAATAGAATAAAATAATATATAGAATTGTAGTATTAAGTATTTTGTAGATTTATGTGTGAATCGCAGATGTTCGCTTTTGATTTATGGGCACAAATATTTATTCAGCGTATTTAAATACACGAAGAAGCTTTTTCATTAAAATCATAGAAATAGCTATGAAAATGGGAATAGAAATAGAAATGGAAATAGAAACTAAATAAATATTTTGCTTATGACAACAAGACAATGTTCCTAGCATTTTGTTTACTTGTTGTCCAAGGTTATAAATTCAATTGTCAAAATAAAACAAGCAAAGAGACTGATGATCCCTCAAACGACCGAATACTTGATACCCTTTTCCGCAGGATGGCCAGGAACTTTCCCCCTAATGCATTTAATTAAATGGAAAAATTAAATTCAAATTATGCAGCATATTAAGTATTGGGTACTACAATGATAGTCCTGGAGCAGGACCTGAGTTTATATAAATATAATATTATTCATACTTTATATATATTTATAAGAAAATGAAGAAATCTTTCTATCTAAATATAAAAGTAATATTTATATTAATTATTACGTGAACATATTATAATTAAATTAAAGAGAACCTTTGACAATGGAGTTTTCCTTATAGCCTGTATTTGATATATACATTCTCAAACCTTACCAGATTTTTGTCCTACTTTTCCATTCCCCAAGAATAAGGGGAAATTTTAATTTTAATTAAATTTAAGCTAATAAATTCGCCCTATTTATATATTCAATTAATATTTTATTTATTTAATATTTAAATTATTTAATATTTTTTTAATTTAAATTTTATGCTTATTTTACTTTATACTTTATATTCTACTTTATTTATTAACTATATTAAATATTGTATGTTATATATGTTTAATATTGTATATATTTAATATTTTATTTATTTAATATTGTTATTTATTTAATATTTTAATTATTTAATATTTCTATTTATTTAATATTTTTATTATTTAATTATTTATAAATTTTTTGTATTTTATTATTATTATTTAGTATTTTATTTATTTATTTTTTTATTTATTTTTTTATTTATTTAATATTTTTAATATAATTAATATAATAAAATATATCAAATATTTAATATTTTATTTACTTATATTTATTTATTTATTTTCTATTTAATAAATTAAATATTGTATGTTATATTTGTTTAATATTGTATATAATTATTATTTTATTTTTTATTTATTATATTTAAATTCAGAGATTCGATTATTACCAACAAATTTAAGTTGCTCGGAGAAAAAAGAAAATAAAGAAAAATCAGTTGTACGTAGACCCAAAGTGAAGAGCGGCAAACTGATCAAAATTGCCGATTGACTCGAGGACAAAGAGTATTATGAAATTATTTATTTATGATTCGCGCCTATTGCACATGGGAATCCGCGAATTGCCTTGGGTTCTTAGGCAAATATTGAATAGTGCCAAATAATCGAATTGGTTCCATTGGTGCCCTCCGCCGCACTGGCCCGGCACCCCACCCAGCTCCAAGCACCGCGCACCGAGCACCGAGCACCGAGCACCGAGCGACCCTCCACACTCAGCCCCCCGGCCCGACTAAGCGCCAAGTTGGCTTCCTCAGCGAGATATTTCCCCCACTGTAATGACAGCCAACAGACAAATTGATTTTCGGTTTCCCAGTTTATTTATTTAAAATTTTGATTTTTTTCGGATTTTGTTGTTTTTGGTTTTGCTTGTTGTTTTTGTCTTTTGATTTTTAGCTTTTGTTTTCCCTTCATTTTAAATCGCGTCCGCCGTACACTGACGTCAACGGCCGGACACGAGTTTTCGCGCACTTGGATTCCGGACAGGGGCGCGTGCCATGGGGCGCAAGTTTTGTTGTGCCACCCAAAACAGGATGATGATGCCCACCATAATGATGTTCCTAATGATGATGATGATGATGATCGTTGTACGAGAACTTTATCAGATCTGATGACCATCTGACGGTCAGCAGTTGGTCGCTTTCTGTGCTCTTGCTTTGCACTGACCTTGAACGGACCCAAGGATCGAAGGCAATTGGGGCCACAGGCATGGGGGCATCTTGGGGCGTCTTGGCTTGGCGTAAATAGGAACTTTTAAAAACCAACAAATCAGTTGAGCCAAAAATAATTGAAAGCTGAATATGAAAGTCGAAAAACAAATTCACTGAGAATTTATTTCATTTCGAAAATCGCCCATAAATAAATAACTGTAAATGCAACGTCAGGCAAGCGATTGCCGGGGCCCACCACAAGACAAACGATCGTCAAAATCCGTGGCAATACTTTTAGAGTCTCACTTAAGCAACGAGCAACTTATATTTATATTTTAATTAATTTTAAATTATTTTATTATTTTTTTAAATTTAAATAATTATATTTATTTTTCTCTTAGTTAACTTAAACGTTCTTTCTGTTCGAAGGTTTCCCAATGTTTTACCTGAAAGTGTAAATAATTTGTTCCGTAGCAACAGCTACAGTGAACACCAACTAAGTCCAACTTAGACCTGAACAAGATACAGGATGTACGGAAGAGCTTCTCAGGCTTTTCAAATTTGCCTTAAATCGAAATGTCAGTTTCACGTCACTTTATGCACAATTCGTGCCACTATGCACAGTGGTACGAAACACTGAAAATGTGAAAGAAAAAAAAAAAATGTTTTAAACGAATTTCTGATGGCATACAGAGTCAGTCGAGTGCACTTGATGTGCATCTGATCGAAAAGTGAAAACAACCAAATGTATCTGAAAGATACACAAAAGCGAACTTTGCAATTACACACACAACATATTTGCAAACATATCTCTGTGTGTGTGTGTGTGTGTGTGTGTGTGTGAGTGTGTATGACTACGTGTGTGTGTGCTTGAATGAATATTGAAAATTCGTTTAACTGGCAGCCAAGCAAAGTGGAAATATGATGAACACCGCGTGGGGTCAGCCAACTATATTTCATAGACTCATTTCCAGATGCTCGACGCTGACAACCCCCACGGAGCGCAATGTCAGGTAATTATAATTTTGGCAAGGGCCCAGAAAAAGACGAAATGCTCGTACCCCATTTTGTTTTCCCATTTATTTGGGTCCTGCCTTTGTGCCACAAGTGTCCCGCTGTTGCTTGCGCATTGGAAAACTCGAATTTTCCATAGATAAATATGATTTACCGATGTGAAATAGATTTTCGGCAACTGCAATTCATTTGAAAGGCATAACAAGATGGCCCCCCATCAAGTTGGGATTCTCAAATATTTATTGGAAACTGTTATTAAATTGTCCAGGGCTGGTTTATGGAATGGAGGGGGTGTATGCCAGGCAGATGGGCCCCACTCCCCACTCCCCCTGTAGCTTTATTTCAAGACAGACTAAACAAATTTAAAGTTCACTTTTAGGGGCCAATCGATAATACAAGTGGAGTGGGTATAATATACCCTATATCTAGGTCTGAGTGGGTATATGGTATACCAATACATATGTAAAAATTTACATATACATATATACATATAGAAACCCCCGTGTGTTAAGGCACACGTACTCATAACCTTCAGGAAACTTAAAATGGCCACTGCAATAGATGATTTTAAAACAAATTTTAAAATGTTTATTTTTAAATCTTAAATTATTAATTTATGATTTCTATTTTTAAATAATGATGTATGTAATAAGTGTCTATTAAATAAGTGATCAAATTAAAGCTTAATAACTCACTTTGTATGGGGGAATCGGCATCAAGTTTTTGCCTAATATTAAAAAAAATAGAAAATGATTATAATTTATATATTGTATAAGTTAATAAAAATAATGTTAATTTTTAAAAAATTAAATAAATTCATAACAAAGTCAAATCAACAAAAAAAAAACATTAATTAAAATTATAAAAATCATCACAGAGTTTAAAAAAATGTTAAAGGGCAAATAAATATATTAATTATATTAAATAAATATTTTAATATATTAAATAAATAAATAAATATTCACAAAATAAAAATAAAATGAATAAATAACAAATAAATACAAATATAATAAATAAATAAGTTAGAAGAAAGATAAGCATAAATTTAAAAAATAACTTAAATAAAAGATTGTTAATTTAATAAAAATAAATCATTTTATATAGTCGAGGGTTGAAGCATCTGCTGTTTTTATTACTAATTTGCACACCTTTAAATGAACAGAATTATATTCGCTTTTCTATTTTAAATAATGTCCTCATTCATCTGATTTATTGGCATTGATGAAAACAACAAATCAATCAAATTAATCAATTTTATTTTTAAAATCTGACAGTTAAAATATAAGTAATTTGCTTACGATTCGAATCTCCCTTTGCCTCGGTATTCCATATACCAGGAAAGGAGGGAATCCATTATAATATATATATATAATAATGATATATATTCATATATATATATATATAAAATATATAAAAAATATAAAACTAATAAAATATTTAAATGTTTTATATAAATTATTAATTATTCCGTAGCCTTTGCTTCCCTTTAAAACAAGTCAAAACCCTCGGTTTCCATGTTGGCTGTTTTACAGGGCATCTAAAGTTCCCCCGCATTGCATATAGTACATCCTGTATCTGTCTTTAAACACACATACATATACACAAGTGTGTGTGTGTGTGTGTGTGTGTGTGTGTGTGAGTTGCTATTTGGCCCACTTAATTACCAATCGGTCGTCATTCGTCGTGTGGGTCGCATTGACCATTAGATCACTTTTTGTATCTTCCCTACTTCTGCCCATTTCTCCCGACGTCCCTCGCTGCCGCCTTCTGCTTCCTCTTTGAATTTCTTCTCGTCAAAACAAACACTAGGTGAATGTGTTTTCGGGGAGGGGCGATTGGCGGGAGGAGGTAAATTAGAGAAAAGTGCGTCAGCAATGCAAATTTGTTGTTGCTTTTCTGTTTTCCGATTCTGCGAGTAGTTCGAATTATCACACCCTACCCTTCCTTTTATCCCCCTCCCTTCTCCCATTCCCGTTCCCATTCCCAGTCACAGCCCCAGCCCCATCTCTGCGCCCCACAGCATTCACCTCATCGCTCAGCTTCCATGTCTTTGACGTTGCTGCTCTTTTTACTTTCTTTGCCCGAGTTGTTTTTCTGAAAATTTCTATTATTTGTTTTCTATTATTCGATGTTTTCTATTATTCGTTGTTTTCTATTATTCATTTTATGTGCTTGTTTATTTGTCTAGCGACTGTAGAGGATCTTAACCTTTCGACGCTCATGCGTCTCCGCGCTGCGAAATTCCGACCCGATCTTAGCTGATCGTGATATGAAATGGACTTCTTCCAGATCTTTGCTTTATCTTCTCTTCTAGAAAATTCATTATATTTTTGATTCATATTTATATCGAGTTCTTCATTAATCAGACTCTAGCATCTCATACACAGTTGAGGTGCGATCTGTTTGTATAAACGAAATTCAAGATTTATATTCAAGATTTAATCGATCGAATCTTCAATTCTGTACCCATCGACCGAAGGCTAACCATTGACCTATCAATACCAGATTCAATCTCTGATGTTCAGATATTACAAATCAGATCTAAGCATTGCTAAAGAGAGAATCTCTTTTTGGTCTTAGCCTCTAGTATCCATTGAGTTGGTTCAAGGAATCATTAATACATAAAACTAAGGACTAACTAGGGACCTGACGAACTTAATGATTCGTTTGGGAGTAGAGCACGTGCCAATATGAGCCATGTGAATAATCGGACGATGGGTATTTGAATATTTGGGAATCCACAGATAGATGATATTTCTCAATCTAGTTTCTAGCGTCCGTCTAGCCGCGTTTATCGCCCGGGGTCTTTGATTAGTCATCGTAGTGCCTTGGGGGGTATAAATTTAAGCTCATCGCGACTGTCGCGTCGACCCACGAGGTGCATGACGACAACAATTCCATTAAGACGATTATACGGAAATTTCGCACGACGGACTCGGGATTACGCACCTATTGATGATTAATTTTAAAGATGATATTTATTCGACTCTTAAGCGGATTAATTTCAGCGCGTAACTCACATTTAATGAGTGTCAATTATTCATAGTTTCCGAATCGAATGATGCTCGGAAAATGCTGAGAGGCTGGAGATCGAGTCTCATTATGGTGATGGCTATAATAATAACTCAGATTTGAAGGCAATGAATAATGTACATAATTCCGATTTGGGAGCTAATACCTCGTACTTGCCCAGCGCAGCTCTACGAATATTGAAAAATAAGTTGAGTTTTTCAAAGCAAGAGCAATCATTATAATTAACGATGTTTGCGGTTAGTTCACCACTTCCCCACCTCACCACTTCGACTTTTCAACACTTTGTCGCTCGGCATTCACCATTCAGCTCTCAACAGTCACCACCCCTGCTACCAAGCCAGACATGAATGGCGCATGGCAACAAAATGAATATTCGCACGTTCAGTGATTCAAATGATGACGTCGCTAACGGTCAGTGGACAACTTTGGTTTTTATTGACGTTAAACGAACTTTTTTATTTTATATTATTTTTTTTCTTTTTTTTGCTTTTCGCTTTTGTATTTTATTTTCTCATTTTTTTATTCGCGAATTTACTGAACCGATACAATGGCATTTCGATGACCTTTTCACAATCCACACGAGTTTTAAATTGGCTTAAGCAAGAAATACTCTGTAAAAGATCGTTTGCAGGCAGACGAGAATGAAAGAGCACAAAGGATGCGAAGGGATCGCGAATTTTAATAGCAAAATAACTACCCATTTATATGTAATTGTGTGGATGGGTCAAAACATTCATTCAGTTAGAGTTTGAATATCGAATATTCAACCGTTTAATCTATTCAAATGAAATACTCCCTTTCGGATGGAAATCACTTCCGTTTTTATTAAATGTATGCCAAACATTTAAAGAGCATTCACATCGCACTCACATTCACACTCACTCTCACACTCACACTCACACTCATATCACATTCACACTCGCATTCACATTCGCATTCACATTCGCATTCGCATTCGCATTTAACTGTTCCAATTTGTACCGCTGAACGCATCCATTTGTTTGTCGGTTTGAAGCTTGCGTTTGTCGACTCTAAGCGCGATTGTGGATGTGTTTGGGGGGGTAGTGGGGGGTGGGGACGAAGGGGTAAGTGGGGTGGGTAACAGCGATCGGCGTTTCATCTGTTGCCGCTTAGCAACAACGAACGTCACCGAGTTCGTGGCGCTCAGTTGTACGCGTCTTTGTCTTTGCTTTCGGCTTTGGGCTTTGGTGTTGACGGTCTCAATGGATATATGGGGGGGATAATAAAAGGGGGCATTGAGCGAGAGAAAGAGGGTAAGAGAAGGAGAGTGCGAGAGTGCGAAAGAGAGAGAACGAGGAGTGGGGCATGTGACGTGAAATTTGTACATTTCGAAGTCGAGGCTGACGCCAAGAAGGAAATGAATGTCAATTACTCACGTACATATGTAATCACGCATACACATGCATGCATATGTATATAAATGCATGCATGTGTATGCTTGCATTTGTATGTATGTGTATGCATGTATGTACATAAATTTCGTTAGCGGCTCTTGACGACAGCCAAAGGCAAAGGCAGTTGACGCTCGACGCTCGACGCTCGACACTCGACGCTCGCCGATTGGCGGCCGGCGACTGGCGACTGGCGACTAGCAGTTGGAGGTTGGTGGTTGGAGGGAGGTTGGAGGGTTGGAGGGAGGTTGGCGGTTGGCGGGCAGTCGATTGCAGCAATCGCACGTTTTTTTTTTTTTTTTGGCTTATCGGTCGCATTCAAAATGAAAGTAGCGGCCGAGGCATTTGCATAGGCGCCACAAAGATTCGTTAACCTTTGCGTTTATCGCCAGTTGTTTGGCCACAGATACAGCGGCAGATTAATTCGTGTGTGTGTGTGTGCATATACATGCACGCATACGTATGGGGATAAAGATACGTATAGGAACACAGATAAAGATACAAATTTGAATATCACTTTGATTGATTGTTCTTCATCGCCGCTGATCGTATGCTAATTAATTTCAAGATTTATTCGAGTTTTTATTATGACTTCAAGCTTGCGATTTCATTGAACTCTGCATCTGCACTCGATCCTCATAAAACCCATGAATACGCTACACTATCGCTAATGCCAGGGTATAAATAAAATAAAATAAAATAAAGGTAAAAAAAAATTACTTTATATTTAAATTCCAAAAATATTCCAAAAATAATTTAGAATTTTAATTTTGATGTCTGAGAAGCTTTACAAAAGGCGCTTTACCCCAAGAAGACTTTCATGTGTTTAAAAAAAAAATATAAAATATTATTAAATATTAAATATGACAAGTGTAAAATTTAAATTTAAAGGAGTTTAACAAAAGCTCAGAAAATTCTATAAATAAATGTATTTGTTATAAGTTTATTTATTTGCAAAACAAACAAATAAAAAAGTTATATAAAATGCACCTCATTTTTCTGCTATATAAATATTTGCCAAAATAAAGATAAAGGATAATTAAATAATTAAATAACAAAAAAATGAAAAAAAAAAAAAAAAAAGAATTTTGCGAAATAAAAGTAAGATAAATAAAAAATGTATGTCAGCAGAGACTGAGACAAGTCATAATTTATTTAATTATTTTTAGTATTTATTTTATATAGAAGGCATAAAATGAAGGATATTTGAGGAAGGATATATGACTAATTTACAATTGGTATCATTGCAGGTACTGTACATATTTGTATAAGGATTATAAATATTTACATAAATAAGAGATAAAATCATGGTTAGGTATCAAATATATAAAATTCTTTAATCATGTAAAATACGGAGTAAAGATCATACGATATACAACATACGATAAATCATATATGATATATTTGGAGGACATATGAAGCAGGATATAAAATGTAGGATATATGACAAACAATATATGATGTACCACTTGAAATGCTGATATACATAGGATTTATTATATACGATATATAATATACGATATATTATAATATACGATATATAATATACGATATTGAGAGTCTACCTATATATAAAAATAATAAATAATATGAGGAAATAATATGATAAATAATAAAATAAAATAGTTAAAAAAAAAACAAATATTATCTTTTCCTTAAAGCATAGATATTTGACCTAAAGGACATATTTTTTTAATTATAAAATTATATATAAAATAATAATTAAGGGAAAAAAACAACGAGTGATCTTCTGTTCCATTGGCTAGGGAATTTCAGAACGACCTTAGGAAAAGTCGCAGGCAACTTTTCCATTTTCCTCCCGTTTCTTTATGGCTCAGAATGAAGTGTAGAAAGCTATGGGGACTGATTACAGCGCCCACTGTTACTAGGCGCAGTGGCTAGGAGTGTTCCTTATCAATGGATACTTTAATTGGCGGTATAAATTCTTAAGTCACAATGATTATTTTTCTCACAATGTTGTCTACCGCGATTACAGACCTTGCCAACAGTTTCACTTGGCGACTGATTGCCGCTTAGTTACAGCGATTAGAGTGCTGGGTGCATAAACAATTGATGTTTAAGTCGGTTGAGTTTACTATATATATAGTAGCAGTGTGTGAGTGTGAGTGTGAGTGTGTGTGTGTGTGTGTGCGTGTATATAGACAGATGATCTGTCGATTTGTTTACTTACAAAAGTCGATTTGCTGACGCAAAAGGCAGCGCTTCAGAGATTTTGATGCGTTGCGAAAGAAACGCAAACAACATGAAAATAAGAAAATAGGATGGAAAAAAAAAAAAATTCCAAATAAATATATATAATTTATATTTATATATTTTTATATTATGAGAACACACACACACAGTCGCATGTATTTGTGTATTTATTTATTTTCGCACGATCCAAAACGCGCGTCAGCAAACGTGTCACAAAAGATTTAATGATAATTTGATTCACACATAACACCCATAGATCATATATGAGCCGGAGATGGGATGGACAGGGCACTGGAGCGATTGTCTAAGCGGAGGGCGTTAATCGAAAATTAAATAGTTAAACAAATGAAACAAATAGTGTCATAAATCATTTAATCATCCATGCAAATAAATAATGAAAGGCTCCATCTTCGGCGTGCAAATAACAAAACTGCAAGCGTCATAGACTTGACATATATTAACTTAACATCTGGTTATCTTTCTCAAATAACCGGAACCCATCGACGTCCTTTTGCTAATCACAAGGGAACACAGTATCACTGACCTTCCAATTATCACAAATCTATTACGATTTCCCAAGAATATATATATTTACTATATGTCCACATCTCTCATATAACAACTTGCAATATTTCCAGCGAAGATGTTGCAATCGATCTCAACTATTAAGTAGTTGATACTAACTTTATAACTTCACATATATCAGTTAGATAATATATAAAATAAAGATAATTTAATATACAAATTAATTAATATATATTAATATTTTTCTACACGGAACATATGACATATGTAGTAAATATATGACAACTTGACCAAATTTAACCCATTTTCCATCATATTAACTTTACTTTATTATTATATTATTATTATTATATTATTATTATTATATTATTATTATTATATTATTATTATATATATATATATTATTTTTATATTATTATTATTTTATTTATTATATTATTATATATTATATATATATTATTTATATATTATTATTTTTTTATTTATTATATTATTATATATTTTATATATATATTTTTTTTATTTATTATATTATTATATATTTTATATATATTATTTTTATATTATTATATTATTTATTTTATAATTATATATTATATATACATATATTATTTTTATATTATATTATTATTTTATATTATTAATTTTCATTATTATTTTATATAAATATTTTTTAAAATTATTTTATATTATTATTAATTATTAATTTATTATTATATATATTATTATTATTATATATATTATTATTATATATATAATTGTTATTATATATATTATTATTATTTCTACATTAATATATTTATTATTTATTTATTTATTTATTTATTACTTATTACTTATTATATTATTATTCTTTTTTTTAGTGAATTAATTTAAAGGGAAAATCAAATTAAATGTACTATAAAAATTAATAGTTTATCTTAAATTTTATTAGGAAATCTAAAATCTGTTTTCTCCTAGCCTCGAAACTCAAATAGTCAGATCTTTAAAGAGATCTTACTTGGCCGATTCGGTTGTTGATTTCATATATATATATATAAATAAACATATATATATATATAAATAAACATATATATATATATAAATAAACATATATATATATATATCCATATATATACATATATCCTTACATATTATAAATATATATTTTTTTATTTAGTTTATAGACTGCGAAAAACGCCTCTATAGCCTCCACTTGCACATTTTATGGGCAAGGAATTTGGACTCCGGGAGTTGGGAACGTTGTAAATGCCACACTTTGCGCCTCAACTCAGTTTCGCTGTGACATAAGATGTCCAGTAACGGGATTAGGCGATGTCCACTAGGGCCTAATGAAGACACGTCAATTAGGAATCATTGTAGGGTGTGCCTACGGTACCGTCGCTTTGCCCTGCCATTGATACCACTGCCACGGGGAATAAGGTTAAGGCTTACGCTTATGTGGATGAGGATGTGGATGTGGATGAGGATGTGGATGTGAATGTGAATGAGAACGACGCACTGACACGTGTGCTTATGCTTGTCTTCCCGGTTAGTTACGTCAATACTTATCCCTTTGTATTTATGCAACGAACGATATAGGAATAACTGAGAGTGACGACAGAAATGAGCGTTTCCCTACGCGGACCCCCGACGGGGTACCGCCTAGGCACCTACCACATTGACTCGTGTGCGTGTCCGTGACATTTGGGCAACGTGTCTACAGTCATATTTGCGGTTGGCATTTACTGCTTAACGTGTAGCTCTGTAGGTGGCCAAGTGGGTGGTTGGGTGGTTGGGTAGTTGGGTGCTTTTAGTTGGATTCCCTATGAAGGTTCGCTTCCCGCTCTTCCAGCTGTGGATCGCTAATGGAACGTGACTTTAGCTACGTGTGTGCCACACAGCTTGCACATTTGTTAACTGTTAAGCAACGCTGCCTCATCCCCCACCATCCACCCCTCGAGCACACCCTTTGAGCCGCCCTCTCACATGGCATTAGAGGTGCGCACACGCTTATTAATTGAGAATAATAATTTCATCAGACATTTTAAATTGCACGATAGACACAGTTCCGTTATGTAAAGTCATTTTGAAGAAAACCACAGACTCCAGGAAACTCCCGGGAAAATCATTATAAAACTTAAAAAAAATCGGAAAATATTTTTGAAATCCACAAAAAGAACCAAACAAAATCTATTCAACTCAAGGGCAAAAACTAATTTAAATAAAAAAAAAAATAGAAAAAATTAGAAAAAAAAAATTATAAATATAAAAAGAAAATTATTTTTATTAAATTAAATTTTAAATTTTTAATTTTAGTTAAATTTTTTAAATCTTCCAACTTTTGTAAATAATAATAGACAAAAAAAAAATATAATAATAAATAATAAACTCAATAAATATTTAATAATGAATTTATTTTTGAAAACTTTAAATTTTAAATTTCCTATTGCGATCTTAAATTTCCAGCCAAAAAAAAAAAAAAAAAGCCGTAAAGATCAATTCAGTTATTTATGATTTTTTGCGTGACAAGCCGCGATTTGTCTGTGAAGAGATTTTCCTCCGTGTCTGATGGCGTCCCCAGCTGCGCGGTCACCCCAACCTGCTCAACGTACCCAACGTACCCAGTCTCCCAACACTCCCCAATCCTCCCAATCTGAACTCTTTCGAGAGATCTCAATGATCCATTAACTAAATACTTAAGCAGCATTTCTGAGTGCTCAAATCCGATGGCAATGGCCCGGTTAACAGCATCAGATGCATCAAGTGTAAAGCGCACAAAATTGCCACCATAAAAATGTTTAACTCTACACTCGAAACTTTCGCCCATGTGCACACACATGCACACACATGCACACACACACATACACACATCGTCATGTTGTGTTGATAGGAGATGGTAGATAGTTGTTCAGAGCCATAAAATTGGAAATTATGATCATCAAGGCGGCCAGACCAGGCCAGGGCACGCCCAGCCGATGGGTGGCAAAGCAGAAAAGTCAAAGAAAACAAAAAAAAAAAAAAAAAGAAAAGAGACAAAAAAAAACTCGCGAAGAAGAGGAAGAAAAAACTTTAACTCCAGGGTACGCACCACAAATGGGTGCGCCATTAACTACAAATACACAAAGTTACAGATACAGATACAGATGCAGATACAGATACAGATACATTCACAGATATAGATTCGAATACAGATACAGACACAGATACAGATACACACACAGAACAGATACACTTACAGGCTGCGGGTGAGTTCGGGGACTCGTTAAAAACGCCCGAGTCTGGCGTTCAAATTTATGACTAGTTGAGACGCGAGTGACGCTGATAGATGATAAAGTCCGACCACCGTACACCCATACACACACACACACACACACACACACACACACACACACACACAGATATGTATATGGGTGCGAATAATACATGTATGGGTTTCATGGCTCTGGAGCCAGGTTAAAGTCGTTATGAGGAGGAGGTCGTAAAATTGAAAAGAAGCGCTGCAATGTCACTGGACCAATGCTGGGATATGTGGGCCCAGACTCCGGCGGACCTTCAAATCGGACGGAAAGTTTTGGAGATTTTCAATTTTATTTCAAATTTTCTTTTTTAAGATGCACGCGTCTTAAATCACGCACGAGCCACTCACGAGCTTTGATCGCATTAAATAACAAATATTTTTATATCAAACGATATTTAAAGGATTAAATTAAGTAAATCATGTCCTCCACTGTCACTTTGTTCTGCAATTGGAATTCAAGATGAGCAAGTGACGCCTTTTAAAATCTTTAATCTTAATCTTATATTTTTATATATTTAAATTAAGGAACCTTTTGTATATAAAAAAAAAACTATTTTCCTCATTCAACAATCGAGTCAAATTGTCCTCCAGCGTCACTTTACTGCAAGGATAGACTAAGGATATAATCTTGGATCTTAAAATTCAACCGATTCTTTCCTTATTTACTTGAAGCTCATTTTTGAAAATTATTCATATTTTTAATTTAAAAAAAAATCATATTATTAATTAACAAAAATTAATATTAATGAAAAATTAATAAAAATTTTTTTCTTTTTAAATTGAAAATTGAAAATCGTGTCAGTCACGGATTGAATCCCTACCTTAAAATTTATATATTTTACATTTAATTTTTCTTTTTACTCATCTCCAGGGTCACTTTATAAGTAAACATTTTGCCTGAGCGAAGTTGAGTCTCACAACAGGCGACAGAAAAAAAAATCAGGACATTTGAGACACTTGAAAAGCTAAGATCAAAGCTAAGTCTGAGCCTCACTCTTAGTCGCATTGCCGATTCCTGTCACAGTCTCGATGTGAGTATCAGTTCCTGCTCCATTTCTATTTCCAGATCTACTTTCAGACTCAAATCTCAGATTCTGGCAGAAGCTGAGGCTGAGGCTGAAGCTGAGGCTGGGGCTGAGGCTGAGGCTGAAGCAAAAGTCAAGGCATATTAAAATTTTTCGACGGGAGACGAGAGACAAGAGTTGATTTCATTGTTTATTTGGGATCGTCGCATGGTTGGCTGCATGAAACGCACCAAAGAGTGACAATGGGCCATGGATGGTAGCCAGGGAACCGTATCCGTATCCAAAGTTGGCTTTAGCCAAAGCGCACAATGGGGCCCAGTTTGGTGAAAAGCTGAGCGCATTTTCAAGCCCATCCACACACAAAAGGCGGTGGAAAATGGCCAAACACACACCACTTCCACCTGCCCCACCCTCCCCACCTCCCCCCCATACAATTGTACATGTCCATATATACGTACATATATATGTATGTATATGTGTATACAAATTGTATTCGTTTTATTCGTATGTCTACATAATTTGCTCTATTGTTTCATATGCATTTTTCGTTTCGACTTGCTTTTTGTTTTGTGCCACCAGCAGAACAGTTGCCAGTTGCCAGTTGCCAGTTGCCAGTTGCCAGTTGCCAGTTGCCAGTTGCAAGTTGCCAGTTGCCAGTTGCCAGTTGCCAGTTGCCGGTTGCCGGTTGCCGGTTGCTTGTTGCCAGGCCGGCAAGAGGAAACGTCAGACAATACACACAGTTGCCAGCAATTAGTTTCAGATACACACACACACACACACGCACACACTCACTGACACACAGCGTTTTACCGGTTGGCGAAAGTTCCAGCAGTGGGTGAGAGATCAAGATTAAACATCCAAAGTTAATCCAGAAATGCCCCACCCGAAACACAGAAACACAGAGATGTTTTCTAGTCTAGTTTGATATGAGGAAAACAATGGGAGAATAGAAATTGGAAAACGCTTTTCAGCTACTGTCTCCATTCTCCATTTCACCTCCATTGCCACTTGGCTGCTTCGAGATTTGCCTAATAAAATGATATCTGCTTTTTTGCATGGCCAAACGACATTTCTGAGTAGTAACCTCCTCCACTGTTACTTTTTTTTTTTTGTCAAACTTTCAACTTCTTAGAAATTTTTAAAGTCTCCCCCCCTCAACCTTAACCTCAACCACAAGCACCTCCACCTTCACTTTGTTAGTCACGAATTGAAGTGAAAATCATGAGCTTCGTTCTTTTCTGACTGTAAAGAAAAACGATTATAAGTTCAGTTGTTACCTCCAATGCAACTTCAAATCTTCATATCTAATAGTAAGCTCTCCATCAATAAACCTCCATGGTCACTTTATGATTTATGATTGATTATTAAGAAGATAATCATTATCGAATATTTCTTTCAAGAGATTATGACTGACCCGACAGTTTACATCACTCCTTGACTCTACACTTAGAATCTCATCTCCATGGTCACTTTTCTCTTAACATTTATTTAAAGTATTGAAGCGAAGTGTTAAATAATAATAATATTAATTATAATTTGATGTAGAAATCCCGGCCAACGAGTCGGAGGATCCCTAAGAACTTACATTCTGAGGAACAGCTCGTTCCCCCTCCATGTTCACATTATATCTTTAAACTAAATCCCAAGTTTATGGACTATAGAAGCACCTTTCGCTTTGCTTCATTCAAAAACTACATCTTACCACCAGGGTTACTTTATATCCTTAGTTTGAAGAGGCGGAAAGGCTTCTTTCCTCCCTCTTCTTTCTCATTTTCAAAAGCACCTCCAGAGTCAGTTTGTATGTCAATGTGTTTCACTTTAAAAAGTTTTCATACCCACACAGTCCGCCATCAGAGACGATGATGTAAAGTTTATGATAAGTTTTATAGACAGATTTTTATAGATACTCGCACATTTTGATGGACTCGCATGTTGTTCAATCATCGTCGCTGAGTTGGGTAGTTTTGCAGTCGACAATCTTCAGAGTTTGTCATTGGCAATAAAAAAAAACCTGTCAATTTCTCAGTTACATAAGCGTTGAACTTTTGTTGCTGATTAAACCGCAACATCAAACATGACAGACAGACAAACAGACAGACAGACCGACAGACAGATAGACAGATGTACATAGACAGACAGACAGACTGACTGATAGAGCGACAGGCAAAGAGACACAAAGACTGCGAGAAGTAACATGACACAAGGGGCAAGCACGGAGGCGGGGGTCCGCGTCAGAGAAGGCTGACTCGGGGGGTGGGGGGCGGGTAAAACAAGTGCTCAAGTAGTGAGGAAGCCCCACAAAGACGTCTACGGCCGCAGCGGGTGCTATGCGTTCTCCAACACAGAAAAAGAATGCAAATGGTAAGAAGGGAAAAAGCCAAAGGGAAAGCGATGATGAGGGGGAGGGGAATGAGGGGATTGGGGGGAGGGAGGTAGGGTGACAACGTTGACGTCCATAACTGCCTCAACATAGGTAAATGGCAATGGAAATGGACTGAGGATTATACAAGTCTAGGATTAAAATTGGGACTGGGCTTGCAATTGGGATTGGGGCTGACGCTGGGGTTGAGGTTCAGGTTGGGGATGACGTTGGGATAAAAGTACAACTACAACTAAAACTACAAGAACTTGGACTGGGTGAGCGGAGTGTGAATGGAACGGGAATTGATATTGGGATTGGGACTGGGATTGGGATTGGGACTAAAACCTGGCACTGGGGCCATAACACCGCATGATACAGGCAATTAAACAATTGAAAACCAATTGATACACACGCTCATTAATTAAATTAAATGATGGAGAAACAAACTAAACGAAGAGAAAAGCAACCACAGCACCACAGAACCACAGAACCACATGACTGATACGGCCAGAGGGCAGTGTCAGGCACTGGATTTGTGGTGGGGCCCGGGTATGCGGCAGGTCAGGGGATGGGGCACCACAACAATCAATCATGCCAATTAGTTTTAATAGCCCCTCGCACAGTAGCCAGTAGCCGGCCAGATGCAACTCTTAGTTGGCGAACGCCAAGGAAGAGGCTGCCATCAGAACCGGCTGAAGCAGCTTCGAGTAGCTTCGAGTGCCTAGTGCTCTTGGCCAGACCCCTGACAGACACCTTCCCTGCCGCACAACTACAGTTTATCCGCCATCCTCCGGCTGAGTCTCTCGCAATGGATGAGGCCAAGAAAGAAACCACGACAAACGCCAAGATGAACACCACGACCAAGACCATTACCAGAACCAAGACTAAGACAAGAACGGAGGAGAAGACGAAGACGGCGACCAAGACACAAGACGAAGATGAAGAAAAAGACAAAGGCAAAGACAAACCAAAGACAAAGACCACGACCAACACTACTACTACAACCGAGAGCAAGGCAAAGTAATGAGCACAACGCCGTTGGCTGGTCGTTAACTTGAACGCCCTGGCCTCCAGTCTGGCCCCCAACTTGACTGCAAACCTGAGATCTTGGATCTGGGATGCAACTTTAGCAGTTCAGCTGCTCAACTATTCAGCTATTCGAGGCTCTTTGGGCCTTTTATGTTGGTCATAAAAATTTGCTAAAATAGTCTAATTGCAAGTGCCCCCACCAGCCCCATTCCGCAATCGCCTTCCCCCACCGCCTTCACCGCGCATTCGCGCTGCAGCTGCTGACATGTAATCAGCTGCGATTCTGATGCGGTAACTGCCCCTACACCCACTCACTCTTACCCCACACCTCATACCACTACAAACTTTACACTACACACTACACACTACACATCATACCCCATGCCACATACCCATTCCAGGCCGGAGCGACAATCAAGACACTCAACGGCATAAATTAAACGTCGGCAATTAAATGCAATTCGAAATTCAGACCTCCATTTAAACACTCACACATTCGCACACTCACACTCACACCACACCAAACACTCACACACTCACACATTCACACACTCACACACAGAATAAGGATGAGTCAGTGCGCAAAGCAGGAAGGCATTTACCTCTTGGATTGAATCTTATCGAATCAAATGGAGGCTACGTAAACCTGGGCAGAGTGCCAAGTGAGATATTCACAGCATAAGCAACTCGAGTTCCTATATAAACTCGAAAATATCAGATTATAATTGTGTTTTAATAAGATAAGTGCCGGACTGTCCTATAATCAAAAATCTGTTCACTGTTCTATAAATTGCGGCTCATTATATTAATCCGAATATTGCCCTCAGGATCCTACAGACTAGTCTATGCTCTATCCCTTGCATATCTTGCAGAGTATAAAGAATGTTTAATGATATTTAGCTATATATTCAGGTACCTCTGAGCACCCTTTTAGACATATCACTAACTAGATCAACTCATACGTTTGTATATTATATAATGCAATACCATACGAAACTATGGCATTTTATTGAATGGGACTTCTTGAGGTAATAATATCAATGCATACATTTGTTGATCGTAACCTATCAACACCAGATATACCTTGTCATACTCTACCATACCTTGCTATACTAGCAGACCTTCATATCCTTCCATACACTGCCTTACCCTGCCAAGCTTAGTAGTACCTTACATTGCCGTACCTTCACATACTCAGCTATATTATACCATACCCTACCCTACCCTACCATACTCGCCCAGTTCCTGAAAAATCGTACCATATCCAACATACTCCACCATATCCCGCCATGCCCTATCACACTCAACGGTACACTTCTATAACCTGTTGTATTAGGGGTTATACCCTAGCATATTCTACCAGTCACTGCCACATTCAACTTTACACTACACTAACTTTACACTACCATACACTTTTAAATGGTACTACACCCCTACCAAGCACCTTTTCGTACCCTACCTAAGTATGTGCGCTTTAGATCAACCTCTTATTCACTACACTGATCATATTACATGAGTATATATAATGATTTATATAAAATATATAAAATCTTATTTTATTTTATTTTATTAGAGGATTTAGTCCTCTTCCCAAATTAGATTAATTACTCTACACCTTAACAAGAGGTGACATATAAACGTATACTTTCCATCTCCATTGAAAAATACGTGATATAATAATTATATATGTCTAAGAAGGAAATTTTGTGGTAATGGTAAAACATAAAATATATAATGCCAATTTACAATTAGATATATCTTATTGAATATCTAGAGATTTGTCAACATAAATGAAGAATAACTACTACCAGAAAAAAGCAAATATAACTATATATCTGTCCTACCTATATATGGGGTATATTTTGTACATACATTATTTTTGCTTTAAACGTTTACCCAACCGTCTGTAAGACTCTGACTAAGCGATCGATGCAATTGCTGTTTTTTTCTACTGATTTCTGATCAGACTTTGTTAATAACCTTCAGAGCAGCACTACGAAAATTCAATCCAATTTTCTATTACATGTTTAAATCTATCGAAGAACAGACTGTGGAGCAGACAACAAAAAAAAAACAATATGGAGAGACAAGTTCATTTCTTTTAAGCGTTACCAAAACACTGACTGATAAGACCCCAAAAGAGTTCAATCAAGTCTAACATTTATCTGGCCGAAAACAAACACAGCTAAGTTTCTAAAATTGTTTACAATTAAAGTGCATTGCGATAATGAGACTATCGATCAACGACCTTCTATTGAATACTATTCGATCCATTAGTCAATTGACCAAATTGCCGTTTTCCTTTTGGCTTTGAGTCTATATATATGCATATACATATACATATACATATACATATATGTATATATATATATCTGTATATACGTACATTGAACCTTTCATTCTGAAGTCGATATTGTTAAATGGGGTACAATGCACCCGAAAATTTGACGGTAGTCATGATAACTTGTTGATCAATACACGCTCGGTAAACAACGCGAATTTTGGGGATTCGATGGGGGGTCGTTGGGGACGGTCTTAGGGGGGTTGTGTTACGGGAGTTACGAATTTTCATTTGGGATACGGCACGGCCTTGATTTGCTGGGTTCAGGTGCGCTTAATTCAATATTTCTACAGGTGTTCGGGATGTCTTAATTGGAATTTAATGACTGTGTCAACACTTAAACGATCCAGATGACGAAACTGATAAGGTAGACGAACCTATTGGAAACTGTCCCATTGCTCACCTATGACAGATGAGGGGTTAAGTAAGCCCGAATAACGGGAAATTGAAAGTTAAGAAAATGCAAAGAATAAATTGAGAACTCATTTCAGATAATTTTGAGGACTGGGAGAATATCTGGGAGATCTGGGAATGAATTCGATAAATTATTATATGAAATGTACATAGATGCATCTATGACGACATGACATACATATTTATATGAGAAGGCGGATGTTTGGATTAAGTTTTTTGAAGTTTCGTAAAAAGAACACAATTTTTATTGTTTTCGACTTATCAGTTTCAAAGCTTTGCGCTTAGCAACAGCCTTTGGGGAGATATACCGAGTGTGGATGACGGAATCGGGGAAAAAGATGAGATATAACTATATACATATATTAGGTAATAGAAATAAAGAACGAAAACGAAAGAGATAATTACGAGAAATTATTTATTTGTTTATCCAACTTTTATTTATCTAAAATTTATTCAGCTTATTTTGATTATAGGACTTTGCCTTTCAAAGATGAAGGAATATTAATTAAGTATCTATATTGGATGGAGTTGGATGGTTCCCAGAGATGATAAGCTATGATCTCAATAATTATTTAAGATCAACTATGTTTACAATACTCTTATATATCATGGAAATTAGAAGACATCTAAACATTCTAAGTTAATACGACGGGAAGAGTTCCCAGTATGAGGATAATTTTGTGGGGGTCCTTAAGTAAGCAAAGTGATCAAATGAGTAGTTGGAGCGATTAACTAATTAATTGAACGTTGTTCAGTTCAAAGATCGTCTACTAAATGCACAAATTTTATCAACTGCATTTTCATGAGGGTTTCATGGGGTTTCTCAGCGTCAGTCTCAGTCGCAGTCGCAGTCTCAGTCTGAGTTCTCGATTCTCGATTCTCTTCTGGGGATCTACTATTTCTGGCAGTTGTTTGGCTAAGTAATCACTTTGATCGTTTGCTGACTTGTTTTTTCTCTGTTATTTCTTTTTATTTGTTTTTGTTGTTTTTTGTTTTAGCTGTTTTTTTTTTTTTTGCTTTTGTTGTTTTAGTGGGTTTATTCACCGTTGTCGCTGCTAGTCGATTGCTGGCCAGCGATTTGTTGCCAAGCGAAACTTTCCTATTTTTTTCCTATTATTTTTTTCTTTATTTTTTCCTTTATTTTTCTTGTTTCTTATGTCTGTTGCTATTGCTAATGCCTTGGGTTAGTTGTTTGCTGGTCTGTTTGCTCGCTCGCTGACTTGTTGCTGTTGCTGCCGCAGTCGCAGTCGCAGTCGCAGTCGCAGCCACAGTCGCAGTCGCAGTCACAGTCCCAGCCACTGCCACTGCTGTTGCCGTTGCTGCTGCTGCTGCTGCTGTTGTTGCTGCCTCGTAATCAACGCTAACGATCGCTTGCCATTGCCAGAATGCGCTACATTGAGAGTGGGAGTGGTCGGGCATATCAGTGGCTTCACTGCGTTTGCCATCAAGAGCACAGCCAATAAAAGAGCAAAAGCTTTCCCAACATTTTAAGCGCTTAAAAAAAGTTTTAGAAAATAAACTTCGAGCTGTAAGTAACTGTTTATATATCCTTTAATCCCTTGCATCAAGCTATGTCTAAAAAATAAAAAAGGCTTTTGAAGCTTTTGCAAAAAATAAGTTCAGCTCTTCTCAATTTAACTTCAAATATTTAATGAGAAGTAACAATAATAAAAAAATATTTATTATTGTAATTTTAAAAAATTAAAAAGCTATTTTATAATAGTCAAAAGTTTTTTTTAAAGATAAAGCTTTCATATACTTCTAATAGGAGTGAAGCTGCCCTCGAATGCTGAAGGCATTAGAAAAAGTTAAAAAATCTGTCGAAAAATCTATTTTAAAAAAACTATTTCTATAATTAGCCTAAAAATTAATAAACTAAGCTTTCAGTATCAAAATGTGTACTATGAATATCCGTTTGGAGTCTGAAGGCAAGACATGAGCTGCAAGAAGTAGGGCATTCGAAGTGCTGGAAAGCCGAAGTCGAGTTTCATGTCTTTAACAAAGTTGTGTGCAGCTTTTTGTTGTTTGCATCGCTGTTGTTGTCCGTGTAGCTATTGTTGTAGTTGCTGCAGTTGTTGTAGTTGTTGTAGTTGCTGCAGTTGTTGTAGAAGTAGTGTAGTGATAGTTGTTGTTGGGTAACAACAACAGCTGATGTCTGTCGCCAGATAATGATGAATAACTGTGCCTGTTGAGAGCGAACAGACAGACGGACGGACAGAAACAGTTTTGGTTTCTTGCGGGTATTGGGGATGTTGGTGGCAAAGTTGATGGTGGTTGCCGAATGGAGGTTAGGGGGTGGAGAACATAGAACGGAGAACGGAAAACTGAGAACGAAGAACGGAGAACGGAGAATGCAGAACGGAGTGGAGTGTAAGATGTAAAGGGGGAGTAAAATAGGTGAAATTCAAAAGTAAGTCACCCGCGATAGCACAAAAGCAAAGTCAATCCCACAAAGTGGCCGGGAATCGAGTAACCAGGCAGCTTACCAGGTAACCAGCTACCTGTCTGTGTCCGTATCTAAAGCGCCTAGTTGCATTTGACACCCAACGGCCATAATTCACCGACTGCAGCTCCAACTACAGCTCCAGCGCCACAAGCTACAAACATCGAGCTCTAAACTCCAACGCCAAACGCCAAGTCTGGTTCCAGGTCAAAGTGGGGTGTGGAGGTAGAAACACAAAGAAAAAAAAAATATAATTTGGTCACGAAACGAGTTTCAAGTCTTGAAACCAACTAACTTAAACTCGGGGCCTAACAAGACCTTAAGTGGTGGCAAGAGAGGCGGGAGGGAGGCGATAAGATGGGGACATAAATCGATGAGTCATTTGGCAGGTTCCTGGTCGACACTACGAAAGTGTTGGCCTTATCGCCGGAGGCCTGACCTGACCATTGTGACCAAATTTACATATACATCTGTACAGACACACACACACACGCACACACACAGACACCCACACAAACACATGAACATATGCATCTGCATAAATGTATGTATGTGAGTCAAGACAAGCTATAGGTTTTATGTGCTCACCTTTAATGGATCGCGATACGCTTCACACCCTCAGCACCTTCTCAAACCCCCCTCCATTGTCCAGGAAAAAGTGTCTATGAGTTAGACTTGTGGGGACAAAGTGCAGTTGTTTTAATTGAGAACAGACAAGGTACACACACACACACACACAGGCAGTATACAGTTTGGCTTTGATTCCTTATCAGATTTGCATGGAGACGAGCTCCTCGAATAAAATACGAAACGTGATGAAATGCGATGATCTTTCAAGCTCATCACAGGAAACTCTGAATCTGAGAGCTATTAGGAGACTCGGGGTTAGCGATAAGACCGAATCCGGTGGGAAATAGATGGGAGTGGGTCCAATAGAGGCAAGCTGATGAGAATTCTATACATGGCGGGTCTATAATAGATCGCTGGGAGAATAAAAAGCGAACGGCAATAATTATATAAAAATAATCTGAAAGTAATTAATTATTGATATCGATAGTTGATTACGAGTACACGCTTAATGTAATTCACTTATCGGTTTTACGTCGAGGCCATAAGAGATCAATAGATCAAGGTGAAAAAAGTGTAAGTGATTTTGATGAGAGAAAAACCAATTCCAAGTCACGAAGAAACAGACTTAGTAAATATCGATTATTAATCGTAAGAGTAGGAGCTCTGACATGGATATAAGGCAAAGAAATCAAAGAAATAATAAAAAATGTAAGAACATTTAAACATTAATAACTCTTGATTGCTAAATTGATTTTTGTTATCGCTAGTTGAAGAATCTAGGCCAGATTAATATCGATAACAAAACGTTTGAGTAAAAGTTCTGTTATGGACAGATGGCATAAGGTTGACGAAGAAGAATATGAAATAATAATAAAAATATATATAGATTCAAAGATTAAAAAATCATCACTGATAATTATAAAATTTTAAATCGATTTTCGTTATCGGTAGTCGGAGAATCTAGACCAGATTAATATCGATAACAAATCGTTTGAGTAAAAGCTCTGGTATGGACAGATGGCATAAGAGGAAGAATATAAATTTATAATAAAAATATAAATAGATTCAAAGATTAGAAAATCATCATTTATAATTATTAAATTTTAAATTGATTTTCGTAATCGATAGTTGAAGAGTCTAGTTTAGTAGTAGGCAAAAAGTCGTATAGATGTAATTCTCTTTATTCAGCGAATTTCCAGAATTGCATCAGATTTTAACTCAAGACTCATTTTTCCCGCAAATATGAATCATTCTAGATTTCGATTTTTAATCATAATTAAAAAAAATCAAATTATTTCTCTGAATGCGCTCCAAAACTTCCCTACTTTCGTCTTTTGCTTTAATTTCTGGACATTTATTTAATGGAACCGATTCTCGGTCTCCCCAAAGTCTAGTACGTTCCATGAAATATTTGATTACTCGTAATACTCAAATGGGTGCAAAAAATGTTGCCTATTATCAAACCACGAAATATTTAATCGTCTTGATGACTCTCCTTCCCAGTTTATACGCATATCTTTGCCATCTTATCAAACTTCCGACTCATTCACCGCCATTCATCGACATTCACTATCGCCGGGGCCTTGACAACACGAAAGTCTGTCCGAGTGATTCAGTGATTCGTTTCCTCCATATACAGTTGCCTCTGTGGCATGGCAACTGCATAAATTAGATCACAGACCCGCAATGGCTGATGAAATATTCCAAAACTCAAGAATCGACGAGCTGCTTCCAGGCTCATAAGTGAAACGCAAGTACCTAGTACACAATATGTATAACCCACTACCAACTACCCATTATACACTTCTCATTACCCTCTACCCATTACCCAGAGCAAAGGGAAAAGCCCAGCTAAGCAGTTGTGCAAATAGAACTGAGTATGGATGGGTCATTCGGTCTTAAGTTTACAAAACAGTCGCGTGACAACGACTGCGAACCTCTGTTTACCGAATGACTTAAGTAGGAGGGCAGCGGGAAAGAGGGGCCGGTGACTAAGGGGTACCAGAAAGGGAGGCTTCGGCGGTTACACGGAGGCAGAGAGATGGCGAGTTTAAGGTCAACTGTGGGGCTCGGATGTAACTGTGAAACTGTTGCCAGGTCCGGTACCGGGCGTACCTCTAAGCGTTGTATACCGCCCGCTGGTTATACTGAGGTATGGTCAGGGTATGGCTGTGAAAGGGCTGCGGTCCCGGTTACGGGCTACGAGGTACGGGGGCGGCGATTCTGTTGCCAACATGTCTGTGACTGCCAATCGATTTTCCTAAGCACAATGTGGACTTTGCTAATGCCAACTAACTAGCCAAGCAGTTTGTCAAAGTTCGTCAATTTGTTCGTTTGCCAGTCTTTCAGTTTGTCAGTTTGTCAGTTGCTCGGTCCGTCCCTTAGTCAGTCAGTCAGCTGGCCACTTAGAACGAGCAGCGTCACCGCTGACGGTGACTAACAGTACAATGTGAGTTGCTGTTGCTGCTGTTGTTACTGAGCTTCCATAGGTAATTATCTGTTGAGCCTTCAAAATTCGCCGCTCGCGTGCTGTCAGCTCCCGTCACCGTCACCCGCCCTCTCCATCTTCCACTCCCTTTCCCTGTAACCCGGTCTTTCTGTCTCTTTTCAGTGTACTGCTTCCCTGCTTCCCTGCCTCTCTGCATCGTTACCTCGGCCGCTTTTTAGCTCCACTCCAAGCCGAGCCGAGCGAACCGGTCGATGAGTAATCATCAATCATGCGATAGCATTAAATGTGCTCCGTCTTGCAATCGCACAGAGCGCACACGATCTAAATCGCATTTGATCTGCTGGCCAACAGAAACCCGATAAGCAGCGACCATCAGATACCCTACGATAGTCAACGACCATCAAATACCCTACACCCAAATGGATCTAATGATCGCATCACCTGAACAAAATTATCAACTAGCAATTTGTGGATAAAAAATTGTTCTCCATTTCGATGGAGGCAATCAAATTTTTATATTTGTATTAATAAAAATATAAAATGTAATATAAAACAAGTGAAACAGTGAAATGAAACACATGTCTTACTTTTCTGATTACAACTTTCCGATGAAATACATAATACAATACATATATTAACTGTTAGAAAAAGTCATAGAACATTATCTTAAAGGCGGGACGAATGTAAATGAAACGCTTACGTTTATACTTAACGGAACACTGAGATGGAACCAATGCGTCTGTTTTATATTATATCCTTCTGATTAAAAATATATATACCACTCGTTTGTTTAAAAGACATTTCTAAGCGGAAAGAAGTTAAGTGAAGTGATTACAATTTCACTTATAGGAACACTGGAATGGAACAGGTGCATTTAATAAATAATTGTTACTAAAAATAAAGGAAGAAGTAGTTGAAATGAGATCAACTTTTATAAATTGCATCCTCAGAAACCCTGGAATGAAACAAATGTATCTGAAGGGAATAGATTTAATTAAATTTATTGTAAGGGAACTTTTGAATGAAACAGACAAACTGTATATAAAATTGGTCTCAAGTAATCAATGTCATTAGCAAAAGAGACATTAAATGAAACAATATTTTCAAAAACGAAGAGTCCAAAAAATAAACTGAGAATTCAAAATGTCGTCCATCAGTTGTAGCTTCTTTGAGACGCCTAACATGAATTTTGAAAGCAATGACTCCAATTTCACCGAACATCAAGGGCGGAGACATTTTCTCCGATTTTCCAACATATATCAACTTGTCAATTTTCCATCGAGTGCTTCCACATCGGATAACCATCGGGTTGCCCCTCGCCAATTTTGCCGTCATTGGCAGAGTATAGAGTATAGCATCAATCCACAAGTATTCTATAAACCCAGTCCCCCATTTGCTTATACCGCTACCTAGAACCGAAGCCCCGCCATGCCCTGAACCCCTGCTGTTGCCTGGTACCCGTTACTCACAACCCACTACCCGTTAACCATAGCCCCCGTTGCCTGTTGTCCGCTGTTCGTTGCCCGCTGCCCGCTGCCCGCTACCCGCTGCCCGTGAAGTCCGTGTCGCCCATTGCTGCACCCAAAGCAGCAAAGACCTCAACCCGAGCCCCGGGCCCCGAGCCCAAAGCACAAACCCAAACCTCGAGCCACAACCCAAGCCCCAACCCGACCCCGAAGCGACGGAACGAACCAACGGCGGGCACAGAAAATCACACGCTGCCGTCAGTTTGTCTGGCGCGATTTTTGTTTAGTTGTTGCCGTTGATGTTCTTGCTGTTGTTATTGTTGTTATTGTTGTTGTTGTTATTGTTGTTGTTGTTGTTGTTGCTGCTGTTGCTGTTGGCCGTGTAATTGCAAGCAAAATAAAGAAAAAAATAACAAAATAAGAAGAAGAAAAAACAAAGGTGGCACAAATGTCGTTTCCTTGTCCCTTCCACACACCCGTAACTAAGCCCTCGGTACGGACCCCATTTACCCCCTCCCCATACACCGCATACACCGCATGACCCGCAACCCACCCACCCTGCCCCAAAGCAAGCCCCGCAGCCGCGACCGCCACGTTGCCACCTTTCGAGAGGCCTTAGCCTCTCGGTACCGACAGCGGTAATAGCAAAAGCAACAGCAACAGCAAAAACAACAACAACAACAATGACAACAACAACAACAACTACAGCAACTACAAAAACAACAACGGCAACGGCGGCACCTACTGCAATGAATTTGTTGTGTTTAAGTGTGTGTTTGTGTGTTGTTTGTTGTTGCACTTTGTTGTTATTATTATTTCAGTTGTTGCTGCTGTTGTTGTTGTTGTTGTTGTTGTTGTTGCCGTTGCTTACGTAAGCACAAAAGTCGGTAAAATTAAATGAAATTGTTGTAATGGGCGATTTTCATTGCGGCATTACACGCCAACAACTCTTACATAGTCATTCGAACTATAGAGATGGTCGCGGATCCCCGACCGAGCCCGGGACAGGCACGAATAATGCCATCTTTGCTATGGGAAAACTTTCTTAGAACTCGGGATAAATTGACCCGAAATTTAAGATTGAGAATAGCAACTTCAAAACTTAAAGTTGGCTACGTCCTAAAATATATGGTCAAGTTCAAATATCTTGGATAAATTGAGATTCTTCAAAGTCAAAAATAAATAATAAATAAATTTTAAACGATATTCGGCACATCGATTAACCGCTGAAAGATCATTTTAGGAACTCCTTAGTTTAAATCCTCCTGAGCTTTAATTCTACATCTCTCTCACTCTTTCTCTTTATTTCTTGTCATTTTGGATTCGCAGTCTTCATTCATTATCTTTTCCCATTTATTTGCCATTAAGATCTAACAAAGTCACGACCTTCGTGTCACGCTGCCATCTTTAACACGTAACGTACCCGTCGCATTCGCATGAATGTATTGTGCACACTCGTATGCCCATTTCGGGTCCCATCTGCGTCCTCCACAATACCCCGTAAGCCCCGTCATAACCTAGCCTCCCTCTACCTCTCCATATCCATCTCCCTCCTCCTCACCATCCCCCTCACCACCTCACCCCCTCCCCATTCACCAAGCCCCCGCTCATGCATCACATTCACTGTGTGAGCTCCGCTGTTATGTGTATATTTGTTCTATAATTACAGCCTATTTGCGCTCTATTCTCGGTACACATGAAATTTTAATGGACCTCTGGCCTGGCTTGGCCCGGCCTGGCCCGACCCATTCCCGACCCGTTCCCGGCCGATTTACCTAGCTGTTGGACCCCATAGACCGCCCCACGCTCCAATCCACTCCACACCACCCCTGACCAGCCCAACTCAACCCCGTCCAACTAAACTAGACTAAACTAATCTGAACTGAAGCGACCCGCAGTGGACACTTCCAAAGAAACGCTTCGTCCCTCCACTCCAGGCCGTGTGTGGACCATGTGTGTGGTCTTAGCCGTCGTCTGTCTCCGCCGCATCTTGGCCATGTCTTGGCCGTGTCTTGGCCGTGTCTTCGCCGTGTCTTCGCCGTGTCTTCGCCGTGTCGTGGCCGTCTTTCAGATTTAGTCATTTGGATCAGGCAAAAGACATTAGACATTACACGTCAGGCATTAGACATCGGGCATTAGGTAGCACTTCAAAAGACCCGAGTATCTGCTGCTAACATATGTATTTCAGATGAACGTCTCATCCAACCTTCCAACCTTCCAACCTTCCAGCGTGTCAACCTTCTACTACCACTACTTCCACTACCACCGACCTCCTACGTCCCCGCCTCCCCCTTTTCAGCACTTTTTCTGCACATCTTCAACTTAATTTTTTGTTTGCTGTTATTTAGTTTGGTTTTTGTTTTCGTTTTACATTTTTTTTCCTCTTTTTTTTTTTGTGCAATCGCTTTCTTTGTCTTTTGTTGCCACTTTCTTTTCGCGGTCTTCGTGTGTGGTCGACCGAGGCTAATGGGTTATAAGCCGGGTCGTCGCGGTGCAATGTGGTGCAACGTGATGCGACTATGGATGCAGCACATTACGGGGATCCGATGGCTAATGGATACACGCAGCAGATGAATCTAGATTGCCGATAACTCATTACTGATTGCCGATAACTAATTACCGATTACTGATTACCGATCACTGATGGCCGATAACTAATTACTGATCACTGATTAGCTATCACTGATTACCGATCACTGATTACCGATCACTAAGAACTGTTTGCCGTTAACCAATAGTTTTTTACCGATTATTGGATTCAGCAGAACGATAACAATATCCGCATTTCATCGATTCTATGAACGTAATCTTCGATAATCTTGTATTTTTCTTTTTATGGACACGAACTAATGCGTTTATTGATTAACTTTCAATCTCTTATCTTATTAATTATCGATTCTTAAGCTCATATTTAGTTTCTTCATTTACTTTTCTAATCTATCTGATTGCCTAATCAATTAACTATCGATCATCAATAAACTTAGTACATGCCTTAACGAAAAGTGTAAAAAATTCTTTTTTGTTACATTATTTATCGATATAACACTTATTATAAGTTAATCGATTGTAACTGTACTCGATATTCTTTCCAAATTTGCTGCCTCTTTAATTGTTTTATAGATCGATATTTTGTATTCTTGGAGAATTCTCTCCTCTTCTTCCATTGATATTTCTTATCGATAACAGCTTTAGTTGTAGAGCTCCTGACTTCCTTTGTCTCTGATTTCCAAGCTCCAAGTTTCCTTTGCTTCTGTCATTATGCAACTCTTGCCCCTATTTGGAAGATTATTTCTTGGATTCCTGAACCGTTCGCCTTTCAAGCAGATCATCTGGTCGAATCTCAGGTAAAGTTTTCTCGTATTTCTAAAAACGTAAAGCCATAAAAAACTCGGACAACAAGTCGAACTTGTTAGAACTTTTCCATTGTTTCATTGTTCGGTTTCCACGGGTTTGCTTTTAGTAATTGTTGCACTTGTTGGGGGTCGATCCATATATATATTCAGATACATATATGTATACCCTTATATATATATATATATATATATATATATATATATATATTTTATTCGCTTATATAGTATAACTTTAATTTATGCAGTTTAATTGATGTGTTAGGTTGATTGTTCGTTTTATAAATTTGGTTTTTTTTTATTTCTCGCTTTTATTTTTTTTGTTACTTTGTGATTTTGTTTTTATCATATTTTCATTTGTGTTTTGCCTCTGCTGCTTTTGTTTGTCTGTTTTTCTTGTCCATAAATATTGCATTTTATACAGCAATTAGCGTAGGTAGCGAAACCTTGTGAATAGAGTTTGATCGTAGTTAAGATTGCGCTCGGATTGTGCCCGTAGTCCCCCTCGCAGTGCCCGCAGTGACCGCAGCTCCCGAGGCCCCCTTTAATCCCCGTAATGTTAATGCCAGCAAAATGTCGTGACATGGCCAATGCGGAAAATGTCTCTACCTAATTATTTTCATTTTTCCCTCTTATTGTTGTTTTTCTTTTCGCCTTCGCTTGAATTAATTTTCATTTAGCAAACGATCAACATATCGTTTAATACCCTAAAGTCTTGCGGAATTACACTATCTGATGCGGCCAATCGGAGAAACTTATTAACCGATTTGCAGGGTATGTCAAGTCTGCGGTCAAACCGTTATATAGAATCGCATAAACAGGTATTCGTGGCAGGAAATTCTCGGGCACTAAAAACTCATTTAAGTATCTTTTGTGGTAACTAACTAATCGTAAAAAAAAATACCAAAGGAATAACTGGCAAAATTAGGTGTTATACAACTCTAGTATCTAGTATCTAGTATCTAGTATCTAGTATCTAGTATCTAGTATCTAGTATCTAGTATCTAGTATCTAGTATCTAGTATCTAGTATCTAGTATCTAGTATCTAGTATCTAGTATCTAGTATCTAGTATCTAGTATCTAGTATCTAGTATCTAGTATCTAGTATCTAGTATCTGGTATCTAGTATCTAGTATCTAGTATCTAGTATCTAGTATCTAGTATCTAGTATCTAGTATCTAGTATCTAGTATCTAGTATCTAGTATCTAGTATCTAGTATCTAGTATCTAGTATCTAGTATCTAGTATCTAGTATCTAGTATCTAGTATCTAGTATCTAGTATCTAGTATCTAGTATCTAGTATCTGGTATCTAGTATCTAGTATCTAGTATCTGGTATCTAGTATCTAGTATCTAGTATCTAGTATCTGGTATCTAGTATCTAGTATCTAGTATCTGGTATCTAGTATCTAGTATCTAGTATCTAGTATCTAGTATCTGGTATCTAGTATCTAGTATCTAGTATCTAGTATCTAGTATCTAGTATCTAGTATCTAGTATCTAGTATCTAGTATCTAGTATCTAGTATCTGGTATCTAGTATCTAGTATCTAGTATCTAGTATCTGGTATCTAGTATCTAGTATCTAGTATCTAGTATCTAGTATCTAGTATCTAGTATCTAGTATCTAGTATCTAGTATCTAGTATCTAGTATCTAGTATCTAGTATCTAGTATCTAGTATCTAGTATCTAGTATCTAGTATCTAGTATCTGGTATCTAGTATCTAGTATCTAGTATCTAGTATCTAGTATCTAGTATCTAGTATCTAGTATCTAGTATCTAGTATCTAGTATCTAGTATCTAGTATCTAGTATCTAGTATCTAGTATCTAGTATCTAGTATCTAGTATCTAGTATCTAGTATCTGGTATCTAGTATCTAGTATCTAGTATCTAGTATCTAGTATCTAGTATCTAGTATCTAGTATCTAGTATCTAGTATCTAGTATCTAGTATCTAGTATCTAGTATCTAGTATCTAGTATCTAGTATCTAGTATCTAGTATCTAGTATCTAGTTTCAAGTATCTAGTATATAGTATCTAGTATATAGTATCTAGTATCTAGTATCTAGTATCTAGTATCTAGTATCTAGTATCTAGTATCTAGTATCTAGTATCTAGTATCTAGTATCTAGTATCTAGTATCTAGTATCTAGTATCTAGTATCTAGTATTTAGTATCTAGTATCTAGTATCTAGTATCTAGATGAATTTCCTTCCTTTCTCCCAATCATTGGTGAAGCTTTTCTTCTGCTTTGGGGGCATAGCAACTCTTGGCTCCCATTCAAATGCAATTTGGATTGATGGACGACCCGCAATGTTGGCATCAGGCGTTGAGAATCAATTGGGTGCCGAGTAGAGGTGCCCCAAAACATGGGGCAACAATAACTTAATGTGTGTGCTTGCGTGTGTGTGCCTGTTGGTGTGTGCGAGTGTGTGAGAAGGCAATAGAAAATATCATCAACTGATGCAATTCGAAATGAAAGTTGCCAAATCGAGTGCAAAACTTGCGTCAAATCGAGAAAAATTAGAAAATCTGTGGGAAAAGCCAATGAACGGATAGCGCAAATTGTGAAGCGAACTGCATAAAAATTGTATCTGATAGATACGAAAATACAGAGTAAAACGCAGAGGCAAATCACTAAATAAAAAAAAAAAACAAATGTGTATAGAAAGAAATAAATCAAAACGAAAAAATATATTAAATTTTTCCGATTTTCGTTTCAATTTCTATTTGCAACAATATTTCTGTTTCCCATTTTCTGCTTTCCCCTGCCGCCTACCTCCTCTTACCTGACCATTGACCCCCTCACTGTCAATTCTCCTGCTAAGCTACGTGCAGCTGACAGGCCACAGGCCAAACATATGAATGTATCTGTATCTGTAGCCGTTGATGTGTGTATCTGAATGTGTTAGTTTGATTCGTGTCTGGGCTTTCATCTGCAAATGAGTAGATCCAGAATTTACACCTGTGTCTGAATCAATGTCAGTATCTACAACTGCCCACCATACATTGTATCTATTCTGTTTTCATACATGTGTCAAAATGTATCTACTGCTTGCATGTACACGTCAGTCTATCTGTTAATGTATCTGAATCTGTATGTCAAGCAAATGTATCTTTCGTACGACATTTGTCAAAATGTATCTGGCAACATAAACACATTTCTACCACACAATTTATCTGAGTTTAATGTGAAAGTCTTATACTCCCTAAATTTATTTGCATCTTTTTATATGTTACGTATCCGTAAATAAGCATTTATCTATTTTCTACCCTTTATATTCGCAGCTCACTTTATTCATTCCTTCATTGTCTCTTTCATTTATCTGTATCTTCATATCTGTGTCCTTGCATTTGTGTACAAATTTCATATACAAAGATAACCTCGAAGCATCTTTTATCTTAAACTACTCGCTGTAAGTATCTAAGTATCTGAATCTGAATAAGTATCTGTAACTAGGAACAAAGCAATGAATCGCCTGCTGGCAATATACTTGATTTGGCCCTTTAATCCATATTTCCAAGAGTGCATCTTTAAGTATAGGCATATTTGTATCCGTATCTGTGATTGTTTATGCTTTTGTATCTTTACTCGTAGTTGTATCTGTATCTTTAAGTACACCGATTCTATATATAACTCATCTCCTGCAAGCGTATCTGCGTTTGCAAGTAATATGGTTACTGTGTCTATTTGTGAACCTTTATCTATATAAGTATCTTTATCTGCAAGTGCATTGTTTTCATACATTGTATCTAAATTATTGTATCTATATCTCTTTTTGCCGGAGAATAGTCCGTGTATCTACTTCTATCTACATATGCATTATGTAGATCTTGAAGTATAACTATATCCATAAATGTATCTGTAGATACATTAATGGGTAATGTATCTAAGCTTCTAAATGAATATATACCTATATATGTATCTGTGTTTCTGAATGTATCTCTTCTTTATAAATGTATCTGTATCCATAAGCTTACTGTTATTCGAATCTTTTTATCTTTCTTTATGTATCCGATTTCTTGTATCTAAACCTGATTTCCCATTTGAATCTCTAAGTGCATCGTTGTATCTATAAGTATAAGTAAATGTATCTGAAAGTGCATCAGTGGTTGTATCTATGTGTATCTGTATCTGTGTATCTGCAAGTAGTTGTAGTTGCAATGGCTGTTGATCTGAGAAGAACGAGGGCCCCAGCCAAAAGATCAAAAGATATCGCAGCAGTCTGGCGTTTGGCCCAAACCACCACCCCCTTTAACGCTCCCTTCTTCCCCCACACCACTCTGCCACACTCTCCACCTTCAACTGCCCCTCTTACACCGTTCCTCGCCTCCCTTAGCTGCACCCCCTTAACGCCGCTTTGTTTTCATTTGCCTCATTTTCGTGTTGCGTTGACGTTTGTTTATATTTTGCGTTTCGCTTGCCGTTTTGTTTTTTCCTCTTTCTGAAAATAATCATTTTATTTTTGATTCCGATCTCGACTTGCCCATAAATTATCCAAACACACACAGCTCACACAGCACACACACACATACACCTACACACAGCCGTACAGCAATCTATTCTCATCTGCTCTTATCTGAAACATGTGTCTAAGTACCGACTGAGTAAAGAAACTTTAAAAAGTTGGAAGGGCAACAAAATATGAAAGAATATATGAAGTATGCGAACATATGTATACCCCATATTCCCGATAGTTCAGTATATATATATACATATATATAAATATATAAATTTGGAATATTGGATATTTGGACCTATAAATTGATAATTTTATTTGACATTTGGTCTTTTCTTGAATTGTAAACGACTTGCAATACGATATTTGCTTTATGCAGATATTAAAAATAATACGATATCGCTTATCGCTATTTTATACGATAGTTTACGATATTTATATATAAATTCATATCTTTATTATCTAAAACAAATTGATCAGCGACTCACTGTCAATGCCTGTTGAAAGATACAATCCACACATATACGATATTCACATATATTGGTCGCACTTGGGATCTGCTACAAGCTAATCACAAGCCTCTTTATATGAACGATAGCATTTATATAATTGAAGCTATTTTTAACCTATCAAAAGCGGAAATAATAAAATAATTATCGCAAAAATATGACTTGAAGCTTTTTAAAATCATAAAAAATTGCAAATACGGTCTAATTTTAAATGCTATATATATATACATACAGATCAAGTGAGTGTATAGATCAGAAGGCCCGCCTTTGGATAATTTAAATACGAATTTTAAAATTATCAATATGAAGCAAATATAAATTTTGGTTCTATAATTAAAAAAGAAACTGAATTTGGATATTTGACTTACGATATTCAACTGTACGATCAATTTAGAAAGAAATTTATTCAAATAATAACAACAATTATATTTTATAAAATTTGGAGTTCTTTAAAACTTACAAAATTTACGATATTCAATTATCGTATTTAATTATCGATATTGGATATACGCTAAACAAATAATGTTGGAATAAGAATACATAATTATACATAATTAAATATCTAATAATATATGTATATAATATATATAACATCAATATATAAGATATTCACATAACGATATTCAACTTACGATATGCAATTTCAGTTTATAATTTTTTCTTCTTAATAAAGAAAGAGAAGTCTATCGTAAGAAACATTAAATTTGCCATTTTCAGGGTATTTAATAGGATCGAGAGAAAAATAGTTCATTAGTTTTTCCAGTTTTCCCAGATTATAGAATATTTCACGGTCGGGAAGTGCACGTAATCGGTATTAAATTTTCCAGGCTGTTATATGCAAATAACTGTAAATCACACATACACACACTCACATACACATATACATACATATATATTAAACATGAATGGGTAAAAGTTCAAAAGTTGAGTTCTAACGGTAAAAAAGCTTTCAATTAAAAATTTTCAACTTTATTAGTTTATTTTATTCTCCCCCACCTTCATGCTCTTTCTGTCTCCGTCTCTGTCTCTCTTTTGGCACTTAGCTGGCGCCCCACCCCGGCATGACCCCCTCTTCGCTTTGCCCACACTGTTGTTGATTATCGACTGAATTTGTTGACTGTATTAAAAATACATAAAAAAAATAAGCGAGAAAACAAAATAAATGAAAAACAAAAAACTAAAATAAACAAAATACAAAAAATTGTTACAATTTCACGTAAATGTAGCTTTGGGCCAATTTTCAGCGCGTTGCATGCGCCCAATGCGTGTGAGTGCATAGGCTATATCCATCTCGCTCTTATGCACCCGCTTACTCACTCTTGCGATCTCTATTCGAGCTTCTATTCGCAAGCGAACACACACACACACACACGCATACAGACGCACACAGATACACACACTCGCTCACGCATATATGAAGCGAACGCGCGTATGCAAATTGCTGTGGGGCAGGTCGCAAATAGCGCAGCGACTTTTTCTATCGCCCGCAAATTGTTCAAGAGCATGGCTACGGCTAGAAACGGCTATAGTTATAGCTATGAAGCTTCAAAAAAAGAAACAATGCAACAACAACAATAGCTACTGCTGTTACAATGCATACAAACTAACACACACACACACACACACACATGCACACTGGCGCACGCATGCACAAGCTTGCAAACATATGCACACGCACACACACAGACAAATAAAATTGGACTATCGGTCGTTGTGCTATCCACACGCACATGCATCTGCATGTATTTACGTACGTACGTATGTATGTATGTATGTATGTATGGATATTTCTGCATTAACATGCATGACCGTATGCATATGTATGTATTGCTTGCAGATGCATGTAAATTATGTATGTATGTAAATCTAATAAAAAGCAAACTATAAAAATCAATGCAGAGATGCGAATAAAGAGAGATGTATGTACGGCATATACAAACATAAATACATATATACATACTTATGTACATGCACATATATGTACATAAGAATTCACATACATTTACATGTATTTATGTACAACGTTACAATTTGCCGCTACCACTGGTACCCCGCCCCCCGCAACGTCGATGAGAGCATCCCCGAAATGCACTTATTTATTGTTTGTCGTAAACAAATTTGCTTTTTATTCTTTTTTTATATTGTTTTTTAGTTGTTTTTAGCTGCGATGCCCTCTGCATGCCTACGTAAGCGTGTGCGTGTGTGTGTGTGTGTGTGTGTGGTTGTACATTAAATTTATATTATATACACATCCACAAACTGTCACCCATACATACGTATGTACTTTAACTACCTCAACTCGTTTGCTGTTCGCTTGCTCTCGATTTTCCAATGAGCATCGCGCTCACCGATCATCGCTGATGAGCGCGCACTCAACACACGCGCTCTCACTCAATCGCTCTTTTCCTCGCTCGCGCTCTCACTCTCGCTCTCACTCTCGCTCTCACGCTCTCGCACTCACTGACGCCCAACTCTCTTTGCTCTTAAGGCATTCGCGCTCAAGAGCAAATGTACGCTCTGTGATCGACAGAGAGCGCACTAATCGGGTAGCACTCATTTACATGTTGCTCTTTGCTCTCTGACTCCAATTGAGCATTTAGTTGGCCGCTCCGTGGATCAGTTGTTTCGTCGCTCACTCATTAAATGCACTCGGCACTCCAGCTGATTCTGGCCGCCCGACAGCCCGGCAGCCCGGCAGCCAGCACTAACACACACGAACCAAGCAACGAGATCGTTCGACCCAACGAAACGTGAACGTGACTTCGCTCGCCTGTTTTGCCTCTATTTCAATTTTTTTCTTTTATTTTTTGTTTGTTATTTTTTCATTTTATTTTTTACTCTTTATTTTTTCATTTTCTGTGCCATAAATATACATCTTTTCTTGATGTTGTTTTTTTGCTTTTTTGCTTTTCTGTTTTTTATTTTATTTTTTCTTTTTTGCTTTTCGTTTTTGCTGCTTGCCGCTCCTTTGTTCGGCCGATTGTTTGCCAGCCCCCGATGCCGCCACCATCGCCCCCGCTGCCCCACAAGGCACTAGAGCAAAGTTTGTTTTTTTGTATTTTATATTTTCTTGCCTTTGTCTTCGTTATGGCTCTTCGCATGGGGGCTAAGTGACGCAGCGGATGGTTGAGTGTTGTCTTGATTTGCGCTCGTCGTTTTATTTTTTATTTTTTATTTTTTATTTTTATTTTTATTTTTATTATTATTTTCATTTTTATTTCTATTTTGTAGTTTTGGTATTTTGTATTTTGCTTTTGCTTTTGTTTTTGCTGTCTTTGTTATTGTATCTGGACGTGAGATGAGTGTGCATATGTGTGCGTGTGTATATGTGTCTATGGGGATGCACAGATACGGATCATTCATAGGCATAGCCATAGACATAAGCATAGGCACAGTCTTGGCTGCCTGTGTGTGTATGTGTGTGTGTGTGTGCGTCTGTGTGTGCGCGTGTGTGAGCTTCTGTTTTTGTTGCTTGGCTTGCTTTTTGGTTTTATTTATCGTTGGTTTCCTCATTTTACGCTGATTTGTTTTGAAATCAAATTAAACGACGCATAACAAACCAAGAAAAAATATGTAAAGTTACAAAAAGAGAAAAAAAATGAAAGAAATAAAAGAAATATAAAATACCCCTTGCACAATAAATGACTTTTAGCTCTTTCTTCAACTCGTAGGACTGTCACGAGTGGGCCACTAAGTGGACAGGTAGCCAAACAGAAAGGAACTACATTTCCAGCTGGGTGGCAACTCCTTTCAGAAAGCAATTTCTCGAACTGAAAAACGATGTCGAGCTCATAAAACAGTTCCTAAGCAACTGCAGACCATCTATTATGTATGTGTGTGTGTCTGTGTCTGTGTGTGTGTGTGCATCTAATCCGTGCAACTCTTGCTCGAGATTTGTACATGAAAGCAGGAAAAACCTTGCACCACGCGTCGTATGCGTAATATGCACGCATTGTTCCGCCAAACGGCGTCATTTGTTCGGCTTAATTGTCAATAAATAAATGCGAAAAGTGCGCAGAGTGTTGAGCATTAGACACCGAGTGTACAAGGACTCTGATCGACTAGCTGATACCCTCTAAAGGGTGCTCCACCAGAGACCACATTTCGGCTTCAAAGCTGCTGTTTTTTCAGTTCACAAAAATCTAACAGCTGACAAAAATAAAGCTTGATTTAAAAATAAAAATAAAATATAATTAAAATAGAAATAAAATCAAATCAAATAAATATATATTTGAATATCAAAATAAAGAAAAAATATAAAAATAAAATAAATATATATTTAATTATAATATAAGGAATATTCTCATTCGCTCAGACTAGAAAATAAATTAAATAAATATAAAATAAATAGAAAATAATAATTAAATAGTTTAAAGTTGAAAAAAATAAATTAAATTCAAATAAAATAAATCAAATTCAAATATATTTGAATACATAACATTTTCCATTAATTTAAAATTATTTTTTATTATTAAAAACAATAAAAAATAAGTTGCATATTCTTAAAATTATTATTATATTTTTAGCATATAAATAAGTAAATATTTATATACAATAAATATAAGAGGGAAAACTAAAGTTGCGGAAACGAAGTAAATAAATTAAAAAATTAATAAAAAATTACAGATAAAATAAAATAAATATTTATATAAAAATAAAACTTTTTTTTAAATAACTAAAATGTAAGTTGAGAAAAGAAATTAAATTAAAAAAGCAAACAAAATAATAATAATAATAATAATAATAATAATAATGATAATAATAAGAAATAATAAAATAAATTAAATTAAATAAATTAAATTAAAAAAAAATAAAAAATTAAAAAAAAATTGATCTTAATTTTTTTTTGCGGTAAAAAACCTGCAGAAAGCTGTGTCAACATTTTTTGAATTTCTTACAAAAGCAACAAAAAAATGTGACCGTTTATTCAGTTAACTGATGTCCCAATACAGCCGCTTGACTCTGGCAGAAGCTCAGAGGGTATCCTGGCAAAAATTCGCACATCATTTTTCAAGCTCAACGGCGATAACAACAACAGCTGCAAAAATAACGAGCAGGATTTGAAACGTGATGATGCTGGCAAGCCTTTCAGTGTGTGTGTGCGTGTGTGTATGGGTGTATGGGTGTGTATGTTCATGTGTATTTGTGTTGATGACAAGGCAGCACATACACACACAGAAAAGGAGAGACACATAGAAAACGTGCAACCCTCGGAGCAGCGACAACTGAAAGCTGGCAACGTTTATCCTTTCTCCATGGCTGATCAACCGCAAGTTACAAATGTCAAATGTTGTTTTTGTCAAAAGCCTTTCAATGCGCATCCTTTCCGGCAACCGCCTCAACATGCCACGCCCCATCAAAGACCGCCCGCCACGATACCGCAACCCGCAACCCGCAACCCGCAACCCGCAATCCACAACCCGCAGCCCTCAATTCGTGCCTATGCACATGTCCATGTATCCTTGCCCGTGTCCGTGTCCGTGTCCGTGTATGTGCCTGTGCTTGTGCCCGTGGCAAATGCCATGACGCAACAATTCTATTATTTGAGTACAACAAAAAATACGCATTACGATTTGAAGCATTCCTGACATTGACTGACATTGATGACGACCAGGACGAGCACGAGTACGAGCACGAGTACGAGTACGAGGAGGAGCAGGAGCAGGAGCAAGATGAGAATGATGATGGCGATGATGATGCCGCAGAAACTAGCAACTCACCGCCCTCACCTTTGTGCTCATTTTTCCCTTTCCATATCTGCCCTTGCCTCCCACTCCCACAAAATCTGGCAAAGATTCCAGGACAACTCTCGAGAGAGTTGGCACATGCGAAAGGAACGGAACCAGCAGTCAGTACAATGGGATGCATCGAGCAGCTGCAACATCATCAAAGCGTCCAAACATCATTAGCAATCCTTCCCTCCCTCCACACACTCCCCAAAGGGTTGATGATCACAGCATCAAACAGAATCCTTTAAACGTCTGCATTCGAAACATCAATCTATTTCGTAACGCTCTTCAACCAAAATCCCAAGCTCCTCAAAAATCAAAGTGGCGTCCACCCAAGATCAACGTGTACCTGGACTTTAACTGAAGAATCTGGAATGTCGCAGGTAAATCACGTAGGGAGGGAGGAGACAGAGAGAAAGAGAAAGAGGCTGAGACAGAGAAAAGGAATCCAGGATTTTTCAAATTTTATATTGCCAGGTAGAAGAGACAAGGAAATATTTGGATTCATCATCGGATTGACTATTGCATCTTTACGTATCTATCGTTATATATGGAGTGACACACTTACCCACAACTATCAAAGATGTCTGACAATGTGTAGGTGTGTAGTAGCAATGGGTGTAGGGTAGAGGTGGAAAGGAGCAGTAAGGAAGAGAAGATGCCATTCGGCAATGAAGCTTAACGTGAAGCTGGGATCAAAGGTACGCAGCAGCCTGCGCCTACCGATAATTAACTCCTTATTGGCTTGGGAAGAGGAAGGTGCCAGTTGCTAAGGCGAGTTGTGAATCCGGTAGCTCCTGTGAATGACAGTTATGTACACTTTCCTATTGGCAATATTCAGTTACTGCTTACCCCAGGCACTTCAAGATGCTGACGTCAACCGCAGGCGCAGGCGGAGCTCGTGAATGTAGTCCTGCGTCATTTTGATATGTGTTCTAAATGTTAAAGTGTTACCTAACTCATGTGGAGTGGCACCACAGTAAGTACACATTACGACCCACGTTTTGCTGGCCAAATTAAAGAGCGCCATTTTTTTGTCAGTGCCAATGGCGGCATTGGTATCGATCTTAACTACGCATTCAACAAAAGGAGCCTCCATTTGAGGCTTCAAAGGTGTCCAATCTGAATAAGTTCCGCGATGTAATAATGTCGTCATAGTTATTATTTATCATTGTTTTAACGGTACTTGAGAAACGGTTAAAAGTTAGCGTCTAACTTAAACAGTGTTCACACGCGCGATTTGCATAACTGAAAACTGAAGTGTGTACAACCCATAAGCTGCTTTATCTATGGCATCGATAAGAATGCAACGGCTGCAATGAGTTATCGATAAATGAAATTAAGAGTCTTATTGTTTGTTTTTGTTTATAATTGTTTTTTGGTTTAGTTATAAATTGTATCATCATATAAAAATTTTTGTAAATAACTAAAATTTTTTACTTTGCCTAGCTCCCATCGCATGCGTCCACCGGCGGCTCCTTCATAATGCCCTTACTACGCAGGATAGATAATACTTCATGTATAGGTCCAAATCGGTTCAGTGAGTAAAATTGAATGCCGTACACTCCAACATTGGCATCAACAACGCTCCCGATGAGTCGCAAGGTCAACTGTACAAAGAAATCTTTTACTTTGTCGTCATCGTCCTGGATCTCATGCAGCTTGTCACACAGATCAGGCGGCAATGCCACCCTCGACACCTTCTCCATTAGCGCGTACGTCCTGTAACAATCCGGCACCACAATGCCGAGCACCACCGGTGCCGTGATATTTGCCGCACGGACGTCGCGTAGATATTGTACAAGAATCTCAGGATCGTAACAAAGCTGTGTAATTATAAAATCTCCACCAGCGTCGATCTGCAAAAACAACGAAAGTCTCAATCTAATTCTGACATCTAGTTGATAAGGGGTATTACATTAATCTTATCTTCCGTGAATAATCACTTTATATAACAATCTTATCGGAGCGAAAGCTTTTGTAGGTGCTGAATCTTACCTTTTCTTTTAAAAGTCTCATATTTTCTTCTTTGACTTCTGGCTCTATAGGAAGACGTGTATAGTTCTCTGGGTGACCCGCAACGGCAATAGATATGTTCTCTGTATGGATAGATGATGGTTGGAAAAATGGAAAATAAAAATGGCAAATACATCCTTACCGCCACGCACATCCCGAAAATATTTGATCATCTGATGAGTATAGTGAAAGTGCTGACCGTCGTCCCTATCATCGCCATGAACGGCCAGCACATTGGTAAAATTCAAGTCAAGAAACTGATCCATGCGCTGTTTGGATTGTCGATATAGACTGAAGTGCGGCAGGGATGGCATACGCTTCTCCAGATGCCGCAATAGCTGCAGCGTCTCCACATTCGCAATGGGCTCCACACTCCAGTAATGTGGTAACCAAACAATACTGATAAATGTTGGCAATATGGGAAGGAACTTATTGAAATCCAAGCACGTTGTACTTCCTTCATGGCGGGCCGTTATCTCCATTCCATAGAAGAATTCGCCACGCGCCGTCTTATCGGCGACAAGGTTGCCAATTCGTGTATCCAATTCGCATCTTTTTTCCTGGCAGGCTGTAAAATGAAAGCAGGGATCAATAACAAACGGTATAGACGATGACGTCAAGCCCGTTGAAAAGTTCTGCCCTCCAGCGGCATCAATGGAATGCATTGCAATGTCAACGTGTACGGAGCTCCTCACGCGTCGACTATGAAATCGAAACTGAAGCTGAAACTGATAGCGTCGCTTCCGGACAAGCATCGCTGCTTTCCTAACTATCGCCGTGGTCCGGCTTCGGCACACGTTGACGCACATTCTGATTCGCTAGGCTTGATTTGCTTTTTACCTACAGGTTATCTTAATTAGTTTTTACACAGATGCCGATTCATAGTTTAGTCTAAGCCAAAGTGACAAATATGCATTGAAAGCTATTTATTTTCTATTGACTTGTCTGTGAACATAAATAACCTGCTTTACATTTTTTTTATCTCACTCGAAGCTGACACATGAAACCTATATTTATATAGAACCTGTGTACACAAATACTTCTATCTGGAATTCATAGAATCCCATGCATTTTTATTGGCTCAACAAAAGACAATGTAGCTGCAAGTAACGGAAATTTATTTATATATTTAATATGGAAAATCAGTTTATTTATTAAATACAGTATTTGAAATGTTGCTCAACTTTTAACAAGTATTTCAATCAGGTTCTTTACCGTATCCTATCCTTAATTCAATCCCGATCTTAAAGCCAGTTTGGTCTTTGATATTAATGGCATGTAAATACCAGATTCAATTTCTTCGCCAATAGTCCAATAGCTTTCGATATCGATACTATTTTCAAAAAAAAAAAAATAAATCGCATGACCTCCACATTATTACCTACAGCCAAGCACAGGGTGCCACAAAAAGAAGTCCCTCATCTACCTCTCCCACCAATTATCGTCATGCTTTCAAAATTTGGACCCCATTAAGTAGATACATTTCCTACGCACATGAGTTACAAACGAGATATTATTTCATGTAAATTATTTTCCAAGTAGTTCCTTGCGATTTGTCGAGAGATGAAAAACATAAAGAGAAGAAAACAAACACAGAAAATACAATGGAAAACTTCATTTAACAAACGGGGCTATTCATTTTGAATTTAACGATCGCTGTAATTTTTTTCCTTTGTCTCATTTCTGCTTTTCTGCTTTGCTGTGTGTTTCTCTATTCTCATTTGCTTTTTGAATGGAGGGGAAATTATTTGATGGCGTTAATTACAAAAATGCAGCCCATTTAGATTAGAGAGCAAAACGCAAATCAATTGCTGTCGACCGAAGGAAAGGGTGTGTTGGTGCGGGGTGGGGCAGGGCAGAGCGGGGGATTAAATTGCTGTCGAACACTCGAAAACATTTGCACCAAGCTATCCAATCCAATCCAATTCAATTCCATATAGCGATCCGTATCTCAGCGATCCCCCATAGCCACTTGGGTTACGCTCCAGAGCCATAATCATAATTTAAATGCCGCTGGCAACACTCGAGAGTCATAAAAAAAATAAAATAAAAACGAGACCGTGGATCGTGCATTGGGGATTGGGGATTGGGGATCGTTCAATCGTTGTCGAGGAGCAACTGCGTCTGCGCTTTGGCCAAAAATTGCTATCAAATTTGAAATGGAAATGAAAATCAATGCACAAAAACCAAAAAGACAGCAGCCATCGGGCGTCAAGTGGCAATTAAAGATTCATTTTACGGCAGCTTCTCGACTTCTCTGGCTGCACCTCCTTCTGACGTCCTCCTCGATTACAGCAGCTACTGCTCCTCCTTCCATATATTTTTCTCTCTCTCCTTTTCCTTTTCCTTTTCTTTATATACATCTCGAAGTGTTTGTCTGCTCCTCGAAACGCCCAGACATGCACATGCCTGCCACGCCATGCCACGCAGGATCCAAGCTGTCCAAATCAAATGCATAAAATGAAGCAAAAGGAAACAACGCGATTTCTTACCTGGTGATATATGGAGCTTCTCCAGATTTATGCCATCTGATATATGATTATGTATTTATTATGATCATAAATCAAAATTCTCTGCGCAGGGCAGCAACTATGCAATTTCATAGCTCCCAAATGGCAACTCCAAGTCGACCGCCAACTCCGGCAGTTTCTTACCTTAAATAAAATGAAATATAATTTTAGTTTATATAATTATTATTTTTGCATTAATTGTTTAAATATTCGATTTCTGATTTATAAATACGTGTGGGTATTTTATATACATATATATTTATATATATTTGAAGAATCGTAGCTTTAATGCTCTTTCGGATCTTGAAATGCCATCACTGTTTTTATGGGCTGACATTAATAAAAATATTTTGTTATTTGTGATAATTTTAAAGATATAAAATTCTTTATGATTATTAGTTTTGCGCTTTGGAGAGGAAGCCCCTAGAAGTCTGAGGCATTGCGAAGAGAAGTCATTCGAGGGGAACGGCAAGGGCAATGGAAATGGAAATAAGAATGGGATCGGGAGATCGGGAGCAAGAGCAAGAGCGAGAGCGAGAGCGGGATCGGGAACGGGAATGGGAACTTGGGAACTTAGGAACCTGCTCTTTGGCAGTCCCTATCCGGGACGAGGGCGACATTGAGAAAGTGAACACTAAATCAGCAGCGGAGCCGCCGTCTTCACCGCCTAATTACAAATTTGATGCAGCTGCAGGCAGTCGACGATGCCTTCAACGGACCTTGAAATATATTTTCGGCTGCCCGAGGAGAGCATTAAAATTTGTTCGGGTTGTGCAGCAAAGTGCGGCACATGTGGCACAGTTGCCCTTAGGATCTGTTCACAAAGTGTGCGCTTGTATGAGTGCCTGTATATGTGTCTGATGACTGACTGACTGACTGACTGACTGAATGGCTGCCTGGCTGGCTCACTCACTGATCGGAAATGCGACGCATGGAACCTGTTCCACCGATTTTGCTTTGTTAGAAGACCAATTCTAAAATTAACAAACATCGAATCTGTGGGGTAGAGCGAGATATCGTGTCGTATGGGTCTCTAATAGGACACAAATAAACATGAACATAAAAATACATACAATAAATAGGCGCTGCCTGTCGTTAGTTATGAATTTATGTATATACCTCCATGTATCGAACGCTCTGTTTTCACAATGGGAATAAAAACATTTCGAAAATTGAACAACGCTGCCCGAAAAACTGAACAATCTGAAAAAATGAAAGACAATTCGGAAATATTTTGATTTCATGAATGTATCTGTGCGTATTACGTACGTACGTTCAATAAAGAATTGCAGGTGGTGCATCTAACCCATATTAAACCTCTTTTAAGCTCCTTTACTTTTATATTTGTTCAACTCAATTGGAAATCCATATGCTTAAGCATCGAGTACTACATTACTCAAGCTTATGTAAACATAGTATCTATGTTGAGTCCAAGTTGACTGTTATCGATTATCGCGTTCATTAACAGCTTTAGTGTATAAACTTCTGCATTAATTATGATAATGAGTAATATTTGTAATATTGCCAAACTCTTAAGCGATTAAATAAAAATAAATGTTTAATTAATGAATGAATAGTTAATCCTTAGGGACTAAAAGTCCCTGTCCGTATTTAAATATTATAACATATATGTAATTATATGCAGATGCGACTATGTCAAGACAGGCTCTCATCTCTTGCTTCCGCTTTAAGCTCATCTCTAATTAATTTACAGTTAAAACTATTGAAAGTTGATGAATATTTGTAAGCAAAAGAAAATACTCCAGGAAAGCTTATTTAAAAAAACATAAAAACAATTTTAAAGTTGTTAAAGATGTTCTTTAATAAATATATGATTAATAAGTCTCTGGATGTGATCAAAAATCAACAAAATCAAAAATGGCAGACGCAGTTTTGCGTATTTTCCAATTCGTTATTTTTTTATATTGAATAAAAACGTTCAATACAAAATCTTATTGAAAACTGCAATCGGTTGCACCTTTACTTCTGCAATTTTAAGGTAATGCTCAGAAACAGGGATTAAAGTCAACTCAAGTTAAAGTGAACAATGAGTTTCTACCATTAAAATATTCATATGGCGCAAGGTTTATTGGTTTATTGATTCACTATACTCCTAACAGCTCCGTCACGTAAAAGGATTGATTTTTGGATGGGAATCGACACCAACTCATCTGTACTTTAGACCCTGTATACATAGTGCATTGGGTTTTATAAAATTTTGATTTTATTTTGTAATTTTATGGCTCTGTATAGGCGGCACGGCACATGTGGACATTATGTGTTATCGTCCTTGATTGAAGACCTGTCCAATAATAGGCAAAATGATGGATGTGCATTGCAAACATGAAACGAACCCATAAATCGATTGGGTCAGTGGCGGGGTGCAACCCACAACGGGCCACTGTAATCTGGAACAAACTGGCTGGTGCTTGCCCGGAATAACCTGCTGACTGGAAATACTTTACTCTAATACCGATTTGGCGCCATATACATATTTTCTGTGGAAATGTCTGCAATGAGAAACGCTGAAAGATTAAATTACAAGCCAAGACAAGAACACGTAAATCCGCCGTCCCAAAGGAAATGGGAAAAGGGAAATCTTTGATGAAATGCGGCAGCTCAAGCGCCAAGCGGCAAGCCCATGCCGGGACCCCGACTCAAACCACACACGGTGGCACGCACAGGCTCCTACAAGCCCACTAGAAAAAGAAAAGGGGCAAGGTAGGTAAAAGGGACGCTTGTGTATGGAAATGGTAATGCGTCGGGCAGGGCCCACAGCATGCAACGTACGCATGAGATACTTTTCAGATGCTCCGCTATAATGTATGAGACACTTTGCTCTGTCTAAATTAAAAAATTCCATGGAGAGCTGCAAAATTATAATGCTGCAGGATGAGGAGCGGGGGGAAAAAAAATGTAATAAAGACATGAGTTGTGAAATTATTAAGATTATTATGAAAAACGAGACACAGACCGCAAGTTGAGAGGAATCATACAAGGAGTTGAGGCTGAGAGTTGGAAGCTGAAAGCTGGAAGCTTGGAGCTAAAAGCTGGTGGATGGCGGATGGAGGATGGGAACTGAAAGCTGCCGCAGAAGCTGTAACTAAACCCAAAGCAAAAGGAACGACGTTTTATAATCGGCTAGAAATCACAAAGATGTTCCACGGGTATGTTTAATTATGTGGGACGATGTATCCAGGATGACATGATACGTCTAGAAGACCCTTAGGGAGAGATTTGTGTACGGTGAGCTTCATTTTTTATTATTATTATTATGACAGAGAGAAGATATAATATTTCATTCTTCAGTTATAATGAAACTTGGAAAGTAAGTGCTCGGGAAAATTGTTTCGAATTGGATACAACAAAAGTCTACTCCGAAGGAGTTCATTCATGTTAGTCCTAGACAAGGGGACCAGTGATGTTTTCCAAATGAAGAACTCCTCTTACTTTGGCTACGGACTTCAATTAAAGCGAATGGAGAGACTGTGGACATCCTTGTGGTGGGTACTCCTGACACATTGTGTGTAAATATCTGTCTGTTGGACATGATGATTGCAGTTTTAAATGAACTCAAAACAATGTGGAATACTCGTGGCAAATCATCACGAGGCACAATGCATGCTCGGAATGAGTGCCACTGAGTCCTAGGACTTCTCTGATTGTACAATATAAATAAGTTGCGATTTAAGGAAGCGAAAATAATATTTCTATTCGTGCAAGATCCGAGTTTGTGAAGGAACTGTGAATACCCGTGATGAGTACTTACATTCATGAGTGAAACACGTTAACGAGTAGCTTCCACTAGTGGAAGAACACATGGAATTTTCCATAAGCTCTGCACCACTCGTCGAGTGCGCAGTTAGCGGTACTTTGGGGGTTGTTGTTCTATCAACACGGGGGTGCATGCACCACATCGCCAGATGCCGGTCGAAAGGCGAAATTATTTTACCTATCGCATAGGGCGAATTTTATCGCTTGTTGCTAAGCGCGCTCACTTTGCAAAGGACAAAGGACAAAGGACGCTGTATGAAGAACTAACACTCGTAACTGGGTGAGTGGGCTGCTGACTCTGCTTTCCCACTGCCTGACTGACTGACTGACTGGCTGGCTGGCTGGCTGGCTGGCTGGCTGGCTGACTGACTGACTGACTGACTGAGTGAAGGATAGACTGAAGCGTAGACTGAAGGACCAACTGACTGACTGAGTGACATATTGAGGGGTGGCTTCTGTTCCATGCGCGAACGTTGTGCGTTGAGCGTCGGGCGTCGAGCGTTGAGCGTTGCAGAAATCGCATCATTAAAATAGCTGAAAAATCTGCTTAAACGAAATGTATAAGGAGCCGGCTGCATGGATGCGGATGGGTTGTGCGTCCTGAATCAGTGGCGAGCAACCCCCGAAGGGTGGCAGCGTCGCCGGCGGAGGCAGTGGCAATAACAGCACTGGCAACAATAGAGAACGTACAAGGGGAGAACAACAAGGACGACGTGTGGTTGCGGCTGCTGCACCTTTCATAATTTTTTTTTTTTCTCCTCTTTTTTGTTTGTATGTTCACACACACACACACGCAGACGTATACATTGTTTGTTGTGCCGAGTGCGTGTGTGAGTCCTTTGGTTGCAAATCTTTTTGAATTTGCGTCATCGACATCATCATCACACAACATCCCTCGACTGATGGCCTGACTGGGTGACTGACTGGTGAACGTGCCCGGCACGCATCGCTCTCACTTTCATCCAGTCCTGCTGCTTGGTATATATATATATATATATATACATGTATATATGTATATATCCTTTGGCCCACTCGTACGCTCCTCACCTTCTTTTCCGGCTTAGTTGCTGCATCCCCCTGCCCAAATCTCGTATGAGTTACTGACATAATTAGGTCTTAACTGGAAGTCACGCGCCGCGCATTCGTAATTCGAATCCGGGCGAGCGATGCCGACACCGCTGGATGTCCATCCTGCTGAATGAATCAATATACATATAGGCATGTACACACACATACATATACATATACATATACATATACATATACATATACATATACTTATACATATTCATCCTTTGTATTTGTACAATTCAAGGTCACAAATCATCTCGGGGTGGTGCATAAACAATTAACTACTCAGCTGGCCCTTGGTTCCGGGTCTCTGGATGGGCCGCAATCTCAGCTGTTGTCCCAGTGGTTGAGGTCGAGTGAGTGCCATTAGTCGATACCATCATTTGGATATTTCGAGCATTGGGGAGAAGGTATTCATCCAATGTCAGGGGTTGCTTCTCGCAGCACATCAAAAGTTCCCAGTTTCGAATAAACAAAATTGCACGAACTTTAAAGTTTTGAAAAACTTTCGAAACTGCGAAAAACATTCCAAAAATTTTGCAACTACTTAAAATCGAAAGGATACTTTTTGTTGAGCTACCCAAATGTTAATTGGTTAAGGCCCGATGAAAGTTTTGGGCTCAATCTAAGCTATTTGTTTTTTTTTTTGTGTGTCCTTATCGGGACACGCCCCTTACATTTGTCAGTCCCCAACACCCCTAAGGCAATGCCCACTGGCCTCTGCCTCTTTTACCCCTTCTGTAACCTTTGCCTGCCTTTAGTTTTGTTGAAAGGATTTGCCTAATTTAAATAAGGGTCTCCTCTAGTTGGAGGAATCAAAGAAGTCGTGGAAAGTGCAGCTGATCCGTTAAAAAGGATTTCATCTTAAGAGCAACTTTAAAACTTTCACCAACAACTTATTGAATTTATAATTTATTTATTTATTTATTTTTTATATATTTTTTATATATTTTTATATTTATTTATTTATTTATTTTTGTATTTATTTACTTATTTATTTATTTATATAATATCAATTAATATACCTGAATATACATATGTGTATATATGTGTATACATTTGTACCCTCTATATATACACACACACACACACAAATACGGACCTAACTTGCAATCTGTGCGGGGTATGAATTCACGTAATTTTAGATTTTTTGGAAGGAAATGCATTTGAATGGTTTTTGTATTTGAAAAGTTCCCTGGGTTCCTTCCATGCACTCGCCATGCACACGCACACGCACGCACACATAGCCGCTGAGACGCACACGTACATGCACACAGCTAAAAACGTAATTACTTAAATTACAAGAACAACGAAAACAACAACAACAACAACAACAACATTTCGGTGATTACATATTTTACATTTACACGCGGCGCCAAGGCAAAAGGCGTCGACGACAATGACGGTGGCTGCGCCGTCGTCGTCGTCAGCGTCAACGTCAGCGTCAGCGTCGGCGGATTCAATTCGAAATTTTTTTCGCCTTGTCGCCGTCGTCGTGAGTTCGTCAATTCGCTGCTGCCGGATGTGCATGTGTTTGTTGGTGTAAAGTAAACGTGTAAGAGTGGGTGAAGTAGGTGGGGGTATTTGTGGAAAGGGTGATGTGGTCTGCTACGGGACACACACACACACACACACACACGCACGCAAAGCAAATACAAAGGCCTTGAAAACAAGGCGGACAAGAGAAAAAAGCAAGTCAGCAGGCGCTCGAAGTCACACACACACACACATGCACACATATCTACTAATGCAGGCAGGCACTCGTGTACGTGTGTGTGTGTGTGTGTTTGTTGTATGTAATTTAATTATGGGCCCGGCCCGGCCCGGGCCGGCCTGGTCTGGCCAGCGCCGCGTTGGGCGAGCGACGCGTGCGGGGCCGGCGGGTGGCAAATTGCCAAAAATTGTACGCATATCCTGCTGTTTAAAAGTCCTGCGACCCCCCACCCCCTGCCCTTCCTCTCCGCCTTAGCTGTTCCTTTCTATTTTGCTGCTGCTGTCGTGTTGTTGTTATTGCCGCCTTTTCCTGACTTTTCTGCCCCTTTTCCTTGCCCATTGCCCTTAGCATTTGCTTCGCCTTATTTCGTTTCAAGCTGTGCACATTTTCGGTTTGATTATCGAACACAATATTTTTTCCGCTTTTGTCGCTTCCTCTATTTTCTCTCTCCTTGCCTCGCCCCATTTCACTTTTTTTTTTTCCATTTTTGCCATTACTTGTTGGTCCATAATTGACGATTGCGCCATGAGTTGCCACAATTTGTGTTCTTCCTCTTCTCGCTTCCTCGCACTTTACTACTTTTACTCCCAGCCTCCATCCCACCACCCCACCCCCCACGCAATTCACAGAACTCTCAACTCGAATCGCCCACAGTCCGCCGCCCACAGTCCACCGCCCACCGCCCACCGTCCACGCCCACGCCTATTCTCAGCATCATCATCAGCCATTGCCTTGCGCCTTGTCATTTAGCTTTTCCTTTTTTAATAAAATTCCGCATAGGTTGTCGGTCGAGTAAACACATTTAACAGATTTTTAAATTCCTTCTTTTTCGGGGGTGGTGGGTGGGGGGTTGGGGATGAAAGTGTGCCCGAGCCTTGCGATGGAGGGGGGTACGGCGAAGAATGGAAAAGGGAAGCGTGGCTTTTGGTCAAAAGAAAGTAAATTAATTTCTAATATGAAAATTGTAAAAATTAATAAAAACAAAGAACAGAAAACGGAATGAAAGAAATGGTAAAAGAAGTGGAGAAGAGGAGAAGGGGAGAAGAGAAGAAGGGAAGAAGAAGAAGAAGTGAGAGCTGGGCAGGAGAACTCGCTAGATTCAAAATTAATGATGATTATATAATCTCGAGAAAAAAATTGATAAGAAAATAGAAAAAAGAAAGTGAAGGAGGATGAGTAAAGAAATGTAAAGAGCAAAGAACGAAGCGAGGGATAAAAGGGAGACAAGGAAACATGCCTAGGCAACCCATGAAAGGTATCCATCAGTTGGGCATTCATCTATACTCCCAGTTGATACCCTGCGAATATTGGGGAAAGCTTTATATATACGATTCTTCCTTCCTTATAATATATACATATATATGATATATATATATATACATACATATACATGTATATATATATATATTAAGGAAGGAAGAATCAAGTTTGTGAATCCCCAAACTGTTATTTAAGGTCTCAAATATATATTAAAGATTATATATAAAATCGCCTATTAAAGGGTATTTCAAGTGCGGAGAGATTTAAAAGTATAACTATCTTATATATCTTTATATAGAACTCTCTAAAAATCGGCTCAGATATATATTATAATGATGGGAAGAGATGTCTAATCCTGCCTCGAACATTAATCAAATTTTTAAGGATTGGAAATTCAATTTGTATCTCCTCAGGACGATTTCCTCGCTACTTGAAAGAGATTATTGCAGATGTATATACATTTACAGGGTATATGAGGGTCGTATAAACTTAGGGGAAGTATTGAAGTGTCTCCTTGTGTGAAGACTTCATCACGGATTAAATTCGAATTGCAGGAGGAACTCAAGTTATATATGGCTTAATCATTAAGTCCAGCATTTTATATCTCATTTACAGGGTATTCTTTGATTGAGGAAGAATTCGCTATACTACGAAGTGTGGGGAAGTGTGGGGAACTGTGGTAAAGTGTGGGGAAGTGTGGGGAAGTCGGGGATCGGACTTGAGACATAAAGTGAAATACATTTTCGGGAATAAAAAACTCACAAATTATAACAGGCAATACACTGAGGTAGTATGTGTGTGTGTGTGTGTGTGTGTGTTTACCCTACATATATGGGAGCACCCTTCACGGGCATCAAATTTGAATATCTCTGTTGACATCTGAAATATGAAAGCCAAGGAGTTGCCACGATTGAAGCAACAACCAAATTTGATTAGCGTTTTCTATGGGCTGCATAAATTTTTGAGATTGAATTGCAGGGGTGAGTGGAATGGTGGATGTGAAGGAGGGGCGGGGGCGGGGGGAATGTAAAGATGAAAACCAAAATTTGAACTTGGATTTTTTTTATTTTTATTTTTTATTTTGCGGCTGGCGTTAACAATAGATCATGGGCCGAAAATGGGAAATATATACATTAATAATAATAATAAAAGTCGTAAAAGAGCAGTAACCGTTAAAGCCATGAAAACCCGTTAAGCGCACGAGCAACACCCACACGAAAATAGGAGACAACAAAACAGGGGGGAAAAAAGGCAAAAACAAACAAAAAAAACAAATGATAAAGAAAAGAAAAATAAAATCGAGTTGTGGATGTGATAAAAAGAAGAAGCACAAAAATAACAAACAGCCGCAAGAGTCAAAAATACACACACACATATATAGGTATATATGTGTTGGTAGTACAATGGGTTCGGCCCATAAATGGCATTACGTATACAATGACAAACACACACACACACACACACACACACTGAAGTATTTCTTATTTTTTTATGGTCTCTTGTGCGTTGGCTCAATGCTATTGATTTGTGACGCTGCCTAATCAGAAAAAAAGTGAAGAAAACACAAGGTATGAGTGACGGGTGAGGAGGTGCTGGGGGAAGGGGAGGGGTGACGTGAAAAAAACAACTCCACTGAGAAAAGGTGTACAATATTAAGGAAGACACAAAGAAAACCAAAAATACAATAAAGAATAAGAAAAAGCCGTCAGAAACCCCATAAAGCTACAGCCATGGATACGTTTTCAATGTATCCACAAGATACTCCCCCTATAGGAGGGACACCCCTTCGCATCCATCCACCCACCCATACACACACACACACACACCGAAACACACCTTAGAAGTGTGTGCATTATTATTATTATTGCCAAAGCTAAAAGAAAACCTCCTCGATGTAGGGCAACCAAAGGAAAAAATATATCAAAATGTCAAATGTCAATTGTGGCCATAACCACTGCCAATTGTCAGAGACCTCGTTGCCACCCACTCCCTCGACCCACAACCCACAACCCACGACCCTTGCCCTTCTCTCCACTCCACCATTACCATTACCATTCCCTCCCCCCCACCACATTGTCTGCTGTACCCTTGGGACATCGCTTGACTCGTGTCGCACCTTTAAACGTGCGCAAACTAGTTTTTTTCCCCCTCAACCCGGAAAATCTCTTAATTTTCCACTGAATTCATTTATTTCATTTTCAGAATTCAGAATTTCAGATGAGCTAACATCATATATCATATATTATATATATGCATATATAGATCATATACTATGTATGTGTGTAATATCCATATAAATCTGTAAAATATTCAGTCCTTCAACAAAATATCATTTTTCCAAAACATTTCGATTTCATTCGGAAGAATACGAATCAGTCAGTATATATATACTATATAACTATATATATATATAGTTTCCCGATATACCATGCCATATATTATTGATATATGTGGTATATCGGGAAACTCCTAAATAAATCTCTTAAAATCTGTAGAAATAATTTTTGAATATATATATATATTATATATATTGCTATAGAGATAGGGCGATTATTAATTCAAATCCGACAGTTTGGGACTATCTGAACCCTAAATGACTTGCCAGATGATTTAATTGCCATACGTCAGAGACACAAGTTATACAATTATCTCTATGGCCACGTAATCAAAATGCTTATAAAATCATTAATAATTGATTAGAATATTACGTATACCGATAGCTACCCTCTCTATATACAATATATAATATATAATATATAATATACATATATACAATATATATATTATAATATATACAATATATATATTATATTTTTCTGAAGTGCTACACATTCTGTAACTCTTTGAATTTCAATCAGCATTCGCGCTAATGACTGTATGTAAATCTTTATTTCCCGAGATTTTATAAACTGTTCTATTTTATCTCGGGAACTAGATGAGTGAGAAACCTGAAGTTTAGTATAAACCGCTCAATAGGTATTTAAAAGAGAAAGAGAGAAAAAGCAAGAAGAAGGAAAGTGGGAAAGAGAAAGGGAATGAGAAAGAGTTATTCTGTGACTAAGGACTGACTTTGGGTATTTTGAAATGTATTTAGTAGGCGATGCGATTTATATAAAATAATATATATATAATAAAAAATTTAAAATCAATCTGATTGATTTTTTTTATTGGGTATTTCCTAACTTTCTGATCTCAAGAACTGAATGAGCGGGAGACGCGGGACAAATCTGTGCACGACTTTACTTCTGGGTAAAAGTCGGGAGTCATTCGATTTGTTGACTTCTTGGAGTCTGGATGAGCTGGAGATAGAAGAAGACCTGATGTTAGAGCTTTCCCCAGAGTGTCGAAAATATTTCAAAGATTATATGAGGAATTTTGGTAATTGTTGGGAAGGGATCCGTATGGGAATATAATGACTGGGGAATCAGTTTTATAAGACAGTCATGTCTTTTTAATTAACTGTTACGATCTCCGGATCCCAGACAATTAAAGACAATGTCTGGCATTAGAGCCCTCGATGGGTTCTATCCTTAATGAACTCAATGCAAATGCAAGGCAGCCGAACTATTCAGATCTGGGGAATTATATGATCTATTCCTTAATGATAATGCGAGGAATTCCTCAACTTTTTCTGATCTCCCAGAAAGTTTATGGCCCGGAGATCTGAAACTTGGTATGTGATTCGGATATCTGAATATGTTTTTCGGAAAATCGGCATCGATGTATCCCATGAAGCCATTGCCACTTTTATGATCACAGATGTCTCTTAACTTCTTATTTCCAATACGTTTATACATTGAGGCTATTTATATGACTTTTTCTGGCGTATTTTTTTTTGATTTTTGATTTTTGATTTTTTTTCCTTCAGTTTTTCAGTTTTTATTTATTCTTTTTGTTTTACGACCTGCATGCATTTTGAGTTTTATTTTAGATTTTGTTTCCTTCTATTTTTCTACTTTTCTCTTTCCTTGGTTTTTCTTCTTGATTTTACTTTTTTTTCCTTCGTTTTGTTGCTGCTTTTTTTTTTTTTTTTTGTTGGGTTTTAGGGCCACTTAGAGGCGAACATCATCGTTGTCCGCCAACAGGCACTGTGTCTCTACGACTGACAAACCGATGGAAGGACAGACAGACAGACAGACGGGCGGTCCGACGGATTGAAGGACGGACAGACATACTGAGTGGATGACTGACTGATTGCATGACGAACTAACGAAACTAACGAATCAGCAGGCCGTTCGACCGATGGCATAAGTACAAACAACAACTAGAAGAACAACAACAACAATAGTAATAATAATAATAATAATAATAATAACAACAACAACAACAATAAGACGAATAACAACAACAACCTCTTAAAAGGCTGGCAACGTCGAAGAAATACAGTAATGGTCTCGGAGTCTCGAGTCTCGAGACTCGAGTCTCAGGTCTTGGGTCTCAGGTCTCGGGTCCCGGGCTCGGGACCGAGACCGAGACCGGGACCGGTCCTAAGTTTACTTTGCCTTTTTCACTTTTGATATTTTGACATTTTCATTTGACAGCTGATTGAAGGGCCGCATGTCGGATGGAGGGGGGCTTGGTGGCAGTGGCGGTGGCGGCGGCGGTGTGTGGTTCGATTTCGATCGATGTTTAAACCGTGTCGCGGGTGCGGGCGGGGGCAATGGCGACGGTGGTGGAGGCGCTGGCGGTGGCGGCGACGGCGGCGGCGGTACGGTTTTGGGGATGTTAACGTTAGTATGAAATATTGGCGCGTTTTGACGCTGTTGCTAGGCCCAATGGTGTCAGAGCGACGGTGTCAAGTGCCGCACAGTGGTGCAAACCAATCAAACGAGCAGAAAAATCACAGCTCGGATGCATACACACTTATATATGTGACCATAGCAGTAATTTTAAAGGAGCGGTCCAAAAGGACTTACAGACAATCCTTTTCATTACCTGTCTAAATACCATATATATACTTTTTTTTTTAAATCCATTTTTTATACTTATTATTTGATTAATTTTTTGATTATAAATTTTTTATTTTAAACTTTATTTAGTTCTTAAATATATATACATATATTACAATCCTTACATACAGAAATATGTAAGTATGTGTGTATGTATAAAGTTGTACCGATTTGTATACATTTGTATATGTATATCTGCTGCTTGAAGTCTTTCTGACTTTCGAAATTTAAATTAAAATAAAAAAATAAAATTATTAAAATTAAAAATATTTAATTAATTAAAAATAGCTGTTGCTTTATATATTAATAAATTCGAAATAAGAATAATAATTTTTTAAAATTGATTATAAAATTCGTATTTAATATTTTGAATATTTTTATTTATTTTATTTCTAAAAAAACCTGGGATGAATTATTTTATTATTTTTTTAAAGTCAATAAATTAATAAATAAATCAATTTGAAGACTGTTCACTTTTTGATCTTTCTATTTCTTTTTATATCCTGAAAAAATAGATTTTCAATATATCTGCAAATTTGATCACATTTCCATAGACCTTGTCCCACTGTACAGCGTCTACTCGGAGGAGAGTCGATGTCGGGGGCGTTAAGCGTTGCCCATATAAATGTGTGACATGTTTGTCGAATATGTTCAAAGTTGTTTTTCTCTTTTTGTTGCTTCCATTGTTGTTGTTGCTGTTGTTGTTGTTGTTGTTGTTTCCATATTTGTTGTTGTTAGCTTGCCTTTTGCTGATGGATATGGAAATGGAGGTTAGGTGTTCGTTGCTGCAGGCCAAGTTGTGCCTAATGGCGTCGCCAGCGTTTACTTTTAGCGTCAAATGTCACATGTGTGTGTGAGTGTGTGTGTGTGTGTCTGTCGTTGTTTTTGTTGTGTGTGTGTGTGTGTGTTGTTTTGTTTTGTTTCGGTGTTTGTCTAACTGCACTTGACAGTTGCTGAACAATCGCCCAGCCCTAGTCCATTTACTACACAAAGGCCCCATCCATAGTTGACCCCGCCCCCTGCTGGCCACTAGCCCCGCCGACCCTCTAATTCAGCCGTCCGTTCGTCCTTACCACTTCGATTGGACAGTGGAAATTAAATTGCCTGCAGCTTCCTCGGAATCGAGTTGTTCCTTCTTGTCAATTAATTGGCTTCGTTCCTCGTAATTTCCGGAATGCGTAAAGCTAATCGAAGGCGCTTTCACTTTCAACTCCATTGAACCCGACATTAACTGCAGGTACATTTGTAACCTAGCTCGGTTTGGGGGCGTGGCTGGACAGCAGGAATTCAGGTCCTCTGTTCGCAACAGATACAGATACGTGAAGTGGTTAACTCGACGAAAAGGACATACGCAGTTATCCTTGCACATAAATGATGTGTGTAGCCCGCAGCTCACTTGATACCCTGCACTCAGTTGACGCGCCTTGGCGGGTTTAATGGGCGGGTGAAGGGATTTTAATGAGGTTTCAATATCTTAACCCACATTAATGCCCAATCGATGAGGATATTCCCCGAAGGACTAACAGCGTCAAGTCAAACAATTGTAAAAATCCGACAATCAATTGAAATTCCATTGTTGGTCCTTTAAGGTCCTTCCTTCTACCTTAATTTCATGCAGATTATTTAAATATAAATACCAAGTAATATACCAAATCAATATACTAAATTTAAATACTTAGCTTATGGTAAAACTATATACATATATCAGGATATTTGCAAAAGGAACGGTTCAAACGAAATACCTTGGGATATTGTCCTGAAAGGTCCAGGAAGCACGACAAAACGCTTCCTAGACCTTTCAGGATAATATCCCGAGGTAGAGAGAGAGTCTTTCTCTGTTTCTTCTTCTTTTCCTTTTATATTGGACATTTCAAGTTCCTTCAAGTGACACTTGTGGTCCTACCTCATCCAGTCCTTGCTGAGATCCTGGATCTGCGCAGGTTTGAGGACTCCGTGTGCTTTCCTTTTAAGTACCATGAAGCCATGAAGGACATCACTTGATGCAATGGCAATTCCCTTTCGCCTCATTCAGTTGCCCCAAAAAGGAGTGTAACCTTTGCAAAACATCCTTCTCCCCCTCACAAGGATGCATTCTCACCTGCAGTGGAGCCAATTGGGATCTTAAAATATATACAAACTCCTAATTGGTAAGAGAATGCTTAATACCAAGAATCTTGTTATCTCCTGATGCATGTATCGTCCTCTTTTGCTCTTTCTCTCTATTTCTCGGTCCTTCACTTCCTTACGGTCTTCCTCCTTCCTTCTCGCTAGACATGCATTAATTTAAAGTAATTGTAATCCTTTGTGATAAACACCAAAAACTTCACGGTAAAGTCCCACAAAAAACCATGCGAGGGTTTTTTTGGTAAAGGACGCAGTGGTTAAGGAGAGTTGGAGGGAAGGGTAGGGGTAGGGATGGGCAGAGGGTAGCGAGGATGAAGGGTGCTAAGAACAAATTACAATGCCATTTTCACATTTCAGTTTTTCATGTGTTCTGTTCTGCGGGCTTTCAAGCTCTATGTTCTACGTTCCGCATCCTGTGTCCTGTGTCCTGAGTCCTGTTTTTGTGCAGTTTTTGAGTGCCTTAGAGAGCGCCATAGGTCGTCGCCAGTTTCAGTGCCGTCGGGGCGCATACGAGTGAGTGCAATCGACAACAACACATGCGAAGTGGGCAGATCGTGTAGTGTGGAAAGGGAAGGGGATGGGGGGAGAGGTAGGGGAGGGGAGGGAAGTGTGAGGCGTGGCGAGGCGAGGCGAGGGTGCAACGCTTGTCGAGGTGGCTCCGTGGCTGGACGAGCGTTTGGAGTGGCGTTCAAAACGAATTTGCCACAGTACTTGAGCGCTTAACAAGCTGCCAAGAAGGACAAGCTCAAAGTATAGCGACGCTGGTCATGTAATATTAAGCAACAACAACAACTATAGCAACAACAACAACAAATGAAAAAGGAACAAGTACAGGAGCAGAAACAAGAAGCATGCGATAATAATGACGGCGAAAACAATTGCAACAACGGTAAACAAGGATTCGCTCGACACGCTGAACACTTGAAGGCAGCAACAACAACAACAGCAACAACAACAACAACAACAAAAACAATAACTGCAAAAGCAGCAGCAGAAGCGGCAAGGACCTCGCTCAGGACTCCTGGCCGAGCCAGACCAAGCGACTTGAAAAGAAGACGGAGTGTTGCTAAAGCAGAGTGCTTAGGGGGTAGCCAGGGGGTGGGGTAGGCGGATGTGGACGAGGATGTGGATGTTGAGCTGGAGGTGGAGGTGAAGGTGGAGAGGTGGAGGTGGAGAGGTGGAGGTGGAGAGGTGTGGGGTATTACGGTGAGAGTTCACTGTAGTAACACGCAATCACGCGCACTCGTTGCGTTTAAAGGACACACACACACACACTCACACAGAAAGGCACATACACATTAAAAGACACACACATACTCACACTCACACACACACACTCGTAGTTGTTGTTGTGTAATAAGCATTAATAGGGTGCTCACCGGGGTGCTCACGGTTGAAGCGGCTGCTGGTGCCGATGTTGCTCAAGCTTCTGCTCGGTCTCCCTCTCCTACTCCTGTTCCTACTCCTGCTCCTGCTATGGTCCTTGCCGTTGCCATTGCTTTTACCTATTCATCCCGAAAGTTGTTTTTGTTTATCTTTCAACATGCAGCGGCGGCTGCACAAATAACACGCAACGCGCGACGCATGACAAAGGACACGGGATGCGGGGACGTGGGACGCGGGATGTTACCATGGGACAGAGGCGGAAAATAAATAGATGCCGAGAATATCCTTACTCTGTGCGAGCTGGGAATACAATAATAAGGACATTCCACACACACAACGAATGTAACACTCAAAATGAACGAATCCGCGATGTTCCGGGCAACAAATTCGCGATCCTTAAACGTACATAAAAAAGAACTGAGGACATAAGTGCCTGTACGGAAGTATCCTTACCAACGAGCTGGAATTTATTAATAAGGACATTCCACAGGCAATACTTTTACAATAAAATTTCGAATTTCATCATTTCAATTGAAGGCCAAAATCACTTCAAATATTTTACAATATTTTTGATCACCGTTCGCTTTATATAATTTCACTTCAAGGATGCCATCAAGGACATTCAATATATACGTATATATTTACATGCATTCTCTTTCCTTTATTATTTCTCAAGGGATAAGATGTTTCTGATATTAAGGATTGCTTCAAATATTTATATTATTCATACTGTTACCCTTTGCCTTCCTTGCAGGATGAAGGATATCAGTTTTAAAAGTCCTTTAATCAAATTTTGATTATTGGAGGGACGCTTTCTTTATATATGTGTTTATACATTTATCTATTTAAAATTCCTTGAACTTAGGAAGTTCTCTCTTTCCCTCTCTCTCTCCATCACCATCTCCTTCTTCGTCTCCCTCTCCCTCTTCCTCTTCCTCTTCCTCTTCCTCTTCCTCTTCCTCTTCCCCTTCCTCTTCCTCTTCCTCTTCCTCTTCCTCTTCCTCTTCCTCTTCCTCTTCCTCTTCCTCTTCCTCTTCCTCTTCCTCTTCCTCTTCCTCTTCCTCTTCCTCTTCCTCTTCCTCTTCCTCTTCCTCTTCCTCTTCCTCTTCCTCTTCCTCTTCCTCTTCCTCTTCCTCTTCCTCTTCCTCTTCCTCTTCCTCTTCCTCTTCCTCTTCCTCTTCCTCTTCCTCTTCCTCTTCCTCTTCCTCTTCCTCTTCCTCTTCCTCTTCCTCTTCCTCTTCCTCTTCCTCTTCCTCTTCCTCTTCCTCTTCCTCTTCCTCTTCCTCTTCCTCTTCCTCTTCCTCTTCCTCTTCCTCTTCCTCTTCCTCTTCCTCTTTCTCTTTCTCTTTCTCTTTCTCTTTCTCTTCCTCTTCCTCTTCCTCTTCCTCTTTCTCTTTCTCTTTCTCTTCCTCTTCCTCTTCCTCTTCCTCTTCTCTCTCTACTCATCTAATTTTGATATATTTTTGTTCAAAATTGCCCACTGTTTCAGTGCATTATCATCAGTCAGTCGTCCCCAGTCTAAGCCTCATCCTTAACCCTAATACAAATTTTCAAATTTCTATCTCTTTCTCTATCCTTATCCTTATCCCTATCCTTAGCCTTATACCTATTCATCTTCTTATCCTTTGCCCATTTCCATGACTTTTAACGTTTCCAATACGAATTCCACTTTCCTCTCTATTTTCATCCTTTTTCCTTTTCCATTAGTGATTTTCGTTTCTGTTTTGACTTGGCGGCCATAATGATGTTGCACACAATAAGGACAATGATGATGATGAAGAAGAAGAAGAAGCAGAAGATAATGATGATGATGATGATGATGATGATGCTGATGATGATGAGAATGACGTTGGCGACGTCACAGAACGTGTGAGAAATCATCACAATCAAATGTCTGTGTGAGTGTGTGTGAGTGTGAGTGTGTGTGTGTGGGTGTGGGTGTGTGTGTGTATATTTGACTGTTGGTGGGGGGTGGCGGGGGTAGCTAACGGGTAGGTGACGGCAGCTGGCCAAAATTGTTGCTATCGAGTTGTATGGCCTCGACGGGTCCGTTGGTGTCTGGGGGAAGGTTATGTGGTGAGAGATTTTGTTGTGGCAAGGTGTGCAGGGGGGTAGCTGAGAGGAGGGAGGCGGGGCCAGCTTGAAGAGGGGGTGGGTTCAATTCAGACGAAACGCAGGAGTTTTGTTTTTGTGGTTTATTACACGCAAATAAATTAAATTTATGTTTGTTTCCATTTCCCTGCAGTCACCTCGTCCCTTCTCGACCCTCACCAAGTAAGTGTGTGTGTGTGTGTGTGAGTGTGTGTGTGTGTGTGCGTGTGCGTGTGCACATTTGTTTCCATTTGTGTTGTAATTTTTCCTATGCGATTTTCCCAAACACTTTTCCCAGCTACCCTGCCCTTAAAATCTACCTTTACCTTTTTTATTCTCTTCCTCTCCTTTTTCCTTTCTCCGTCTCCCTTCCCCCGTTCCATCTATCCTTCTTGCTGTCCCTTACTCTCACATTCGCTCTGTGTTTGTTTCCCTCTTCTTTTTTTTCTTTTTTTTTTATTGTCTGTCTGGCAGCTCTTTATTAATTTGATCATTTTATGATTACCATTGTTTTTGTTGTTGTTTGTGTTGTTGTTGTTGTTGTTACTGTTGTTGTGGTTGTGATTGTCATTGTTGTTGTTGTAATTAACCTTTTGTCGTTTGCCATTGCTCATTTGTTCGCCTCGCTCTATTTGCCCGTCCAGTTTCACTTTCTCTTCCCTTTCCCAAGTGGATTCTCCATTTATTGTTCAGGGCCAAGCGACCCCAACCCCCAAACCAACCAGCCTGATACCCACCCCAACGGCCCACAAGGGTCAAACTCTTACCCCCTACCCCCTATCCTCACCCTCACCCTCACTCTTGATATTTGCCTTTTGTTGCTCTTTGTCGGCAGCCTTGGACACACGGAACACTTTTTAGTGGTAATTATGCACTTGACATTTGATGAGGGCATCCCTCGCCTTGCCCTCCCACACCTCCCTCCCCGTGCCACTCATTGACAATGACATTGCGGCTTCTCTTGGTCGCCTTCTGTTCAGTTAGCTGAGTCTCCTTCATATAAATAATTATCACATTGATAGCCCCAAAGGCTGTGTGGCGAAGTCCTGCAGAAGGAAAGGGTGCTGCGAGGTGGCTTGACCAGGGAATCCTTTTTTTTAATGCGTTGCGAGGGCCATGGCCTTTATATATTTGAGTTTTATTAAGGATGTCCATCCTTAAGGTGACACATTTTTCATTGCCTTAAAAGGATATTTTTATATTTATTTAAAGGATCGAGTTTTTTTAAGCTCTTCGGTTATAAAAGTCTTATAAATCGCTAGGAAGTCCTGTAAATCGAATAAAATCCTTTAACCTTTATTTCAAATATTTCGTTAATTCTTAAATTAATCCTTACATCATTTTCAACTTTTACGAAGCATTAAATGTTGTAGTCCTTAAAAAGTAATTCATAATTAAAGGATACCTAATTATCCTGCTGTTTGGGGGTTGATGTTGAAAGTGATGGATGTGAGGTCTTCAATCCCTACGAATCTGATTGATAGGCCTCTGGGGCTATGAAATCTCAATCATCTGGGGTTAATTGAGGGCATTGCTTGTTTCTGAATTAGACGATTTTTCAAAGGACGAATTTCTCATGCTGCACTGAGAGGCATGCTTATAGGGGATTTTTCCTCGAATCCCTTTTATTAGTTGCTATCATTTTGTTGGGTTTTACCAATTTAGAAATTTTTTTGTTCACTTTGAATTCCCATTGACTTTTGCAGGATATATGGCAGCTCAGTCTGCATTGCTTTGGATACCCAATAGCATCCTTTCTTCCGAAGCCTTAAAATTATTAATTTAAATATCAAATAAACAACATGGAAAATATCCTTTACTTTCTAGCTCAAATATTTGGCAGAGCCTTTAAAACGTGCAATAAACTATAATATCCTTTAGTAGACTCCGGGCATGCAATAGGCTTTCCTTCACATCCTTTTCTATAATATATATATAACTCGGATATTTCGGATATTTATGGTTTTTATTATCTTTAAATTTTTTTAAGTCAACTTTGCATATCGTAAGTATTACGATATTTAATACGGTATTCATATCTATCTGCCTATATATCTTCGGTTTATATATATATAGAGTAAATATTAGTCAAAGTCGTCCTTTATAATGTATATAATATATAATATTAAATGATTATTATATATCCTTTCGGATATAAAGGATATTTCATGGTGTAGTTCTGGAATCTAGTATTTCCATAGCTAAGCAATAATTGACCTATATTAAATTGTTCTTTGCCTATATCCTTTATTTCAGCCTCCTGTAATCTGGGTATCCTGTCTATCCCATTAAATGGCTTTTCCTAATGAAAACTTGGAATATTTTCTTCTACTTTAGGAAAGATGATGATGAATTTGAATACCCCATACTGTTCCCTTTATAGGGTATGACTTTAGGTTGTTCAGCTCTCGGGGAATATAAAATGATATCCTTCTTTTTTACTGACTGAATATGTGTTCCCTTGAGGAGAAAGAAATTTAATGGATGTTCCATAATGTTAATGAGTCATCCCCATTTGTGAGTTGAGCGACGGAAAATTGGAAATTCGGAAAATTCACGCATCTCGCATGCGGCAAATGAAAATTTTATTATCTTGAAATTCTTTAAGATTTCCCTTTGAAAAGTCCTCATAATTTTAATTTATAAACGCAAAAAACATATTTTGTTCTTCTTTTAATGTTTTAATTCTTATATAAATTTACATTAAGATTTTTTTTTGATTTTTCTCCTTGTTTCTGCTGTTGTTGTTGTTGTTGTTTTTTGCTCCGTTCGCGTCAATTGAGCATTAAAAAGCCGAAGAGAGGAAGCCAAACGCTGGGAAACTCATTAAAATTTTACGAACTTGGGCGCAGTTTTGCACATTTTATGACTTTAGCGGGCATCTCTTTTCTGGGGCAGCGGCACTTTGTCTAATTTCATAGCGAAAACGACGTTCAAGGACCTTAAAAGAAATTTCAAATTTTGATCACGTTACGTTTTTTAATTGTTCCCCTGCGGCGCGCTCATTTAAAACAGCCTCTGCTCCTATTCCCGCGCCCGTTCCCGTGCCCGTTCCCGTTCCTGCTCCTGCTCCTGCTCCTGCTCCTCTTCCCATCGTCCAAGCCGGGATTCCTTTTCCATTGCTGTTCCCATTCCCACACCCACTGCCACTCCCATTCCCATTCCTATTCCCAGTCCCACTCCCATTTTCCATTCACATTTTCATTTCCTCCTTAAGTTCCCCTTTGTAATTGAGACCTCGGCATGCGTGAAAAGAATCCTTGTTCTCTCCTCATTTTAAATAGACGAATTTTCCCGAAACTTTTATTGACTCTCGTTTATTTGAGTTTCTTCAAGATATTTTATTATTGCCTATTTCATTTCCCCGACCTCCGACCCCCCACTCACCACTCCCTATTCCCCACTCCCAACTTTCCATTCATCATTTCCCGTTTTCCACTCCCGATTTGCCCCCTCCATTCGTCCTTCCAATAATTGCATAAGAGTTTTACGAGGAGACTCAACGACATGTCCGCCATTTGGAAATTGGCCTCGGGCAATTTAAATGTTGTAAAATATATAAAAATAACATAAACACACATCGCCCCCCCGAGCCACCGAGCCACCGAGCCACCGGCAACCTCCAAATCCCACCAAGGATGCAATTATTCTTATGCCAATTGCCTATTAGCTGACAAATAGCCTCATTTCGCCCAGATGAGTCACTTTTAACGCTGACATAAGCTTATTAAGGATACATTGCCTGTAAACACGCCGATTTATTGCCTCTCCTTGAGGCCACACTGAGAGGAACTACTGCCACATCACTCCCCGCTCCAAGGATACGGCTATCTCTCACTCAAATGACATACTTTCATAATGAAGTGTCCTTTTCATCTGTATCTGTATCTGTATCTGTATCTGTATCTGTATCTGTATCTGTATCTGTATCTGTATCTGTATCTGTATCTGTATCTGTATCTGTATCTGTATCTGTATCTGTATCTGTATCTGTATCTGTATCTGTATCTGTATCTGTATCTGTATCTGTATCTGTATCTGTATCTGTATCTGTATCTGTATCTGTATCTGTATCTGTATCTGTATCTGTATCTGTATCTGTATCTGTATCTGTATCTGTATCTGTATCTGTATCTGTATCTGTATCTGTATCTGTATCTGTATCTGTATCTGTATCTGTATCTGTATCTGTATCTGTATCTGTATCTGTATCTGTATCTGTATCTGTATCTGTATCTGTATCTGTATCTGTATCTGTATCTGTATCTGTATCTGTATCTGTATCTGTATCTGTATCTGTATCTGTATCTGTATCTGTATCTGTATCTGTATCTGTATCTGTATCTGTATCTGTATCTGTATCTGTATCTGTATCTGTATCTGTATCTGTATCTGTATCTGTATCTGTATCTGTATCTGTATCTGTATCTGTATCTGTATCTGTATCTGTATCTGTATCTGTATCTGTATCTGTATCTGTATCTGTATCTGTATCTGTATCTGTATCTGTATCTGTATCTGTATCTGTATCTGTATCTGTATCTGTATCTGTATCTGTATCTGTATCTGTATCTGTATCTGTATCTGTATCTGTATCTGTATCTGTATCTGTATCTGTATCTGTATCTGTATCTGTATCTGTATCTGTATCTGTATCTGTATCTGTATCTGTATCTGTATCTGTATCTGTATCTGTATCTGTATCTGTATCTGTATCTGTATCTGTATCTGTATCTGTATCTGTATCTGTATCTGTATCTGTATCTGTATCTGTATCTGTATCTGTATCTGTATCTGTATCTGTATCTGTATCTGTATCTGTATCTGTATCTGTATCTGTATCTGTATCTGTATCTGTATCTGTATCTGTATCTGTATCTGTATCTGTATCTGTATCTGTATCTGTATCTGTATCTATATCTGTATCTGTATCTGTATCTGTATCTGTATCTGTATCTGTATCTGTATCTGTATCTGTACCTGTATCTGTATCTGTATCTGTATCTGTATCTTTGCCGTGTTTTACTTTAATATATGAGTATTTTGGGGGGGAGCACTTCAAAATTCGTCCTTCTTAAAGGCTTAAAGGACAAACCCGAGTTTGGGGACATCTGGTCGCAACTACATAAAAGATGATATAACAGACTTTGGGGCTAATGCGCTTCTAATTATCAGGAGCGAGTGCTGGCAGCTGTTGTTGTTTTGCCATTAATGCCTTCCATTTTCCATTGCCGCTTTGCCGCTTTGGCACTCAGCTTCTGGACGATGGATGGGGGAGAAGAATTATGCAATATGCACGTGACTTGCCACACGAACTGTGGCAAGTTTTCCCAAGTGTCGCAGTTCGATTCACGTGCGAATCTATTAGATTTTCATGAAAGGCAAACAATGTGTCCGAGGCATTTAATTGCTTAATTTATGAACAAACAACTGCGTTGACGATGCCAGGGGGATGGGGATGCTCGAAATAGGGAATTGGGATGGGGTTGGGGAAGGTATTGAAAACCAGCAGCTGTCACTTGAAACGTCAGGGAAGGGGCGGGGGTTGAGGCAGCGGCAGAGCCAGAGTTGCGCAACAAATTGGATTTTCATCACAAGCACAAATTTTCGTCAATTTTCGCACACGCCCAAATGAGTTTTCCGCTGCGAAAAATATGCCCGAAATAAGAGTTGGTGCCTGGCAAGTGGGCTGGGTGTGGCCGGAAAGGGGGGGTGCAATGCGAGGCGAGTCCTTTGGGAAAATTAACACTCTTTGATTAGCCTGCTGCCTGGCCTACTGCCTGCCTTCCGCCTGCTTATTACGTATACGCCCCAATGGCAGTCAATCAATGGACACTTGAGCCTCGCGTCGACACTGACGCTTATGTCCGCACACAGGACGCGGATGTCCTTCGCCAGTTGTTGCTGCCACTGCCGCTACTGCCGCCACTGCTGCCCGCCGTTGCTTTTGCTCCTCTTGCGGCTGCTGCTGACAGGCAGAAAGTTACGCAATTTTTGCTTATTATTTTCATAATCAATATTCAATTTGGGCGAAACACTTGCCAGTCATTGGGAGCGTTGCTCCTGTTGCCGCTGAAATGAGCTTCAAAATATGTATAAGAACAAGTGTAGATACTGTCACTGCACAGTGGGGCAAGCACGATTATCTTTCAAATTTTGAATACCCAACTTTTATATTCAGGAACTTCAAGTAACAACTATAAAAATAATAATAGCTATATGGTAATAATAATAATAATAATAAATAATATAATAATAATATTAATATTAATATATTATTCTATATTATTATATATATTATTAATATATTTTATATTTTTTTTTAATAGAATTTTAATTTTATTTAAAGAATTTTATTATTTTATAATAAATCATATATATTTTTTATACTCTGAACATGTAAAGAAAATAATTATATGTTTTATTTTTTTTTTAAACGATATCCTTAAACCACGAACTGGAGAAACTCAATTATGTTTAATCTTAAAACCTTCAAAGCATTTCTAAAAATATTTAATTTTAAACTTAAGTTTTTCTTAAAGTTTGGTACATTTCATAATTTTCTCCTCCAAAATTTTTATTTGTTTATTTTATTTTTTGCCTCACTTTTATGTTCACTTTTAACCACTGTGCGTGGGCAAATTTCCCTGGTGGCAATTTTAAGCAAGAGCAAAGTTGACATCGCTAAATCAGGCTGCGTACACTTGTCAACAAAATGAAGACTCGGGGTTTGTAATAAAAATAAAATTCAAAAGTTTCTCTAAGGTTTTTTTTAGGTTTCACTTATTTTTTCCACTTTTAGATGAGTTTCTTTGTTCGTGGAAAAAGTTTGCTGAGTTTTGTTATCGAGTGTAATTAAATATGAAAACTGTGGCAAATGTGTGCACATGGCAAAACAACTAACTGGGAGGGGGAGTGCTTCTTGTTGAGTGGAGGGTGATGGACAGTGGGCAGTGGGCAGTGGGAGGTGGACATTAGACGGTGGGCGGTGGCGGGTGGACGGTGGGTGTGGCGGCAGGCGCTTAAATTGAAAAACTTATTTTGCATTCGATTATTTCATTGACAGAAGCCTCGCCATTCCAAAGCCCGGCCCCAGCCAGGCCGTCCACAACAATCACCCCAACCACCCGACAGTCCACGCCCCCCTGCACTCATCTATCCATTCGGTCATCCACACATCGATAGCATCTATGTAGATCATTTCATTCGCTCGCCCCTTACACATTTACAGCCTGAGGCATATTTTTGCCATTTTACGTAATATTTTGCTCATTTACACATCGTTGCATTGTCAATGGTATTGTGTGTGTGTGTGTGCGTGTGTGTGTGTGTGTATGGATGTGGTGTCCTTTAGGAACAGACTATAAATGACCATTGCCATTGGTAGCATGGCAACGGATATTGACGAAGGACATCATCACACAGATCCCAGCGGAGCGCTTCCATCATGATGCGAAGGGCAGGCACTTACGTAACTTTTGATTGCCAACGAATGTGAGAGAATTGGGATGTGAGCTCCCTTAGTTAGTTAGTTAGTTAGTTAGTTAGTCAGTCAGTCAGTCGGTCAGTCAGTCCGTCACCCCTTGAGATCCTCAGTCAGTCGGTCAGTCAGTCAGTCAATTGATAGAGTTCAATATACATAAAGAGTGCGGACTCAGATGTCCGTTTACTGGAGATTTGCGACTGGAGTGTTGTGAGGGGGAGTGATGAGGAGGAATGAGGGCGAATGAGGAGGATGAGGGGGGACGATGGGGATGATTTTCATTAGCATTAATAAACATTTTGTATGCAATTGAATATGCACATGTGTTGCCCAGAAAACACATTGGCAAAAGATACACTGGGAGAAAAGTCGATGTATTGAAATGAATACAATTTGAATGTGAATGAGTGTGAATGAGTGTGAATGATTAGGAAGGGAATGGAGTGAATCATTTGCACATTTGAAAGCTTTTCCAAAAGATAATTCGAAAATCATTCGTTAACTGCACAAAAGGGAATACACTGAAAGAAACTGAAATACGAATACGAATCATATTTATGAATATAAATCCTTCCTTTTGTAAATAAATGAATAACCTTAAGATTCAAAAACTATTCATTGAGTAAAAAAACACTGTCAGCTAACATAAAGTTGTTAAAAAATCATAATTAAATTGCTCAGAATTAATTTTTATCTTTCACATGAAAAATAATTTTTTACACTGAGAGAAATTTATGTGCTGAACTTCAAAAGATTAAAATCTAAAGATGGGTACAAAATTTGATTATTTTATTTTTTTTTTTTAATTTTTATTTTTATTTTTATTTATTGTAATTTTTTCATTCTATAAATTTCTCTGAATGTCCTTCCTATTTGTTGACTAAAGGAAGTTTCTACTTGAAGGAGAATTGAGCTGAAACTTGTGCAGGAATGGCGAAACTTTCGAAATAATTTCTAAATTATTTATTTATTATTTTGTGTTTTATTTTAAAATGTTTTCGAACAGAAAGTTGAGTAATTAATCCTTAAGCAATTGTTTCTGCAAGCAGGCAAAGTTCCCCATACACTGAAAACAATTTGGAACTATAAATAATTCAGATTTTTAATTAATGGTGGATTTCGGAAAACAAATCCGGGAGCTTCTCAAGTGTCGGCATTGCGATCAATAATTCAAAGTGAATTTGTTGGTTTTTGGTTTTACAGAGAGAAAAATGAGGGCCGAGAAATAAATGAAAATTTATTTTAAGGATTTACGAGGAGCGCTCAAGGAGCAACGAGATACCGATACCGTTATGAAAGCGGCAGCCACTTTTCATTGTGGAAAACTTTGAAAACAAGAATCTAAGAAAATTGAGAGTTTGCCGGCACTTAAAAATTTTTAATAACTTTCCTATGCATCCATTCTGATAGGAAAACTCTGGGGAAACTCCCCTCGGTAATTTCCATAGATTATCGCAATTTGTTATTCAGTTTTTGGGCAAATACCCTACAAATTATTGACGCTGTTTTCAGAATGTTCAATTTTCTGTTCACAGCTCAACGGAAAGAAAAACAATGAAATAAATCTCTTCTGTCTCGAGGGCGCTCTTTATACAGCCACGCCCCTCTCTACCGCCGTTTCGCCCTTGTCCGGTTAAGTCCAACGTTGAAAGACTTTTAAAGTGTTGTGCATGCGTCTCGTGTCTGTTTGTCTGTGTATGTGTGTGTGTGTGTGTGTGTGTGTGTGTGGCTGTGTGTGTGGCTTGTGTTTGTCTTCAATAAATTTTGAGCAGAGCCCAAAAGGCAAATTCAACACTCGAGCAGCAAGTGTAATTAATATTTCAAAGCACAACATTTATCAAACAAAAAACTAACCAAAATTTTCGAAAGTTGTGCCACCCCCACCCCCGCCCCACCCCACTCAACGTAAGTACCCTGGGCCACCCCACCCCCGTCTGGGCCGCAGTGCCCAATTGGAGCAGCGTCGTTGGGCAAACAAAAGCCAAAACAATTAATGGCAAACTCTGAGCCACGAACTGGAAAGCGACAACAAGCCAAGAAAACAATCAAATGAAGTCCGAGCTTCAAGTTGGAAACTTAAACACAACTTTTACACACACACCCATACACACCCATACACACACACACACATACTCACATATAGTGGGTTTACGAACCAAAACTATTGGTGCACACCCCCCTTCCGCCGCCGCTGCCCAAACGATAATCAGTGCCCCAACTAATAGACAAATGACGAGGCTTCTTCCTCTTCTTTGACCAAACACAGTAGCCACAGCTCAGCTACAAAACATGAATATGTTTGCCCCTCCCACCCCCCGCCCCTTCACTCAACAATACCTCATCACCATGTCTCCCACCCCTTTGACACTCTCTTCACTCTGACTGCCTTTCTGCTTTTTCCGAGACCCGTATGAATGCACTGCCCCCACAACACACCCCTCCCCCTTACTTCCTCTGCCCCACCAAACCCTCCTTTAAAAGGGGTCCGAACTACCAGTCGCCCGGCAGCGGGAGCTTCTCCTAGCCACGATAAGCTGTCCGTTTTGGCGACTGACTGTCGAACCCGTTGAAGGCAACTGTGATTAGTGTAACAATCATAAATTGACCAAATGGGTGAGGCTCTTCGATTGTGCCTCTTCTTCTTCTTCATCTTCTTCTTCTACATTTTCTTCTTCCTTTTGTTGCTGTTGTTGCTGCTGCCCTGTGGCTGCTCTGCCATTAAGTTTACTTTCGGAGTGATTTACGAGTAGATGTATTCATATATTTGGGCATTCGAGTGTACGCTACGGTTCATTTGAAGATCTCCTTGGTTTCTAATGGCAATGCGATAGCTAAAGATAAGTTTATAGTTTATAAAAATACCCATTAAAAGTTGACTTTATTGGTACAGCAGAGGGCCACAGACATATACGATCGGGAGTTATTAAAGGAACGATCCTTCCATTCTAAGAGCATTTTTTATATTCCATATGTGTGAGCTATAGACTTTATATAAATATATACATATATAAGGATATTATTATATTATTATATAATCATATATATATCTGTGTTCTATTGGTTACTATCTACCTATTATACTTGAACTTCTATATCAGTTCATTGGTTATATATTTATTATTATATTATCATCTTATCATATCATCCATTATCCATAAAAAATTTATTCTAATATCCATAATTAAATATATATATATATAATTATATAAAAATAAAATTATCCAATAATTATTATTATCATTATTAAATAATTAATATTATTATTTAGTTCCTTATGAAAAGGTAAAGTCATAGATTTTTTTAGTTATTCTGTCTACTTTATTTTTATTTTTATTTTTATTTTTTATTTTAATTATTTATATATTTTTTAATTTAATATATATTTTTTTATTATTCTACAATTATATAAAAAATATATTTTATATATTTTATTTTATTTTTATTTTTATATTATTAAATATATTTATTATTTATATTCAGAAAGGGGCTCCCAATGGGAGTGACTTGGAAATTTAAATATTTTGTCATTCCCGCCGAATGGTGACTTGACATTTTGTAACTTAAATTAATTATTTAAGATTATACCCAAAACGTGAGCAACTCCTTGGCTCATACTACCCCATGGGAGGCACTGCAATTCGAGGGTATCCAAAACCTAAACATATATTTTGAACAGAAACAACAAATCAGTTTCATTATTGTCAGTTGGTCATTTGTCTACCTCTGTGTCTGCCTTTATACTCTGTTTGGTGGGTTAGTTCGTGGCTTCTACTCCTTCTCCCACCCCTTTGACTGCGTCCATGTGTGTCAGTGTGCGAGTGTCAATGTGTGTCTGTGTGTGTGTGGCTTGTGGTACGTGGTACTCGTATATCTTTAATGTCATATTCATCAGTCACTCGTGATAAAATCGGTATACACACACAAACACACACACACACACACACATACACATATTTAGTCAGTCACTATTTTGTATTGGGGTCTTGGGTCTGCGCTCGTCTCAGACTTTGACTGGGTAAGGCGCACAGTCATTTAGTTAAGTGGCAGTTGATTGGGACCAGTCGCAGTCACAGTCATCGTCATCATCATCATCGTCATCATCATCATCACCATCATCATCATTATTATTATCATCTTTATCGTCATCATCGTCATGACAGTGTCTATAATCATCATCATGATTACCACGAATCCAAAGCCTATTTGAATACCCGACTGCTCGGCTCCTCGTCTCCTCGTCTCCTCGCCTCCTCATCTTCTCGCCTCCTTGCCTTTTCGTCTCCTCGCCTCCTTCTCTCCTCGCTTTGTCTTGTTTTCTCCTACAGATTGTCTTTTTCAACATCATCGAAAAGTATCCAAAGCGAAGCTTTGCTTTTCCCCTATAAGCCTTGGTCTATGGACAGTTCTTTATTTCCCTCCTCCCGTCTTTCCTTACCCGCCTTTCTTCTCCGGTCTTTGGTCTTGCCTCGTCTTTGGGCTCCTTCAGTCTTTGAGTCTTAAATTGCTGTCATTAATGAGTTACAGATATTACACTTTTATAGCTGGCAGACACGCTTATCCACTCTCCATTCTAATCGTGTTTGGTTGTCTGACCATCCATCTGTCCATCCATCCCTCCCTTCCTCCCTGCTACCGTCTGACCCGCCCTCTGTCTGTTCGTTACTCCCTCCCAACGTTCATCCATCCATCCACTGTCAGGTTCGCCCTATCTGCCACTTTTCTAGCTCCTCCAGTTTTACTGGCTACTGTTTGGATAATGATGACTTGTGCGTTCTCTGTTATTTTCCCGATACTTTCGTCTTCCTCTTCGTCCCCCTTACTCCAAGTCCAGCCTCAAACTCAACTCCAACTCCAACCCCAACTCCAACTTCAACTCCGACTCTTTTTCTTTTATTTTCTATTTTTTTTTTTTTTTTTGAGCTCTTCAATCGATTTTGTAGCTACTGTTTTTATTTTTTTTTTTTCCTCTTTCTTCATTGTTTTTGTATCTTTTTGTTGTTGTTGTTTTTTCTTCAGCGCATCCAATTTTGACTTTCATTGTTGTTGTTATTGTTGTTACTGTTGCTGCTGCCGCTGCTGCTGCTCTTTGAGGTCTTGTTATTCGCCTTGAGCTCCTCTACGCTTGTCTTTCTAATAGGCTTCGACTCTTGTATCTTACTTTGCGTCTTGACTTTCCGGCTGATTGATTTTGAGCTTTTGGATCTTGTTACGGGCATTCGCTCCCAATTCTTCGCCTCACGCCTCTTGCCACTCGCCTCTCTCCACTCTCCTCTCGCCTCTTGCCTCTCGTCTGTTGTTTGTCGCTTCTCATCGCTGGCTTCTCTGTTCTGGGTACACGCTTTATCTCTGCTCGTTGTCATCTTCTTGTTGGCTAATTCCTTTAAATTACTTTAATTGATGGCACATAGTCAAAGAAAGAGAAAGACAGAGCCTTGGGGAAGTCACAGATGTGGAGTGCGAGAGATCAAGAGAGATAGATAGAGAGAGAGAGATGGAAAGAGAGTTGAAGAGAAAGAGGGTTGACTTCAATGTTTGGCTCAATGATTTCCTTTCATTACGATCTGTCGTGCATTAAATCGTTGAATCGATCAGGCGAATAGACAATTGGACAGTCGGACAGTGGGACAGTGGGACAATTGGACAATCAGAAAACCGGACAATTAGACGAACGTCGGCCTATCGATCGTTCAACCGATGACTCGATGGAGTTGCTTGGCTGCCTGGCTGCTTGGCTGCTTGGGGTCCACTTCATGCTTGATGTCAATGAGCATCCATTCGACTTGTGCTCCACTTATAAATTTTTCGCTTCTTTGGATCTCCGGGGTCAGCTAGATTAACTGATCTTGATCTATGTCATGTTGACTGTTGGCTGTGCTCGCGATTCGATCAACGATTCCCGATCTTCGATCTTCGATCTTCGATCTTCGATTTACAATTTACGATTTACGATTTACAATTTACGATTTGTGATTTGCGATTCGCAGCGCATGATTTGTCACGATTAAAGCCAAGAACAGATCAGTCTCCGAAAACAATTAAGAATCTATCAAATTTAGGGCAATGCTCGTGCAACGAATGCAGTTACATATTAAGTAGATGATCTGATCGGATCGATGGCTTCTCCTAATCAAGAATATACATATTTATATATATATACCATCGATATATATATATATAAATATATATATATGTATGTGTGAGAGATAACCTCAACATCTGTCATCTACAATGGACATAGCTTTGAGCTGATAAATATAATATATATAAATATAAAATATATAAATATGATATAATATATAATATATCTGATTTCTGATTATTTAATTTTTATTTAATTTATTTTATTTATTTAATTATTTTTAATTATTATTACGCTGGAAAGGAAGATGAAAGTGATTTCAGATTAATTATTTGGGTGAAGTTTCGAGTTGATTTCATGAGTTTCAAAAGAGAATAAAATGAAGGCCTCCCTGAAGCGTTTTATTTGCTCTTCTCTAGAGATTAACTAAGTTAGGATACATTTCTGAGAAATTAAAAAATGATATTAAAAAATAAAATTCAAAATTCAATACAAATATATATTATATCAAATTTTCATTTTTTTTAACCTATGTCTATTTAAATATCAATAGATTTTTTATTAATTAATAAATAAAAATATTGTAAAATATATTTTTTAAATTTATGTATTATAAATATTTTATTATATTATAAAATATTAAAAATAATTACTAAATAAATATATATTAATATATAAAATATTGATTTATATAATCTAAATGAATGCATTAAAAATTAATTTAATATATTCAAAATAAAAATTAAATTTCAAACTACGAAAAATTATATATTTTTTTTAATTTAATTGACTATGATTATTTTTTAATTTAAGCTTTCAACTTATCAAGACGACTCCATCGACGTCTTGAAATCTCACCCAAGCTCTTCAATTGGAAACTTTGGAAACTTTGAAAAGCAATTTTTGTCTTAAGCCGAATGAATAGATGGGATACAAAGCGTGAATGTACTTCAAAGGAGTTGTCCGGGGACACGGTTGTCAAAAGGATGTTCCATTCAAGTAAAAGGATTACTTGAAGTTTCAGCTAAATCACTTATCCGATTTGTTTCACTGGGCAAGGACATTCCTTGAAGGCACTCAATTAATGCGTCATTTGCCAGCTGTCAATTTGATTGCAGCTTCGCAAGGGAAGGGGGTGGGTTTTGCGAGCAAAGTGGAGGGGGTAGCCAACACTTGGATGCAATTATCGCTCATAAATCAGAGTTGGGTTCTACATAATTATACCTTTCATTGGTCCTTTGGTGCTTTAGTCCTTTGGTCCTTCGGACGTTCCTTTGGGCAGGCGCGTCGACATGTCCAAAAGGCATACCAAAAGTTAATCGCATGGACCGACGGGCGGGGGTAAAAAGGGATATAATAACTGGAACGAGAGTGGAACAGGGGAACTGAAAAGGAAGAGGGAAGGGGAGCGAGAACGAGAATTAAAACTGGAATGCAAAGTCAAAGAGTGAAAGAAGTGGAAGTGGAAGTGGAAGTGGAAAAGGAATAGAAGGAGGAAGAGGAAGAGGAAGTGGAAGCGGAGGTTTGAGATAGGAACATGTGCCGATCTCCATAGCCAAGGCGATGCGAGGTAAACAGGCAACAGCCGCAAGGACAAAGGCAGAACCGGATATAGTCGAACCAAGTGCCTGGCAACCGACTGACGCACTGACACACATTTCGCCAACAAAGGACTCACAACAAAAAGGAGTCGAATGTATAAAAATAAAAGCAGGAATGAGAAACAAAAAATAAAAGGAAAACGAAAAATGAAATTCGAAAAAAAAAGGAATACCGAATTGAGGCGAATAAAAAGCTCAAATAAAATGCTTTGTCCAGGACCTAACTAACCGCCGGCGGCAGTGACTGAACCGGCAACCACCCTTAATGGCAGAAGGACATGCAGGACATGCCGAGCACTGCCTGACAACAGGCATGACGCTGACGTTGACGGCTGCTGCTGCTGCTGCTGCTGCCGGTGCTGCATACTAAATACACACACTCATGCGCCCAAAGGATATCCCATAAAATAGAGATCATAATAATGCGAAAACTTGAAACCAAGGATACCCGCCAGGATACCTGCCGGCTCTCAGGCTCGCTCTCTCGCCCATACACCAGAATGCGCCAGGAGATTGCATCATAAATTCTAAGGATATGAACCCAAAAGTGAATCATCCCAAAGCGAAAAGGAGGCAAAGCGACAAAGACACTAGCGAAGGGGAACAGGGGTGTAAGGGGAGGGATGAGAAGGAATGAATGAAAAAGGAGTATAAATAAAAATTAACTTATTTACATATTTCAGTGAGCGGGCGAAAGGATACGCCACTGGACACACACGCCGTCCAATGGGGCTTGTGGGAAGGGGAGCTGAGGAGGTGTATTTGCCGAAGGAGAAGTATGCGTGTGTGTGTGAAAGTGTGGGGAGGAGGAAGGAGGTAGAAGGATAGCAACGTGGACATTCATGTAGCTGAAATTAAATAAAAACCAAGCTCACTCGCGCCAGGATGTGCACAAGGATATGCGTGCAGCGGCTTAACCAACCGTATGAACATTGCAAAATCCTCGCACGCAATTTTTTTTTATAATTTTTTTTTTTTTTTTGTTCCTTCATCCTTTACTTTGCGCGCAGGATGAGGCTGACGCGTAGCCCTCAACACCAGACGAAACGCAACTCTGGCGAAGCCCTTCGGTTCGGTTAACAGGATCTTTCAGATGAGCTACAGTTAACATGTGTCCTTTTAAAAGGACTATAGGACTTTCTCTTGGAAGTCTTTTTATATGACTTTAAATGAATATGTATATTTATTTCTATGTCGAGAGTCCTTCGAGTTACCTGTCCTCTCTCCCTCTTTCTCTCTCTCTCTCTCTCTCTCTCTTTTCCTCTACTGCATGTGCTCTGAGTATCTATCTGCTCTAATTTATCTATATGTATATATTCTGATATCTGATTATATATTTATTTATTTATCTATCTTTATCCCAATCTGCAATCTAATTATCCTTTCTTTCAGTTTATCTACATATATTTATATATATATATTGTTTATCTTATTTATTTATCTGCTTTTTTTTAGTTTCCTTTTAATATTTTTCTATTATGCAAAGTTATCTGCTCAGTTTTTATCTTATTCTTGAATCTCATCTTTATTTTATCTATTTATCTGCGGACACGTTATTTATCTAGATTAATTATTTATTTGTCTATTTATTTATCTATCAGCTTATCATTTATCTTTGCTAATTATTATCTATCTGCTATATATCTATTATCTATTATCTATCTTTATCTTCTCATTATCTTGTCTATTTATCTACGTGTCTACTTTATCTTCATCATATCTATATTCCTACAGATGGATCTTTATATGTATTTATCTACCGCTCGTTCATCGGGTTATCTGAAGCTTAGCTTTGAATATTTCAGTCGGGTCTGAATTTATCTTGAAGTCAAACTCCGCTGTCCTGTGAGTGTTATGCCTTAATCGTAGGGTATCCTTGTCTGATGTTGGTGTTGGTATTGGTGTTTGGCCATTGGGTGTGGGCAGTGATGAGAAGCACAGAAAAAAAAAACAAAACAAAAACGTAAAAACGAAGAAAACAAAACAAAATTGAAAAGAAAGGAGAAAAAATTGTGAGCGGGTGGCGTGATTAAGTGATGGACGTGTATGGACACATGCAGCGTTATATTTAGCATACAAAAACCCAAACAGGCTCTATGTAAATGTGTGTGTGTATGTGTGTGTGTGTAAGTGTGTTGTGTGTGTACGCTGACGAGTCCTTGCGCTTTTAATCATAAATAACAAAGGACACATGGCGCGTACTCGTATTCTCGTATAGCATTTAGCTTTCAACCAACAAAAGCCTGGGCCACCCTCGAGAGACTGAGCGACCGACCGACTGAACGACGGAACGACCGACCGACTGAACGACTGAACGACTGAATGACTGAACGACTGAAGGACTAAATGACGGAACGACTGAGCGGCTGAGCGACCGACCAAGCGAACTACCAGGAGTGAGCTTCATGTTGACCAAGGATATTTGTGCGACTCTGTCTTTGTATGTGTATGTATGTGTGTGAGTGTGCTTGGGTGTGTGTGTATTTTTATGTTTGCGAATGAGTTACTGTATGCCTGTTGATAATCCTCCAACCATTGACCATTTTGAACCACCACCTCCATCGCTACTGCTAGAGTCAACACCACCATCGCCCCATCGCCGTCGCCATCGTCACCGCTACCGCCACCACACATACAGCCACCACCCACTCTGCCCACTTCCCCCACCACACCCCAGCTAAATGGACTATCCGCCTATACTCCTCCGCACTGTTGCCAAGCGCTTTTCATTTCCGCCTCATGGACGCCAAACATGCCACTCGTTGCTCGCCCCTTACCCCATGCCCCGCTCCCCTTACAGCTCCCCGTCACATGCCACATGCCGCTCAGTGCTTGTTGTCCAGCTACTCGCTGCGATTCATAGGCTGACCTAGCTCCAGGGTATGGGTGGGTATAACCGTAAAAGGAGGACGCACTGCGATGGAGCTGAGTGACTGGGGAACATGGCACTGGGTGCTGGGTGCTGGGTGTTGGGTGCTGGGTGTTGGGTGCTGGGTGCTGGGCGCTTGGTAGTGGCTACTGACTGTTGTCCTGCCAGAGCTAAACAACTGCGCAGTTGCTGCCTCCAGTCCTCAGGCTGACGGCCTCTGCCATCTACCTTCTACCCTCTACCCTATACCCTGAAACCTCTAGTGTCGTCCGTCCCCCATCGCCCGTCGCCCGTCGTCAGCCGCCCATCGACCATCCTCTCCTGCGCTGCACTGTGCACTGTGTGTGGAATTTTGATATTAATAGCTTTGGACAGTTTTATAAACGCCTTTCGGGGTTAACATGTTCAAGTGGTATTCATATTTTCCACTGACCGACCTGTCACTATTGTGTGTGTCAGCAAACTGTGGATACACTCGGAAAACCCAACCTAAACCAACCAAGCCGCGCAGTTGCCAAGTGGAGCGGGCAAAACGTGGTTTAGATTTACTTGCTGGACATTGTTATTACCAATGGGTGGAGCCGTCAATGGCGATGACGATGGAATTGGAGCTGAAGCTGATGCTGAAGCTGATGCCAAAGCTGAAGCTGGAGCTGGAGCGGGAGCCAAGGCTGACCTGAAGCTGGAGCGACTGGCACTGCTGTTGATAATGGAGAAGACATTGTGAGCTGGAGCTCAGGTTGTGGCAATAACAGTCAAGTTGAATGCACAATTTATTGATCGATGGATAAAATGATCCACATGCTGCTTTTAACTGGAAACCGAAGAGGTTTCTGCCCCATCAACGGCAATGCATCAAAGAGAACGGGGAACCCCGACAACCAGTAATTGTAACAGTATCTGCGGAAAAAAGAGAATTGCCTGAATTGAGAGAGTGAACAGGAGTCCCCTTTAATTGAATGCATGTTTCTGGGAATGGAGCTGGCAAGACTTTCTAATTGGAGCCCGAGCTACCCATCAATCCGCTGTTCAATTAGCATCTGATGAACGAGTTGAGAGACATCAGATAGTCGAACAAATCTAATGGCTCCTAATAGTTCATCAATCTTGGCATCCGAGCTCTCCAGGACTACGGACTAGAGGCTTTAAGTGTCTGCAACTGCGAACTGTGTTTTTAGTAGGCGGAAACTTAAGACAATTTCACTCCTGTGGTAATTTACTGTTATTTGATGATGAAGATGTACTGGAGCTTTACCAGAACCTAACTTTTACCTAAAAATCTTAGTTTATGAACATATCAATAATCCTTCAATTCAACCTTTCGATTATAATTAGCAAAGTTATTAGTTTCCTTTAATCAATATATAAACTTAACCCACATTTCACTACCTGATAGGGTATAGCAGCACCCCACTACCATAAGGAGGAAAGGCCAGCAGACAGCTTCTTGAATCCCTAAAAAATATTCCTATGCTTTAAAAAAGATTTTTCTCCTCCTGAAGCTCAATTAATTAAGGAGCATCCAAAAGCTTTACAAATTTTCCTAAAGCTCCACAGTACTTTTGGTGTCACTTTAACCTTGGTCCTTAACAGTCAAGTATCTGAAGTATCTGCTGATTATTTTCGTGAAGCATATGCGACTTTTCCATTTTTCTATTTGTATTTTCATTTGGGTGAAAGTTTTTCCTTGGCTTCCTTGGGAAACTGTACCCTGATTGAATTAAAGGTCGGCCAGTGATGGGCTTACAATGGGCAACAAAAAGCGATGTTGGCATTGCCGATAATATCGAACGGTAGCCGCAAGTGCTGCAAGGATGTCCAAGGACTATAGGAAAGGCGCATTCTTGGGGGTTGCTCGCGGCATCTTAAGCTCTCCTCAACCACGTTGAGGGTTGAAGAACAAACCCTTCATCCTTCCCATCCTCGTTCTCGTTCTCGTCCTCATCCTCAACCTCATCCTCCGTGTCGCCGTGTGTCTAAAGACAAACGCAGATTTTCCAAATTGCGTCTCAGAGTAACTACATTGAGTGGTGTCTTTTCTGCATGAGATTTAAGGTTTTGGGATTTGGGTTCTTGGTTCTTGGTTTTGGGCTTGTGTTTTGGGTGGTAAAAGTGCAAGCTTTACCGGGCTAACGGTACAGTTGACAGGACGCTACAACCACCCGGAGTTTGTGTTGTTGGCTTCTCGTCCTGCGCAGCATAAATTACGCATTTCCCATTTTATGTATTTTTATTTTTACCCTCGCCCCCCTCTTCAGCGCACAGGACAGGACCGCCCCATTGCGTTGCGTTTAGTTGCTTTCCTTTTGACTGCGACGCAGTTTGCGTTGTTGCTTATGATTTATGTGCTGTGATGACACACAGGACGACCAGGCTCAGGGCGTACAGTTGCAGCCACCGCTTTGCCGCTTTGCCGCTTAACCGCTCGACAGCTCAGCAGTGCAGCCGCCCTGTCCTACCGCCCGGCACATCCTTCGCGGCTCTCGCACTAAAAAATACACGCAAATTGCACGCAACACGCAAAGCCCGCAAAACTTTGCATGGAAATGACGGAGAAAATGCCACTCATGCATGCGCGATAGTTCCTGTCACAGTTACCAAATACGAGTACCAGCTACACCCTAGAGCCTACAGCCCTACACTCTACATTCTACACTCTACGCTCTATACTGCCCCTTCGCTATTTATCCCCTACATTCCGTCCGCTTTATACGCCACCCGCTGCACCCCCTGCACCATCCTTACCCACTGTACCGCCTAGACCCTCTTCTCCATCCTTGCCTCATATCAGCATTAAGTCATGCGTCATCCTTGACGGGCGACACATGCGTGTAAGCCGACTATCGCCCCCGGGCATGAGGCACTTTAAATATCTTCGTTCATACCATAAATACGCTCTTAAATGCTTATCCTTAAATACGAGGACCTCTCCCAGTTCCACTCTAAGTCGCAGTTACAGTTACAGTCACAGTCACAGTCACACTTCCATTCCTCCTTCCCCTCCCCTTCACCGCGTCCTGAGTCCTATGAGTCACCTTGTCACAATTTCTAGGCTCAAACTGTAATTGTTTTTTGAAAAATGAAATATTGCGCCTACAGTCACTCAGTCAGTAGATGAATCATCTACATAATTATAATATCACATATACATATATAAATATACATATTTAAACATATATATGAATATATATACATATACACATACATAGGGAGTTGATGAACAGCCACAATGCATGGCAGCTTCATAGAAAACAGGACTGGAGGTTGAGCAGGGGTTAGGCTAGGTTAGGATTATCAGGACGATAGCATACATTTTTATAAGGATATATGTGGAACAAGGATATATATATATGTCTATCCATGTATTCATATATCAATATGTCGTACAGTTCTTTAAGGACTTGATATATATTTATCCTCTGAGAGAAAGAATTATATGAAACTCTACATTAAGAGATGAATAAAAAGCGAATCACTTCCAAGCTGGTCAGGTATATATATGGCTATATATAGTTTATATATTTTTTTAATAACTTTTATTAAAGTTAAATAAAAGTGCAAATTGATCTTTATACAATAAGGGGATCAAAAGAAGTCGGAACCGGCGCCAGAATTAATCGGAGTCAGTTCCTTTCAAAAAAAAAATAAAGTCCCATAAAGTCGTCATATTGAGGCTCCATGCGAACGAATGCATTCACATAATTCAAAAAATTTCTGAATAAAGACAATTTCGGATATGCGGAAAAACAAAGAAAAATAGAAGATAAATTGCGATATTATTGAAATTTCAGACTGAATATTAAATACTTTCCGCGATGCTCCCGATGCCCGGGAACTTTAACTCCAATAGAATTTCCCAGTGCCGTTCGCAGCTGGACGCCTCGTCCTTCCATTGTTTTTGACATTTTTATGGCAGGAAAAATATGAAAAGCCAAATAAAAGTAAAAAACAATTTAATAAAAATATATGCTGCATATCCATGTATGTATGTGTGTGTGTGTGTGTGTGTGTGTGTGTGTGTGTGTGTGTGTGTGTGTGTGTGTTTGCATTGCACATGTGTGACTGTGTGGGTCCGATGGTTTACCCAGCCGCAGTTCACTTTTTAATCACTTTTCATGAGCTTTTAATTACAAGTCCGTAGTTGGCCCGGGCAACCGAACCTTTCCTTCCGTCCTCCAGTCCGCTGTACGCCCGTACGCCCGTACGCCCGTACGCCCGTCCGCCCGTTTCACCGTTCATCCGTCCATCCGAAACTGTCCGAAATTTATGAGAAAACCAAACGCATAAAATGCTTAACAAGCTTTCGATGGCAAAGGATGGCGTGAGGATAAAAAAGGAAATAATAAAAAAATATAAATTCACAGCAATAATACACGAGGTGTTGAGCATGTTCGGTCAGTGGAATACCCTGCAACCTGCAGAGTGCTCTCAACAGGCAACAGCGAACCAATAAATATCCTTTCTTTAAGCGAATAGGTAGAAGATATCCTGGAGAATTCTCCCTGTTTTCTGGCGGCTCATCAGCCGAGCGGAGAATTTCTTTGACATTGTGAAGGTGAAGGACATCAGATAAGTAGCACATTTTATATTTAGGAGGCTTCACTGTATTTTAAAGTTATACACGTTCTCTTTAAAATTAAGGTTAGGTAAGGTTTAAAATCCTTAAACTGAAAACCGGAAAAAAGTGGACTTTTTTATGTCTTGAAAGAAAAACTTGCGAGATTTTCACTTATTATTTAACTTATTATTTGTAGTGTTTAGTATATTTTAGTATATACTTTATTTAGTATTATAAAAAGGCAAGAGTTAAATGAATCCTTGCTCAAGCTGATGCATTTTCGATGGAGCTTACGATACCCTTTCAAAGGAATTTCATGCGTACAGGATATTAAAATATGTACACGCATATAAATGTATATATGTAACATGCAAATACATATATATATGTGTATGTATATATATATATATGTGTGTGTATGTGTGTGTGAGTGTGCGTACATACAAATTCTCCACTCATTTCCGTAATAATAATGTGTGAAAGGATATTAATTATGAAACAAGCGAGCGGCAGGAAGCGATGGCAATAAAAACAGCAAGCGACAGCCAACACCATGCGTGACCAACAACAACAACAACAACAACAACAACAACAACAACAACAACAATAACAACAAACAGGAGCAGCAGCAACAACACAAAACCAATCCTGTATATATTGTATTTTATGCGAGTAGCCACATGGCCGTTGGGTGGCCGTGGGTTGTGGGTGGTGTGTGGTGTGTGGAGTGTGGAGGGGGTTGGGGGGGAGGCAGTCGGTTGGACCGAAAGGTGGTACGATGGGCGGTAAAATGGTGTGTGTGCGTGTGTGCGGCGTAACGGAAACGGGAGCAACATGTGCAACATGTCGAACGGAAGTGTCGGCCATATTCCACACACACAAACACTCGTTCAAGCTCACACACACACACACACACACACACACATGTAAACCTAAATAGGCCCACGTCTCTACGTGGCAGTACCAGGACATGTCATTAGGAGCTGGGCCAAGTAGATTTTTATGTAATGTCGCCTGGTTATTGCTTTTATACATTTATTTTATTTGCCCACAAACACAAACACAAATACTGTTACACACGCACACCAGACTCACACCTACACTCGCACCCACGCACTCACACACACACACACACACACGCGAGCACATGACACATTTGAAATTACATATTTTAGTTGTGCCTTTTTAATAAACTAAAGTATATATCAAATTTATCTATTTTTGCTCAAAATAATATTAATAGTATCCTTTCCTCGTTTCATTCCATTTGTTCCAAAAACTAGCAATTGACATTGAAACGATTTTTAAGTATGAATTCTCTCTGAGCTAATTCTTAAAATAAAATTTATTTAACTAAGTTCAAAGCTTGCAAATTCTCCTTGAAACAAAGTGAAAGTGGAACACTTTTTTTAAAGATACATTATTACTTTCCCGAGAATTATATTCGAATCTTAAAGCTATTCATCATTTCAACTACTTGGAGTTAAGTAGCATTCCAAATATTACAGAAGTTCTTTGCTAATTGAAACAAGTGGGACTGGAACATATAGCTGTTAATCATACAAAACTTAGACTTATTTTCAGTGCGGCTTTAATAGCTGCTTCAAATATCTTAATATAAAACAAAATTACCACTTAAAATTGTGTCTCGACGGTAATTTCGCCTGGGGAAACAAATGGAATGGAACAAATTTTGTAGAAATGACTGACACAGACATTAAGAGCCGAAAGAAATAAGAAATGGGAGCAATTTGTGTTTAAGTACCGCAATTTGTGCAAGGTATTTGGAATTCGTGTTGCTCTTAGCTCAAAAATAAAACAAAATGTGAAAGGACAACCTGGCAATCAGCCAGGCGGCACCTGGATAAAGAGGAGTACCTCGACCACGACCACGACCACGACCACCACCAGCAGCAGGACTAGCAGCAGAAGCAGAGGCAGAAGCAATGAGTATAATCAGGCCCAAAGCTTGGGCTCGGGCCCGAGTGCCGTTCGCCTGTCAATGACAGCGTCGACGTCAACATCAACGTCAACGTCAACGCTGACTGCCGTCCATCAGAGTTGTGTGTGCGTCAGTCAGTTGAGCACGTTGCCGCTTCACGTGACACTGACAAGGATACCAGAATTGCCAGCCTCGTCCACAGCCTCTGCCCCCAGAGCTAAACTGAACTCGAAATGAAACTCAGAGTTCAGAATTCAGAGCTGAGCACTGAGTGCTCAAAAGTGGGTGGTGGAAGGTGGCTGCTAGAAGGTGGGTGGAAGAAGGTGGGTGGAAGAAGGTGGGTGGAAGAAGGTGGGTGGTGAAATGTGGAAGGTGGAAGGTGGAAGGTGGAAAGCGGCTGCCAGGAAGCGGGAACTGAGAGCCCAAAGCTGAGAACCACATCATCTTCCACAACTTCCACACTTGCCACCTCTGACACATCCGCAGGCCCTCCTCCTCACAAGCTGCTCGCCCACGTTGCGGCTGCCTCCTGCGTGTAATTGCCGTTGTAATGTCGCAATGCCCAAACGCGAATATAATTGCTAAAATGTTGCCTCCGACCGACAGACGTGCCAATGGCCAGTCGACGGAAGCGACGACACTTTTCCATTTGAATTTAATTTTAATTTACGCCCAACGGCCGGAAATTGGCAAATGCAATGCATAGCGAGAAAGAGAGAGAGAGATAGAGATAGAGAAAGAGATATAGAGAAGCAGAGAGGCAGAGGAAGAGGACGAGAGAGATAGAATGAGGCAGAGAATTAAAGAACATTTCGTACAAGCTTTATTCCGGGACAGACAAGACCAACCACCAGACTGTGTCCGTCAGCAGACCCATCAACAGACCCCACGGCGTACCCACCAGTAGCCCCACCGGCGGCACCACTCGTGCTGGCAGCAGCAGTACCACCATCACCACTCGACTGACCAAATTCGAGAGGTCCTGTCCGCCCCGTTGAGTTAATGAGAGAGCCGCCGGCGGGCATTTGTGCAACTGGCCAAATTGTAAGAGGAAGTCTAATTGAAGCAGCCACGCAGCCCCAAGCAATTAGAGTCGATAAATGGAAGTAACGGTAATTTAAATACATCGATTCGAATTTCCAGCTTCCTCATTATTAAAAATCCATTAGAATTCAATATTTTAAAAACTGCGCATCAATTGAATTGAGTTTGAAGCGTCTTTAATCGGTCTCCACTTGGAAAAGTGTGCCTAAATTGCATTAGCTGTAATCGATAGTCGATAATGGTTAATCGATTAGTTGCCATGACAATACCCAATTAACGCCTCATAACGCATGTTCACGGAAAGAAACGTCGCTTTATTTGAAACCAGTTTGAAATCTCACCGAAATATTCCACCGTCCCCCTAATTAGCTTCGATCCAAGAGTCGCATCAATACAATGGATGCTACATTTAATATCTTGTTTCCAAGACACGCCCACACAAATAGTACCGCAATCAAATCTATGCCTACACCTGGTGGCTCCTCTCCAGGTAATTTTCCGTTACTCAAAAGCTGTGTCCGAAAACGCCAATTCCTTAATTGCAGTGGAAATTAAGAGAATATTAGAATAAAATTCATTTGCAACTCAACTGAATAGACCGACTCTTTTATACCCTGTAAAAATCAGATGCTACCTAAAAAGTCCTTTGCTTTTGTTTCCTTTCCTTTGTTCTTAAATGTCTCACCGACCTTATGCCCACTTCATCCTATATGTAAGAATCGCACTCTCTTTAATAGAAGTAAAGAATTGTAGCTTGAATTTTATGTTTATTTTCGTAAACGTTTCACTGGCTGGAATGTGTGTCAGCAGCTACTAACATCCAAGTTATTCTTACTTATACATTAAAGTAACACTTTCTCTTGCAGAAGAGGAGGACTTACGTTTACGTCTTCGTACTGGTTTTTGTAAACGTTACACTGGCTGCTCCAATGAACAATTTTAAGTATTACTCATTGCTGAGATGCTTCCACTTAATTTTCTTTCGTTTTTCACTCCCGCCCTCTTTTGCTCTCTCCTTTGAACTGGCAATCGCGCTTCCACATTTTCTGCAATTCTTAAACGTTTTACTGACTGAGATGATCTGCTAGCATTGCAGGGTATCCCGAAGTCGGGGAAGTGAGGCCAACAGACATTTATGTACGAGCAGAGATGAAGAAAATTTGTTTTCGAATTTAGTAAAACTATTAACCGCCGCATGTCAATTTCATTAGCACGTCTCTCTTGTTTTAGTGACCGGGTTTTATATTTATCCTATTAATTGCGATAATTAGCTGTCCACTTAGCGTATCTTTACCGGATTTCTTGAAGAGTCTTTGCCATGACGGATCCGACAGACTCGACAGACTCGACAGACCCGACAGACTCGACAGACTCGACAGACCCGACAGACCCAGCAGACTCGACAGACTCGACAGACCCAGCAGATCCGAAGATCTGACTGTTCCCATTGACGTCAGACGGCGTCTTCGGTCCCATCGGTGTCGCCAGTTTAATTAATCTCTATTTAATTTTAATTCGACGACAGTTTTTTTTACATATTTTTTATTTCTTAATTTATTTATTTTTCCCTTCCTTCTTTTGCAACTGCCATTTAGTAAAGGCTCCTTTGTTGACCAGCGTGAATTTAACTAAAATTAATGAAATGTTCATCCATCTATTAAATGATACTTTTACATCCTCAAATCAACTCCGACGAGGAAAAGAAATCAACAGGATTATTTCCATATATATTAATCTATAATATATGATATATACATATAAATATATCCATACCATATATCATATATCATATATCATATATCATATATCATATACCATATATAATATACCATATACCATATGCATAGCTAAGTACAAGTGAAGATCCTTTTGGGGTAACCCATTGAAGAGCTTATTGATTTTCCGATACTCAAGGAATCAAGTTCCCTTAGGACTTCTATAATTTTATATATTCTGATTGAATGTCGCCCGATTTGTGATTGGGCGTTGCAGCTAACAAAATGAAAAAAGCTTTAGGTATGCGAATTCAATTTGACTTCAAATCGAAGGGGAGCTTTGCATCGGGAATTAATCAATCTTCGTCTATGGATACTTCCTTTATAGGTATATGTATACATATACGTATGAATATATGTACATATATGAGGCATATATGATTTGTTCGCTCGGTTAGTGGACTTTCGGCCTTAAGTCCTTGTTTGCTTTGAGCTTTGAGGGCTCAAACAAACCGCATGTCCGTGTGTGGAGTGCGTGACCAAAAGGTCTAAGGTCTTAAATTAATTGAATTGGGAAGTTTCTTTGTGTTTGGTGGAATAGGGGAGGGGGGAGGTGCAATCGAAGGCGAAGGCGAAGGTTAATACTGATTGCTTTGTGTGTTGGTCTTAAATGATGATTTGGTGCACACGTATGTGGATTACCACATAAACAGATCATAAAGCTCTGCATTGGCTTTTCCAGCTGCTCCATGGAGCCAACGAAATGCCAAGGTTCGCACTGGCATTGGCCAACGGAACGAAACAAGACTGAAAAATATCAAAAGTTACCCAAAGAGACAAACAGTCGGTCGGTGGGTTGATTTCTGGGTCTGTCATTTGGTTGCTTGGTTGCTCGGTCGGTGGAGGGTCTGGACATGGAGACTCGCAGCCAAAGTTGGAGTAGAAGTTGAAGCTGAAGCTGGAGTTGGAGTCGGAGTCGGAGTCGGAGTTGGAGTTGGAGCTGGAGTCGGTGTTGGAGTTGAAGTTGGAGGAGGTTGTATGTAGGTTGGTTAATGCATTGACTGTGTTTGCTCGTGGCTCTGGGGCTCGTTTCGACGGCTCTGGTTGCCTGCCTCTCGGTTGGGCAATATCGAGATTGCCGTCGAGCGGGCTACACACACCCATGTTTCTTGGGAAAAAAAAGACAATAATAAAAAATAAAAAATAAAAGAAAATAAAAAATAAAAAATAAATTTGGGTGCGTTAGCCAAACACTGATAAAAATCATAAGCCAAAGATGAGGAGCACAGGCCGCACAGCCGCAGCGGCTCGGAGCACACACATCGTACGTGTCTAAGACCAGACATTAGGACACAAAGCAAGCTGAAATATATTAGGCCAATTATGTTTTGAGAAAAATTTACATGTACACTGGCGTCAAGTGGCCTCCACTTCCACATCCCTCCTCTGCCTCCCTCTTCCAATCACCACCTTTGTGTCAGTCTCGGTTCCAGTCTCTGTCTCTGTCTCAGTCCCAGTCCTCCGAATCTCCGTCTCAGTCTCAGACTCAGTCGCAGTCGCAGTTGTAGTCTTCGTCTTAGTCTCCGTTCCTGTCCCCGTCCTCATTCCCATCCCCATCCCCATCTCCACTCGCGATATCACGATGCAGGCCCCAGAACGTGCAGCGGCATAAACAAGGCGAGCCCATAGAAAGAATTGAGGGTGTTCCTTACTCGTATTTTGTTTTTCTATTTTATTCTATTCCGTCCCAATCTTTTCTTTTTATATTTTCCACGCCATTATCGCAGATTTTTCTATTTCTATCTACGGTCATGTGACGGGCCTATCTAAGTATAAGCATCGCCATCGCCATCGCCATCGCCATTGCCGTCACCATCGCCATCCATCGCCATCGTCATCCATCGCCTTAGCCATCCTCATCGTCATTACCAGCCTCAGCCTCGGCCTCAGTCTCGGCCTCAGTCTCGGCCTCAGTCTCAGTCTCAGTCTCAGTCTCGGCACAGGTTCTGGGGAAAAGCGAGAAAAATGAATGAACCTGAGGCACAGGCATAAGTAATTAATTTTGAGGATTTGATTTCAGATGCGATTTGAGGATAGGAACGTGTAAAAAGAAAATAATTTCCATACAGCAGGATCGCTGGACACGTACTGCCTACCTGTCAATGGGTCTTCAGATCATCTTGATAGGCCTGGGCAGTACTTGAGCCCCGAACGTCTCTGTTTTCTTTCAGTTTGTGGGTCAAGCATCTCCCCTCTTCTGGATAATTGGACATCACAGGTTTCCAGAAGGCGACAATTATTCACAGCTCCTTCTAACACTCGCGTCCCCTTCGATGTGTACACCAAACACACTCATTCATATTCATACTTGTGCATGGACATCTAGGAAATTTCGAACTAGAAAATATTCCGAAAAAATACTGAATAATTTAATTTATTTTCAAACTCCGAAAATACCGAATATATACGGTATATGTAGGGTATTCCCTAGTCGAGTCTTTTTTCAACAGGAAAATCTCAATGAGTGGAAAATGAATCTTATATCTATATGTATATAAAATATTATATTATTAATTTATATATAATAAGATGTATGTGTGTGTGTGTGTGTGTGTATCTGTGTGTAAATCTTAAATTAATATTTAGAAAAATGCATCGCAACTCTTTGCCGACATCAAACTGTTCTCGAGCTGTGGTTCCATTTATGTCGCGGTTAGCATCTGGCAGCTGGATGAGTTTTCATTTCGATTCTCCCACCTCCGCGCGACGTGCCAACCAACCCTGCCACCCACCCCGCTCCGCTGGCCCCACCTCCAGCCAATGGACAGCAAATTGATAAATGCAACTTATAAACATGGCTGATAAGTTGAAATTTATCAAATCGTTGAATGAAAGGGGGTGGGGAAGGGGAGGAGGGCGGAGAAATAGAAAATGACTTTCGACACGGTTATCAATAACCGGCTATCGATATTTTATGAAAATTGATACGGCACACTCGCACACACGCACACACTCGGCACACACCTCTCCTGCTGAGTGTTCCCAAATAAAAATAAATAATAATAGACATTATTACTGTTTATGCCATCCTAAATAGTTTTTTCCCCCTTCCCCGCCTTGCGTCTTGGCTGGCCCACCCCCATCGCTGGCTCGCTGGGCTTGTGTTGTGTTGTGTTGCAGGCCGCGATGTCGTCCTGGAGTCCTTTGCCAATGCCACTCATAAGCGCACTAATCCGTCAAAATTTATTGCCATAACTGTGGGAGAGCCGAAACCTGGGCTATACCCTATGGGTCCGTGCGGCTTGTGGGGGTGTGGCTAAGGATGAGGATGTGGATGTGGATGTGGATGTAGATGTGGATGTGGCTGAGACCGAAGCTGAAGCTGAAACTGAAACTGAAACTGAAGCTGACACTGAGGCTGCGGCTGCGGCTGAGGCTGAGACTGAGACTGAGGCCGGCAGCAAGGATGAGAGCCGAGTCCAGGCAATTGATAACGTGCGTTCGAAATTTATCAAATAAATTGAGACCATAAATGTCAAAGCTGCGCATGATTCATAGACACAGCTGTGGGCGGAACACGGGGCAGGCACGGGGGGAGGGGTGGCAAGGCAAGGCAGAAAGGATGTGCTTGAGGATTGTTAGGATACTCTGTCATGCAGTTGCCGGTCCGCAGATGGGCTAGGCAAGGGTGGGGCAGTGGTGGCATTGGCGGCAAATCCATTGCTGATGCTGCCTATTAGGCAGCTTCCGTTGCCAATCAAAAAAGCCTCCGAACTCCCAGGCAGAAGTCAATTCTCATTTTCCCATTTCCACGGCTGACAAATTTCTCTTTCGCATTTCGCAAGTGTCAGTAATTTATTAAAAGGCCATCAAAAATTAAGCTCATAATTTTATTTCCAGCTCGATATATACATATATACGATATACATATACATAAACATATACATATACATATATATATATATATTTATTTTTAACGTCAACAATTTTCCTGTCAATGTATTGATTCATCTTTTCCGCTTGCAGTTCAAGAACTTTGACTTTTTGCTTTTGCTTTTGCCTTTGCCTTTGCTTTTGTTTTTGCTTTTGCTTTTGCTTTTGTTCTTGTTGAGTTTCTGTTGTTGAAATTCAGAAAGCGTGACGCTTCGTATACAACCCTGCAATTGCAAATGCAAATACCCGAACTGAATTTGCAGTTCACGTTCCAGTTCCAGTTCCACCTCGGGTTCATCCCAGCGTGTCTATCATTATAACGAAAACTGACTTGTTTTCATTTCATTTTTGTTTGTTTTGTTTTTTGCACTTGAATTGCATAAAGACAAACACGAGCAAAGCAACAACAACAACAACAACAACAAAGGCAGAAAAAAAACAAAAAGTTGAACGCATTTTTTTAACGCTATTATTAAATTTGGCTTTTGCCAAAGGGGTGGTGGGAGGGGCACATCAGATGTGTGGGTGTGGGGAATGTTGGCAATGTGGGAGGAGGTGGATGACGGGCGGTGGACGGTGGACGGTGGAAGGTGAGGGGGTAATGGCATTGCATTACAAAGCACAAAGGGAAGTGAGCTTACGTACATGCAGAGACACACACACACACACACACATACACACCCAAATAAAGGCACACATAAATTTCAAGTGCTTTCCACACTGAGGGGGCAATTGTCTTAACTCAAGAATCGCTCTGAAGTGGTTTGTGTCTTTGCTTAAATCGCCTCAAGAGCAGCAAAACACAAAAATTAAGTACAATTTAATCAAGGAAAGTCTTATTTAAAATTACTTGAGGCACATTAAGTGAATCGAGGCCAATTTTAAGCAATCAAAAATGTTGTTCATTATCTGAAAATGTATATAAAAATTATCTGAATGAATAAATTTCAATTTGTATGTATTTCAGTTTATAAATAATTTTTTAAATAATAAAAATAAAATAAAATTCTCTCGAGGCAAGAATTAATTCATAAGGACAAAGGGCAGCATTGGGAAAACTTTAAAGGATATATATTTCTGATTTGCAGCAGTTAACCTCTAAACTTATTAAACAAAAGGATCTCTGAAATATAAATTTAATTGGATACTTGATCCTTATTATTGTTATTTTTTTGTAATTAACTAAATTTACAGGATTCCTTTATACGAACAACTTCATTACATAAACTTTGCTTTCAAAGGACAGTTTGGATTTAGCTCAGATTTAATCTATATTCTCAGCACTGTAAGCGTTACCCTGGAAATATTGGCAAATGTCCTTTGGCTCTTACCTTTGGTTGAACTCTTAAGACGCTTTGTCAATTCATGGCCGTTAAGTCCTATGGACTGATACTTGAACCAAACGAAATATATAATGGATAATGATACCCATAATAAAGACCGTCCACACTTACACACACACACACACACACACACACATATGCAAACCCACATTTTGTAATCTATGTAAGCTCTGGCTCCTTATCCCATCCTTGTCCCTTCCGTTCAGAATGTACCAAACGGAGGAACAAATAATCTGCGTATGGAGCATCATCAATTAGATCTGTAAAACTGAAATCGATGCGATTTCTGGTTCAGGCCATGTCTGTCCTGGGCTGTCCGGGAGTGTCCTTCGTGGTCCGGGGGTGTCCGGGGGAGGGTGTGGGAGACCAACGGAGCTCTTAATAAAACTCGATTGGCAGCCGCACAAGTTGAGGTGGTGGGTGGATGTGGGCGAGCCCTGCTTCTGGATAAGCAATGAGAGGGGTGAGGATAAGTGCGGGGTGGGGGGGCTGAGGTTAGGGTTTTGGGTCTTGTGCACATTTGAAATTTGAATAAAATGTCTCTTTATCGCACTTAGAGGCCATTTAGTAAGCTAAATTATACCGAAGACCAGAGTATTATATGGAAAAGCAAAAAGAAGTTTCCTCTCCGTCCTCCGATGTCCCATTCCGTGCCCCGTCCCCCATTCTATGTTCCCTGTCCCGCATCCCGCCTCATGCATCCCGTGACCGCTTGCCGCCTTCCATTGTCCGCCTCCGCTTGAATGCAAAATCCAAAGCCGAGAAAAACCCAAGCCCGAGCCTTTAACTCTCATCTCGAACGCAAGCCCAAAACCCAAACCCAAAAATCGCTGTCAAATTGGCCATGTTAAACCGCAGACCATTTGCCGTTGCTATGGTTGTTGTTGTTGTTGTTGTTGTTGTTGCTGCTGGTGTTGTTGTTGTTGTTGTTGCTGCTGATGTTGTTGCAAATTGTGTAGTTGACCCGACTTATCTTCAAGCGGCAAACGGGGCAACGTAAACTTGCCACAAATTGGCCGAAAGTTGTTATTGTTGTTGTTGTTGTTGCTGCTGCTGCTGCTGTTGTTGTTGTTGTTGTTGATGTTTTTGTTATTGCTGCTGCATAAGTCCAATTTATTTTTGGTGTTGTTTTTCTTTTCTTTTCGTTTTGTTTTTTCTTCTTTTACTTCAAAGCGAAAAACAACAAGCGAAACCAAATCGAATTAAGTCAAAATCTACATAAGCTTTTTCTCTCTGTGCATAAGTGTGTGTATGTGTGTGCATAAGTGTGTGTATGTGTGCTTGGATATGCTTGTGTGTTAAATCTATGGGCCCACTTCTGACCTGCCGCCAACGCTTCCAGCTTCCCGCTTCCCGCCTCCCGCTTTTGCCTCCTGGCATCCACCCATCTACCCATCCGCTCGTCTCCCGCCTTCCTCCCCCCACCTCTCACCACCGCCTCCAACTACCCGCCTTTCGCTCCATTTGTCCATTTATTTTCCGCTGCTGCTGTTGCTGGGCATGAATTACATTTCTCTTTGGGTTCGCTTCGTGGCTGCTGCTTTTCGTGATACCCTACAGTTCAGGTATATGAGCTACCCCTCAAACTATGTTACTAACTGCAACATTCAACTCTTATACAGGTATTTTATACTCTTATATTTCAATTTTATACCATTAGTTTTCCCTTTTGGGTTGGATATTCATTTCCAGTCTCATTTGCAGCTTAGATTTTTAAATTATAAGAAGATCTTATACTATAAATTTATAGCTGTTTTGCATTTCTTCCAACTTATAAATACTCTTATAATTAAGCTCCAATTTGAAGCTTTATACATTTTTTATTCTCACACATTTCACTGACTTTTATAACCCTATATTGAAATTCATACTCACATCTACTATTGTTCACATACGACTTCTTCTATAAACACTTATACTTATACTTTCTTCTAAGCTTATACCTACATATGGACTTATACTCCATCCTTAATCTTTACTTATACTTTTCTATACTAATTGTATGGACTTTCCAGACTTATACATTTTCTAATATTTTTTATAACTTTATACCTCCTTAAAATTGCATGTATAAGACCCGTTATCTTATATTTTTCATGCATATATTTTTATGTCATTAATTATTCTACTATTATTTATATTCTTACTAAAAAATTATATTTTTTTATATATTTTTATTTATTTGTTTTTAAATATTTAATTGTATACATTTCGATCCAAAAATTATTTATATACAATTGTTCCGGCTCCTTAAACAATCTCTTATACTCATCGACATAAATAGACATCAATTTTGAATCTTGAGCTTAATATGAATCTCACTTTGGAGTACCTTCAATTTACATTTGTAATATTTAAAGCTTTTGTTTAAGTATAAGTATAAGTATAAGTATAAGTACAGGTATAAGTATAAGTATAGGTATAAGTATAAGAAAAAGTATAAGTATAAGAGTAAGAATAAGTATAAGAAGAAGTATAAGTATAAGTGTAAGTAACAGGTGTAAGTATAAATAAAAGTAATAATATAAGAGCTGCTATAAGTATGTGTCAAATGCAAGTTTAGGTTATAAGTATTAGTGTACACATAAGTATAAGTATAGGCCAATCTATGAGTATAAAAGCAAGTATAAATATTAGTATAAGTATAAGAGTGAGTATAATATGAGTAAAAGTATAAGAAGGAGTAGAAGTTAATTTATATTTATAGGTATAGCTGGATATATAGATTAAATCTCTTGTACTAAGTCTCACAATATTTTAAGCACTTATTCAAGCTTACTCACTGATGAATGAGTGAGTGTATTCATAAGTCGATCACTTGATACTCATTTGGATTCACTTTTTTTTGGATTATTTCTTTATTATTGTTTTTGTATTTTTTCTAAATGCTAATTTATGGGCATGTGTTGCCATTTGGTTGCCGTTGGGTAATTTTAGTACCTTCCAACAACAGCAGCAGCAGCAACAACAACTACAACAACTACAACAGCGACAACAACAACTACAACAACAACTGGAAACAGGAAATGCAGCAAAGCGAAATAAAAAGTTGAGTAAATTGCATATTTATGAATCTGTCAATTGTTTATACTAAGTTTTGGATGGCTGTTCTTGTTGTTGTTGCTGTTGTTGCTGTTGCTGTTGTTGCTGTTGTAATTGTTGTTGCTGGTGTTATTTTAGCTCTTGTTTGCTCTTGTTATTTCCCAGAATTTCATTCATTTTGTTGTTTGTTGCTTGCATGTTTTTCCCCTGTTTGTCAGTTTTCTTTTTCTCCCTTCCTCCCCTGCACCTCTCTTCCACCACTTTTTCACCCCTCTTCCACCTCTTTTTCACCTCTTTTTTGTTTTTGTTATTTTGTTTCTTTTTTGCAGTTTTACACTGGTGAAACGCCCTAATAGATGTCCATAACATATGATTTCCATTTGGCATTCGATGTGCATGACTTATGCAGTGGTGGGGGGCGGGGGGAGCGAGGCGTAGGAGCTTGTACTGGCATGGGATGGTCCGGCGGAGGCTTCACAGTTACACCTCCTACATCCATCAATTCTATTGTTAATACTAAATATTTTAAATGCTTTTAAACACTGCATTTTTAAAGGTGCTTCCAGCAGAAGGAGGGGGGAGGGGTGTTCTAAATAAATAAATCATACGAATTCCCAGAGGCTCTTCAAATCCCTCTTAAACTTCGCATGGTTTAAGGGCTATTCTGAACTTCTATAAAATTATATTTATATTTTTTTGGAACTTGTTTTTAAATATAAATTAAATTAATCCTCGAAAATACAAGGTATCCTTTTTTAAAGAAAAACGCGTGATTCCTGTTCAGAGAGTCCTTCTTATGACATTCCACGGCCAGGCCAGCCCCTCGAGCTGTTGGCAGACTCTTCAAATCATCTCCTACTACTACTGCCAGCTGCTCTCGGTGATTGGAATTACTTATGTACCGTTAGATAATCGCAATTACTGTCATATCATAGGGAAGCACCGGAATGCCGACCTGCCATGTGGCCTTTGGTTCAATGTGTTTTTGCAATAAACTTAAATCAATAAACCGAACAGAACAACTTCCATTGTACCCCCCACCCTTCACCTATCACACCCACCCCCCATTCATCTATCCAGCCGTTCATTGCTCGTCTGTCCATCCGTTTTCCTGGTCCGTCCGTTTGCCGTATCCGACTGCTCCCGGATCATGACTGCTCCTCCGTTCTGTCGGCTCTGGTGTTGGTTTTCGTTTTCATTGTTGTTGTTGTTGTTGTTGTTGTCTGTGTTTTTTTTTGTTTGTTTTAGATTTTTTTTTTTATTTTTGGCTTTGTTTTGGTTCTGTTTGGGGCACCGTTTCCCGTTTCATGCAAAAGGCATTAAATAAGTCGAAAGGTATAAACACAAGCCGGCAAACAAATAGGGCCAAGACAGGCCAAAATGGGAGAGTGCATTGTGAGCGGGTCGAGTGGCAGGAGACAGAGAGAGAGAGAGACAGTGGGAGAGAGGGAGAGAGCGAGTGAGGGGTATCGGGTACTACAGTGAAAACAAAAACAGTCGAAATTCCTTCACAGAACATTTATTTCGGTTGCTTTTTCGTTACACACATTGATTTTCGAGGCGGGCCCTTGGCAGGGGCCAAGTTTCCTGGTGTGGGGCACCGAGCACCGAGCACTGAGCACCAAATGTTGGCCAAAAACTAAAAAACAGAAACAAAAAACAGAAAACGGGTACAAAAAACCTGTGCAGGGTCGAACAGTGGGGGGTGGGGAGGCAAATGCAATAAACTTGAGAAAGGTAAATGGTGGACGTATTTTGTATCTTTCAGATACCACAAAGCGGCAGTCCGAGCTGCAGTTCATGCAGAAAAAGACCGAAGGCACACAAAAAAGGAGTGCAAATAAACCCAAACAGAAGCAGCCAAAAGAAGAAGAAGACGAAGAAGAAGAAGAAGAAGAAGAAGAAAAGGAAGAGGAATATGTAATATTACTTCCTACGCTTTTTACCCACACATTTGCATTTCTGGGCCACTTCAAGACTGAGACCAAAACTCAGGCAAATTTCATAGTCCCACAGCAGCGACCGGGGAATCCCCCAAATCCCACAATGAAACTTCTTCGGCAATTCAATTAGAAACCCAAAGCCCAAGGAACTTGGTCAGCACAGAGTGTTGTGTGTGCCAGGACACCGAATCCTTTTCGATATTCAATTATTTTTCAATTTTGATTTTTCCCAATAAAAAAAAGATCTTGAGCTGAATCCATTTTTAATATTTGAAGTATTAATGTAAATAAATTTATTTTCTCTAACCATAAGGTGGCAGCAAGCCAGTTAAATGAATATATTTATAAATTTTTAATACAAAAAAAAAAATTAAAAAAAAAAATGTATTACCATCTTTTTAATGAAAAAAAAAATAAATGCATTTTATGTTCCATTTTGTTACACTTAAATGTTTTTATTTTATTAATTGTATATTTATTTATTTTATTTTTATACAAATTTTACAAGCATTTTCAGTTTTTAATAATTTTTATTTATATTTATTTATTATTATTTATATATTATCCATATTATTATATTTAGAAATTTATTTTATATATACAACTAAAATATATATATTAATAATTAATTTACCATATTTATAATTAACACTTTGCCAAGAGTAATGTTTTTATTGTTATATTTTAATTTATTGTAGTTTTAATTTTGCAGTTTTAATATTAATAGTTTAAAAATTATTTCAAATTAAAACGAATAAAAATATATTATTGTATATATGTGTAAACAAATATTTATTTCTTCACTAAAAATTTATTTACATAAATTATAATTTTATTTATTCATAAGCAATGAAATTTTAATTAAACTATAAATTTATTATTTTTATTATTTATTATTTATTTATTTTATTTAATTTATTATTTTTATAATTTTTTATTTATTTTATTTTTTGCTCCTTCTTTTAAACTCTTAAGCGCATGTAAAACTAAAGATTCTTAGCTGTGGATATATTTGTATTTATTTTAAATTAAAAATAAATTTAAAAACAATTCAATTTTAAATTTAAAAATATCTTAAAATTATATCCACAAAATGGATAATTCCGATAATTAGAAGACATTAGAAGTACAGTAATAATTCTGTCGAGTGGATTACAACTCTGACTGAGCCAGAGGAATATCTAGAAAAAATTAAAAAGAAGCAAATATCCGTTCATTAATGGAGGCTTCACTGTACACACATAACATTAAAAAAAAGGAGCCTCAAGTCCTTTAAATTATGATAAAGAATTTTCAATTGTGAAATCGTTAAGAAAGCAGTGAGAGGCCATTATGTAAGCCAAGCTTATGTGAAAGCAACTTAATCTAGGAAAACAATAGGCATATCCTTACAAAATCCTAGTTATACAAATGATTTGGGGTTATATCCCCCATAAAATCCGCTCTAATCTAAAAGCCCCAAACACGTAGCGCCGTGTGCCTCGAGCTGTTTGTTTAGGGCAGAGCCAAAAGTTGGAGTCAACAAAGTTGCACTGCATCTGCACTAAGGCAACAAAGTTGAAGGGGTGAGGAAGGGGGGTGGGGGAGCACAAGAGTTGATGGACCCGTGGATACCTCGTTGTAGCTGGGCGGAGTCCAAAGTGAAGACTTTCATCTCAAGCTCTGTGAAGGTTCAAGGAGATATTCAGTTCAAGGAAAGAAATGGGTTCAAGTGATGACCCAGTCGGATATACCCAAGGGACGCGCAGGTGATGGGCATAATTACACGTGGTATCAACCGTTAATTGTGAACCACATCCGCAGGTATTAGTCGCAATGCGCCACCGGCTGAAAAGCTGACCAAAAAATACACCATATCAAGATGTGGACGCGGGAGGGGGCGACGGTTCGGTGGCGGATAGAAGTGGCAAGTGGAAGTGGTAGTCATCATGGGAAGGAAAAGCGGAGAGCGGCAAGGGGCGGGGAGGGGTTCAGCTATAATGGGTAGAAGGTAGGGAGGGGGCAGGTACAAACTTTGCCCAAGATAGGAAGTTGGGGATAGCGATAGGGAAAGAATCAACGCGTGAAATTCATTGTGAATTCTCATTAGCAGCAGGTAAACACATTTCTGGAACATTGCTTTTAATTAGTGAAACAGACGGGCCCTGTCATGGCCTTTCCCCTGTCCCCTACACACCCCACCACCAACTAGTGCCCCCCGCTCGCCCATGTGAGGCGACCAAATACTGAGGGTGAAACACCCGGTGCCTTTTTAATTGCGAGAACGTCAAAACATTTACCAGATTAACGCAATTCAAGTTGAAGTAAACTGTTGGACATTCGGAAGGAACGGACGATGGCGGCGGTGGTTGAGGAAGAAGAAGCCTGGAAGGAAGGAAGGACCAAAAAACTACACATTGCCAAAAGAAATGGAACGAAAGTCAAACGAAATGAAAGAAATAAAGGTAACCAGCAGCAAGTCAACTAACAAAAGGAGCTCACACTCCCCCCCCCCCCCCCACACCATAAAAAAAAAAACGAAAACAAAAACAACAAAAACAGCAGGAAAAAAACACCAGCCAAATGTCTGTCAATAGAGCGAAGCAACATTCTGGGGGTCATCAGCCGCGGGTGGAGGGGGGAGGAGCAGAGTTCGACTCTTATCTGATAAACTTGCACTAATTTGTATACACTTGATGGTTGGCTAAGCGATGAGCTGAGTGACGGATTGTGAGGGAGCGGGGTGAAGGGTGGTGTGTGATGTGTGGGGAGAAGGGAGAGGAGTGGCAAGGACATGAACATGAAATTGGTTATGGGTCAAAGCTTTGTATATGGAAATGGGGAACAGAGACATGAAACATGGGGAACGAAACGCAACTGTGACCGGGAACGGGAACGGGAACGGGCACGGGAACGGGAACGGGAATGCGAACAGATGATCGTGACGCAAATTGACCACAGAAACGACGTAACAGAAGGAATAATACGACTGTTTGGGCAATAAAAATAAATATCACCCTCATGAAGAAAATGTTTTTTCATTTAATTTCATTTTGTTTTTGTTGCCGATGGTTACACACTCACAGCAAAAGAATTTCGGGTATATGCGACTTTTCGACTCGTTTGTGCGATTCCAAAGGCCAGAAAAGTAGCGAAAAAATCCGTGACTTTCTATAAGCTTAAAAATTTTAAATAAATTAAAATTATTTCTGTTTTAATCGAGCCATGAAATATATAAATAAAATAAATAAAATATAAAATAAATAAAAAAAAATAAAACATAAAATAAAATAAAATAAAATATAAAATAAATAAAAAAAATAAAATATAAAATAAAATAAAATTAATTATTAAGCTGCCTAAAATTATTTTAAATAAATTTGTTAAGAATTAAATATTTTATTAATGTTATTTTAAATATATTCTTAAATATATATTTTCTAAATTTTATATATCAAAAGTGAATCATTGCTTTTAATATATTATTATTATTACTTATATGTAATAATATATAATAATATATTATATTATTATTATTTTAATATATTATTATTATTATTACTTTAATCTATTATTATTATTATTTCAATATATTATTATTATTATTATTTTAATATATTATTATTACTATTATTATTTTAATATATTATTATTATTATTATTATTATTTCAATATATAATTATTATTATTATTATATAAATTAGGATTCACAGAAACTAATAAAGCTTTGGAAGGACCTCAGAGATTCAGAGCTTTTGTTATAAAATTCTTAAGTTAGGCGATTGCAACTGAACCATACACAAACACATATACATATATATACATCTCACATGGCTATATATAACTTATAGTTAATATCCTTTATCAAGGATATCTTCTTTGCCTGTGTCTACAAGCTGTCAATTGATGCTTTCGGCCTGCGGCAAATAAGTTTTGGCCTCAGAGTCAGAGTATCCGCCATTCGTGGGGACGATCTGTGTGCGTGTGTGTGTGTGTGTGTGTGCGCGTTATAGGTATTTGTATGCCTTGTGCTGGCCGCACACATTTTGCCTTGTAAGTTGTTTATTCGTTTCATTTCTTTTCTTCGTTGGGCGTAAGTAAAGTGTAATATATTTTTTCGGTACTTTGCAGCGAACAGATACATTTAAAGTCATTCAGTGCAGATACGCCAGAGCCAAGGAATGCCCAGCCACGAAGAGAGAAAGCAAGAGAGGGAGAGAGAGAGAAAGAGAGAGAGAGGGGGGAAAATGATTGCAGCGAGGGTATTGGGTAGGAGGAGAAACGAATTAACTACAAACGACTACACATTAATGCCAACTTAACAACAGAAGCCGTCCAAGCGGCAGACGATTGTTGGTCGACGAGGGAGGGGTGCAGCGGTGCGTCGGACATTCTGACGGACGAACGGAGGGACTGTGGAACGGTGGAACGGACGGACGTGGGTTTTCGATGGACGAGCAGAGAGACGAAAAAAACAACACCAGAAGCTATCGTTGGCAACGACGACATGTAAACAGAACGGATATACGAACGACTGAAGCTGTGAGTACGACAGCGGGGGAAAGGGAGAGGGAGTGAGAAAGAGAAAGAGAGAGAAGAGAGAGAGCGAGATAGAACGATACACAGATACAAGATACAAGATACAGATACAAGATACAAGCATAAACATGGTCACGGCTTGGACTCAAGTTTGGACCTGGCCAAAAGACAATTTATTTCGTATGTGTGCGTGATATTCTTTTCTTTCCTCCCCCTTCCCTCACTTTTCTTTTCTTCACTTAACTTATCTTTCTCTCTTTGTGTTATTGTTTTGGATGTATTCCGGTTCTTCTGTGTCTTCTTTTCTTTTAGGCCCTCTTCTCGCTTTGGTAACACACATTATTTTCCTCAGAAACCACCGACCTCCCACTCTCCTCTCATCCTCCAATGCTCCCAAATTAACATATAGACCGAAGCCTCGACTCGAGTCGAGCGGAGATTTGTAAAACTTTCGCAAAGGAGGCCAAAAATCTTGGTACCCGTAGTACCCACTTTTCAGGGTCATGGATTGGCCTTTACTCATCGGGCTATATAGATCGATTTGACCTTTGGGTTGCTCCGTTATAACCCACAAGTGTTCGGATTTCGATTAAGAATTAAGATAAATTTAGATCCCATTCCATAGCAATTAATTATTTACTTAATTTAATATAAATATACTATTATTGGAATTAAAATATATCACATAAGTTTCAATATAAATTAAATCTTAATATGTTAAAAAAAAAATCTAGGAGTCAATCTTTGGCAATCCTTAGCAAACCCTTAGACATTCTTAGCCAATCCTTAGGCAGTCCTTATGCAACTCTTAGACTATCCTTAGGCAATCCTTAGGCAATCCTTAGACAATGCATAGACAATCCTTAGGCAATCAATCCTTAGATAAATCTTAATAGAAATCTCGTAATTTTAAATCAATACAATTTTAATTAAACAATATTTAAAATGTAATTATATGTATTTATTTTATATATTAATTTTACACATATATATTATTAATACTTTTTATTTATTTATTTATAAATATGTCAACTTATTGTTAGCTATGCATAATAATATTAATAAAAATAATAATAATAATAATAATAGTAATAATAATAAAATATTATTCAATTGTTTAAAGTAAATATTTTTAAAGAGATATAAAAATATAAAATAAATTATTAAAAATAAATATGATATATTATTATTATAATGATTTATAATATTATATATTATATGTATATATATCGTTAAGTGAGTGCCTAGGGGTATCGACGGGTTTGTACTTAGATCAAGACACTGTAGAGAGAGAGAGAGAGTACTAAATACAAGGGGGGGTTGTAGCTCTCGAGCTTTCAGTTAAAAATAATAAGCCCTGAGTTTGGCTCGGCTATAAAAATATATGCATAATTAAAAGGTAAATTACAAAGGCCAAAGGCACAGAAATAGCTAAGTGATCACACAGATAATTTGCTACGAGGCTAATCTTTTGTTGTTATTTATAATTATTTATAATAAATATAAATATTTAAATTATTTGCATAACTCACATATGATTTATCTTCTAATATTACCGAGTCCATCTCAAGGCTGTACTTTAAACATTAGCAGTTCCCATTAAGCTATCACCCCCCTCCCCCTGTGTTTGGTACTCACTGTAATACACACATAGGAAATGTACTAAAGAGTGTACTCTCTATAGTTTTTAGTACATGTACTAACGCCTTCTGCGTGGGTGTATTTAGTATATAAGTCATAATTTTTAATCTAATTATCTCTCCTCTGAATATTGTCGTAGCATCGCTTGGATGCTACGTCTATTTGAAAACTATCGTATCGCTACGGGAAATATCGATAACTAAATAATAAACTGTAATTAATTATAAATAATTGTAGTTCTTACTTGCTACCAAAAGAGCCTGGTGACAAACAACTATATTAAAAATAATTCAATTTAGTTTTATTAGAGATAAATTAAAAAAAAAAATTACCAGATCTGAAAATCAGGCTCTTAAGTCCCCAGAAATTTCCCATAATATATAGATATATATATATATAGATATATGTATATTAATTTATTTATATATGAAAAGCAAATTTATTTTTTGGATAACTTCTGTTTTATATTTAAATTAAAAATATTAAAAAATTACCAAAATCTTTAGATGTCCTAAATAAACAAGTCCTGGATACATTTAAATTCTACATGCATGGAACTTAAAGGAGAGACACTATATATATATTATATACACTACTCAGTCAACGGATCTGTGATAACTGCTAATAATAACAGCCTGGGAGTATCTTTAGTTGTCTTAGGGGGAGGGCGGGGTAAAAAAGGATGTCCAAAGGAGCAGCAGGGCGAAGGGTAGACATGGGGTAAAGTAATCAAGCTTGGGGAAGGCGACGAGTCTGTATTATAATCTGAGATTATGGAATAATGTATATGGAAGGAAAGATGGGAAGGGGAAGAGGGGAAAGGGTAAAAGGGAAGGACGAAAGGAAAGGCGGTGCCTTCAAAAGCAACCTTCTGTTTACGTAATAAGAAATTCTCTTCAAGGATATTTAATGATTATTTGAAAAGATTGAACTTTGAGGATTTGGCTTCTTGGTTGCTGGCGTTCAATCATTGAGTCATCTCCAGGACACACGCACATGAAGGATAAAGTGCAGTCAATGGCAACTGGAGACAAATCCTTGATGCGTGCGTGGGTTACCATATCAGCGCATCCTGGCTAATCCCTGCCAGCGTTTGGAAGGAGTACAAAACGAAAAGGCTCTGACAGCGGCAACCGCATCCTTCACATCCTTTTAACAGGGTTCAATTATAGAAAATTGCGAAAATCCTTCAAAGTTTTGACTACACACACGCAAGCACACACGCACACACACACACGCACAAACAATGACATCTGCAAGGAATACTTGTATCTTGTAGCTTGTATCTTGTAGCTTGTAGCTTGTATCTTGTATCTTATTAGCGCTCTCAACTTGGCCTGACATTAATCCCTCACAACAGTTTCTCCTACTTCTACTTCTACTTCTACTTCTGCTTCTACATCTTCTTCTACTGCACACACACTCACTCACTTACACACACACATACACACTCACACACAATTTAGCCCTGAGATGCGGCACTAAATTTTGTTGCAAGTTGTTTGTGTTTCAACTTCAACTTGGCTGCACATAAACCGCTGACTGACTGCTGAGGAGATGCAGCAGCAGCTAAGGACGAGGCAACAGACGAGGATAAAGCCAAAGGAGAAGTTTAAGTTGAGGCTGAAGCTGAAGATGAAGCCGAAGCCAACGCCAAAGCCGAAGTTAAAGTTGAAGTTGAAGTTGAAGTTGAAGTTGAAGTTGAAGCTGGAGTTGAAGCCGCCTTTGCCCTGTCAAATCTGTCCTTCCGCTCGTCCCTTTATCTGTCCTTTTCAACGGAGCGGGGATACAGAGACCGCGGACAGCCAAAAAATGCAGTCAGCCGCAGTCCTGCACCGACTTGCCCATACCCTACAGTCCATATAGCCAGCTGATTCCGAGTCCGCAGAGGGAAGCCACTTAAGATGTGCGAAAGGTCGGAAAGATCTTCAAGCGGATAATGGAGGCTGCGCTGGCTTGATCTGACTTGCCCTATACCTGAATATATACTTGAATATATATACTATATCTTTCGGTTGTCTGGAGCTTCTGTTGCTCTATGTTGAGGTGCATAAAAGAAGCGATTCCAATTTCAATTGCCATTTGCTAGAAGAGATTAAATTCCAAAATTGTTTTCATGTTCATGGGACGAGCAGCGGTCGGGGGCAAGGGAATTGATAGGTGTAGCCGTGGTGGGACCGTGGAGCGGGTAGCGGGTAGCGGGGCAATCCGGCTAATTCCCGCATGCAATGAAAACAATTTTCTCTACGAGTATTTCCAAACAAGCGCGTTGATTTTATCAAGCTTATTATATGGGTCCATTGGAGTGACGGGATTGGGGGTGGGGGGTGAGGAGCGAGGGATGAGGAGCTGTAGGGTTGGTGGCAGAGGTCGGAGCCGAAGAGTCAGAGTCGGTGGCAGTGTCGGTGTCGGCGTTGCAGGCGGCGGCGGCGGACGGGGCTTTGGGAACCATCCCGGTGCAACCCTTCATGTACTTTTTTGTTGGTTCATTTCTTAAGTTTTTTCTCTTTTTTAAAATTTTTTTTTTTTTTTATTTTGGTTTTTGTTATTCTTTTTTTTTTTTAAGCCGCCTGCAACAATGACAAAAGGGGCAAGCAACCGCAGCATGTTGAATGCCACATATCTGGCAGGGGCTCAGCTGGCAGCGACCTGGCATCCTGCGCGCGCCCGCATACCGAGCGGCCCGTCATTCCCCCTCGTCCACACACACACTCTAACACACACACACACACACAGTTGCGTTCTCCCCACTCCGCCAAGTGCAACGCAGCGCGAAATTCCACTCATTTTTAACAAGTTCTCGGTTGCTTTTGTTGCCCAACAATGCGAAGGTTAAGCCGGACCCAGGCCCAGGCTAAGGTCCAGACCGGCTGGTGAAGCAGACGGCGACAAAGACGCAGACACTGACGGAGACGGAGAGGGGAGTCTCACTTCATATCGCTAACTTAAGCACCAGCGGGGTGAGTGGAGCGGCGGCGACTTAGGGGCAAAATGAGGGAAGCGGTCGATCGGGCGAGCGGGAAGCGGGAAGCGGATAAGCGGAAAGCAACTAATGGTTAATGGCTGAGAGAGGGGATAGGTGGAGGGGGTGGCGCGATGGAGCAAAGCAACTTGCTGGCTTCCTCTTCTGGTATCTCATTTTTATGCGTAGCGCTTCAGGTAACTCAAAACGCCGCCAGCAGCCAGCATAAGTTCGAGTACTCGGCCAGCCAGCAGTTTGGTCACATTGTCAACGTCAGTGGCTGCCTGTCGGCTGCCAGTTGCCAGTTGCCAGTTGCCGGTTGCCAGTTACCAGTTGCCAGTTGTGAGTTGCAAGTTGCCTGCCAGACGGCAGCTACCAGTAGCCAGTTGCCAGTTGCCAGCTACCCACTGCCCCCGTCCGCCACCCCACTCTTGGGCATGTCCCCCCACCCAGCGTCTTCGTGGGCCCCGCAATGCAATCAGCTGATGCCTCGGCCGGTGTACCCGGAGCCGGTATCGGGTCTTCAAAGAGCTACCTATGGGTACTTACAATGTTTTGGCACAATTGCGGCAGTCGCCGCCTCTGCTGCTGCTGCTGCTGCCACGGTCGCTGCCTCTGCCCCTGTTTCGGTCCCTGCCACTGCCACCATCTCGGTCTTCACTGTTGTGGCAGCTGATGTTGCTGCTTGCCACTCAGCTGACACTGTACAGTGGGCATAAAACCATTATTTGATTGCTAAAAAACTGCGCTATAAAAGTCGACGCCCTCCATAAAATATAATTTATTGATTACTATCAAAATTAATCGGAGAAAGTTAAATGTCGATTTCTTTATATCTCATAACTATCATTACCTCAAAGCTCGGCTTTAATTCATTCTCTTTATGTCCCATGATTTATTTCCATCCTTAGGTTTTTATTGGTCTCATATTTATTTTTTTAAGAATAAAGCTTAAAACTCTATCAATGATTTTTTTAAAGTTTTTATTTATTTTTCATACTTATAAATTAAATAAATTATACTTTGTTTTATTTTGTATTTTATAATTAAGTTAAGTTTATTTATTTAATACATTTTCTTCCTTCTGATTTGATTGATTTTTTAAAGTTTTTATTTATTTTTCATACTTATAAATTAAATAAATTATATTACGTTTTATTTTGTATTTTATAATTTAATTAAATTTGTTTATATTAAATACATTTTCTTCCTTCTTTTACTTAGTCATTATCATTTATTTTTATTCAAATTTATTATTCTTATATCTTTAATAATTTAATATTTAAGCAAATATATTTTATTTATACGCAAAGCCAAAAATAAATAAATGAAATCTAATATTAAATAAAATTAATTTAATTGAACTTTCAATTTATATTTAAAAGCTTTTGCGCTAGATTTTGGACACTTTATTAAAATAAAAAAATTAAATTAATTAAATTCATTTATTATTGGAAATTTTTAAAGATTTAAAGCGGAAACTCCAGAAATTATAGCTAAAATTCGATACAGCTTGAGTTTTATGGTTGAAAATTGAGATTTGTTCCATTGTCGTTCAGAAGCTTTAACATTGTAGTTGCGCCTGTGTTGTTGTTGTTGTTGTAGTTGCTGTCATTATTATTTGCTTTCTTCTTGCTGCTGGTTTTTGTTGTTTGTTATTGTTTATTTTTCGTAACCTTAGAACTTCTCAAGTTGTTGCTGCTTTTCTTGCCGCCTTTGTAAATGGGCATAATACCGGAAACCCACAACAACGACAACGTCAGCAGCAGCAGCAACGGCAGCAACAATAACAATAACAATCACAACAATAACAGCAACAACAACAACAACAACAAGAATAAGTAGAATAACAGCTGAGATGTTGGCATACAGTTCAGCTGTTGAGCGGTTCGGTGGTTCGGCGGCTCGGCGGTTCGCCGGCTCAGCGGTGCGCTCCACTGCCTCTCACCCATTGAAGAACAAACATGATGTCTAAAGGCAGCTCAAAGTTTTCAGTCCCTGTCCCCATGTCCACCCAGTCCGTAGAGAGTTCCCAGCTCTCAGCTCAGCAATTCCCCCAAGTCCCAGTCCAAGTCCAGTTGCTGGTGCTTCGGCTTCTGTTTCTGCCTCTGCCTCTGCCTCTGCCTCTGGCTCTGTCACTGCCCTGGCTCTGCCTCTGCCCATGTCTCTGCTTCTGCTGCTTTTCCTTTGCTATGAAAAAATTGCCGCTGGTTCCGGTGAAAATCCACTGGTCTAAGAGCTAAAGAGCTCGTTTAGCTTAACAATTAATAGAATCCACACATCCACTCGGCGACTCTGCAGCTTACAACATGTATAAAAAGTCTTTCTGTCCGTCCATCCATCTTTCTGTCCGCCCGGCCGTCTGTCTGCCTGACTGGCTGTCCCTCTGTCTGTCTCATTGTTGCGTTTGTTTGTCTGTTTGCTGTAACTGGTAGCATAATTACCACATATTTTCTGTAAGTGGCACAACGCAAAGTTTTCATTTAGCCCGAAGTTGTTGCCACTCACCACTAGCCGTGTACTTCCCAGCGGCTGCACGGGAAATGAGTTTCATTCTTTGCCTTTTTGCCACAACATTTAAATTCTTAACAATTGAGATGATTTCAACACCAGACATCCATTGGGTGTTCCATCTGGCAGGCAACCTCTCGAAAGACCAACGACTTTCTCATAGCACCCAATCCCAGAATTACTTGGCTCTTATCACAATCCCATCCCCTTCCCCTTTCCACCCTTCACAGACGCCACCCTTGGAAGTGTCATTTATGTTTTTATTGAACTCAAAATCCTTAAAATTTCAGTTTTTTTTGATATTCGATTTTCCCTTTTTATTTTTTATTTATTTTAATCATATTCAGCTATAATATTATTATTCTTATACAGTACATACCGCTTATATGCAAATCCTATAATGCAAACTATATTTTGCATATACGCGATATTTCCTTTTAAGCAATTAATATTAATAATAATGATGTTATGATTATGTTAAAAAATAAAATTATTTTGCTTTTAAGCAATATTTGCATATAAGCAGCTTGCATATAACCGATATATACTGCATTATATTTAATTAAATTAACAATTACAATAAAATACTTTTTATATCTTAATTGGGGAGTTTTGAATACTTCAAAAATTATTTATACTTATTTTTTTTTATATAATAAATATCTTAGCCTTAATTTTTTAAATAAAATATTATTATTTTCAGTGTTTTTTTTAATGTTTTATTTTTTTTGGGTAATAATTTTAAAATATGAATTTTAAAATAATCGAAATTTTTAAATCTTTTTTTTTTTTATTTTTGATAAGTTTCAGTTAAATATTAAATTTATAAAAATCTTAAATTCTTATGTTCATATCTTAAAGATTTTTATATTAAAATTACTATTAAATGTTTTTACCCCGTAACTTAAAAATAACCTGTGATAAAATAATATATTTTACTATCTATTATTATTATACTATCTATGCATTTTATTTTATTTATTTTATTATTTATAATAATTGTTAAATTAATTTATTTTTATTGCTGTTTATTAATTTACCAAATTCTAAGCTCTAAATGTTATTTAAAGCTTACCTCTAGGATTTTTCATAGGATTGTCTTTTAAATAATATTTTCCAAACAGCAGAAAAAGTACAATAATATCCTTGCCACACATGAAGAAAAGGAAGATGAGATTATCTAATTTTTATTCCCAGGAAGCTTTCTTCCTCTTGGAAAATCGGCTAGGAAAATCCTAGATAAATCTCGATTCGCTTTAGCCAAAGGAAATTCACTTAGAATTTAAAGTGCATCACAAATGTGAATAAATAAGTATTTATGATATTTATTTTTTATTAATTATTTGTAATTAATATTTAATTTATTTTTTTATTTTATAATTAAGAATTATTTAATTATTTAAGCAAACCTTTGATAGGTTTTCCGAATGCTTTTCTTCGGCGACCTACCTCAAGAAATGAGCTGCCGATAGATCAGATCGATATGCAACCATTGCCCCTTCCACATTCACCCCCACCCCCAATCCCAACCCCGCCCTCTAAACAATCGATAGTTGAGTCCGATAGGCGTCTATCCTCTTATGTGATTTTGGTTGTGACTGAAGAGAGATAAGTGCCAACATCGGGCTACCTTTTTTTAGGCTCTGCCTACGCATGGGTCTAGGCTGTTGGCACTCCTCCCGTGAGAAGGGGGGGGAGGGACTCTTCGCTGTCTGGCCACAAATTTCCAGACCATAATTATACGTAAATTAAATTAAGCCGCTGCCATATCGAATCTGGACCCAATATAGATCTAAATGCCATAATTAATACCCTGCTATGATTGGGGACGACTACTGTGTGCGCTCTGCGACTGGGCAAGGGTTTGAGTCTTCGGAACTGGAATTGAAAATGGGATTGGGATGGGGATTGAAATTAGAATTGGTTGCGGTATTTGGTATTTTGTATTTGGTGTATGTGAAGGCGGATGCCGGCGAGTGCGTTGCATTCAATGTGATTTCCATATTTTCATAATATGCAAATTGGCGCCATACAGATCGGAGATAAAGCCTATTAAAAGCAAGCCAACAAATCAGCAGTGTTACCTCTGCTCCCCCCACCCCCACCTCCCTCTCTCACACTCTTCCTGGCAGGGGGCACACGGCGTGGGGTCCAAACAAATTGCAGATCGGTATCTTTTGATGCGTAATTAATAACTGCTCGTGAAAAACAAAGAGCGCCTGGATGCAGAGGGGGGGAGTGGGGAAGTGATGGTCATGGGGTTGGACGAGAGGAAACCGTATTAACAGACCAACACACACACAGACACACGCACACACTCGCATGTGTGAGTTTCGGGAAAGGGCTATAGATCTTTGGCCACGGTGAAATGTAGTAAGTGGTGGGGAGGTGGAGGACGACGATGGTGGTGGTGGTGGTGGTGGTAGGGGGGGGTTGACTTTGACCATGGACCTTGTCCAGGTAAGCAACAGCCTGTTTAAAATTTCTGAATATCTGTAATATGAGAAGAAGGAGGCGAGTCGCGCGATGCGAGATGCGAGATGCGAGAGGCGCTGCGGATGGAAGTGGAAACCGCAGGCGAGGGAAATTCAATAGAAAACCGTTGGCAGAGACAATGAGGAAAATGACAACAACAAGTTGTTGGTTGTTAGGCGAAGTTGCTACGCAGAATGAAAATGCATTGTTGTTCGGCTGCAGCTCCTTTTCCGATTCCGAGCGCACACAGACAATGTGAGTGGTGCAGGAGGAAAGGAAAGGACGCAACAAAAGAAAAAACCCTTGGGGATATGCCGTGGAAAAGCCGGACTGCGCGAAGCAATAGGAAAACTTCCTTCAAGGGTGAACTCAAGTCTTGTTTGTTTGTCATTGTTGTTATTGTCAAAAAGACGGTAATAGAAAAAGAGCGTAAGTGTGTGAGTGCGAGTGTGAGTGTGAGTGTGAGTGCGAGCGAGAGGGATAGACGATGAGAGGGACTCCTTCGGGAGGATTTCACCCTGGGCTGGGGACCTAAACTGCGAACAGCTTTATTGATAGATTGCAATTTCTCAGCAAGATTCGAGGAAAACAATGGAAAACCTTTTGTCCCAATCTGAAATCAGGATTGTAAAGGATCGCAATTTGCGTAACAATAAACTTTTTGGCTCTTCTGATTTATAGATATTTAATAAAGCGCTTTCCCAGGCTCTGGCTAAGCTTCCTCCATGGGCGGATCGTTGCCTGGCCGAGGCGCCGCATTTGCATGATAAAAGGTGTCTGGCCCGATGAGGGGAGGAATCGCTGCTCCTTTCCCCTCGGCGGCTTCCATCGGTTACTACAGTTACATTACCTTTGGGTGTATCCTTTGGCAATAATAACAAGCATTTGCTGATTATCTCGTCACGAGCATTTTCATATGTGCGCGGGGATATACATATATGCCGAAAGGGAGGGAAACCCTCCCCAACCCCCCGACTCGCCCATTCATTCGATTCACTCGATTCAGGCGATTCAGGCGATTCACCTATTCACCTATTCACTCCCCGATTCGCAGCACTCGACTTGTGTTTCTCCGGAAATGCAAGTTTTTCACAAACCTCACTTCTTTCCTTTCCTTTCTTTTCCTTTATTTTCCTTTCTTTTCATCTCTTTTCAATTCTTTTCTTTTCTTTTCTTTTCCTTTCAGTCCTCCGCACTCTGTTTACTCGCCGCCTTTCAGCAGCCGAAATTATGACGCAATTTATAGTTTCTATGATTTTTTGTGCCTTTGTTGAAGGATTTAAAAAAGCATAACTAAGATTTATTTCCGGATTTGTGAAATTTACACCATATGCCGCAATACGGCGCCGACTTTCCTTTCCCAGCTGGCCAAGCACCAAGCAGCAAGCACCAAGCGCCAGCCCCCTCCCCCTTCAGCCGGAAAAACTTCTTACTCTCAGTCGGCAAAAATTTAGACTACGCCCGGAGAGGGGGAAGAGGCAATGGGCAGGGGTGAAGGGGGGTTGCACAGGGCGATTGTAAAGGAAAACTTTTGTGATTTTGTTCCCTTTTTCTGCTTTGCATGGGAAGTGGAAAATAATACAAAATATTCATCCCAAATAAACGAAAAGCCAATTGGGCTCCTTAAGGCTTAAATCCTGTTTATATCGAAGGATAAATTTTAAATGGAATTTACTTTGAGTACAATTCTTTGTCTCCCCACCAAAACAGAAAGCTTAGGAAGTACATTAAAGCTTTGCCCAGAGCTTTTTTAGTTGCTTTTGCAATTTAATCAAAGCTTTGCAAAAAGTAAGGGTATTCCAGTCAAGTTAACTACTGTGTATATTTATTTATTGAGTATTTTTATTTCTATTTATTGACCTTCTAATGGAAAAATTTAAAATTATTTATGTTTTTTATTTTAATTATTTTTTTATTATTTTTATTTTTTTTTTAATTTTTTTTTTTTTTTTGTATTAAACATATTTTGAAATTTTAATAGTAACTGTTAAAAGTCAATATATTTCAATATCTATTATATACATGTTCAAGTTGAGTTGATTCAAAAGTTGTTAATTAATTAATTAAGTATATAAATTTTTAAATTTGTAGGATTTTCCCTGAGATTTTCCCAATGTTTTTTATTTTCTATTTTATGTGTATTTCTGACATCTTTAGCTTTGACTTTAGTTAGGGTGTCCTTTAGTCGACTTGCTTTGGTTCCTGGATTGGGTTACAGCATTAACTGATTTATCCGTGACCTGGAACTAAGTTTATCGAATGCGCCTAAACTTGTCGTAAATCAAAGGCAATCAAATTTGTATCAAGGCGCATAAACAAATGTCCCCCCGGAAAGTTGGGTTGGTTTTTTGTGTCCAGAATTCCGGATAGAAATCTTTATGCGGCTGGACACTTGGCAGCGCCCCCGAATCTCCTTTGAATCTCCTTTTAATTTTCTGTCTGCTGTCATCTTTCCGAAAAGTTGAAAAATTACCCTGACATTTATCTATAATTCATCCAAGTAATGGAAATGACGAAATGATATTTCATTTCTATAAAATACGGAAAATTATGACTGCGCAACCGAAACTTAGTTTTTATCGCCATTAATAACCCAAAGAATGGGAGGCCCCATTCAAAGAACTTGTTTCGAGCCATATCCATGTCCATATCCATATTTATATGTCTGTATGTGTGTATGTGTGTGTGTGTGTGTATTTGTGCTTGAAATTCAATACGAGAACATAAAGTGCACGAGATATGAGAATGCGACTCGTTCAACGCCGCTCCTCCAGCCCCAGACCCCAAGCCCCAGGTCCCAGGTCCCAGGCCCCAAGTCCCAAGCACCGGACTTCAAGCTCCAAGTGAATATCTCATGTGGGGATATATTTTATGCTACTTGCCCGATTTCTAATGTCAACGCTCAGCATATAAATAACAAAATTTATTTTATGACTTGCCTGACCTTCAGCTGACCTGGAAAACAACGAGCCCCATCCCCCAGCCAGCCAGCCAGCCAGCCAGCCAATCACCAAGCCCCCCTTTCCATCCTTAACTCCATCCATCGGCTGGCAATTTGTTACATTTCAAGAAAATAAATAGATCATTTGACGGAACGCGTTAACCCAACGTACGCACCCAATCCGACGGACAGAGTTTCGAATTGTTTGGAAAAATATTAAAAAAATAAAAAAAAAAACAGAAAACAGAAAAAAATAAAAAATGAAGTAACGAATTTGAAATTCTAAAAAATAGTCCCCAGAGAATCTTCTGGTCGCTCGTAATTGCCTTGTGCCCAAAGCCACTTGATTTGTGTGATGTGTGACATCAGCGCACAAAAACCGAACGAACTCAAAAACAAACGCAATTATGATGGAAAATCATAAATAATCACAATTACAAATGTCACTTAATGCTTTCATCTCATCTTCCACACAACGAAGCGACTTCAAAACTTTTCAAAATAATTTCAAAGTCTTAAATCGAGCAACGCTTCGATTGCGAAATACCCTGAACTCACACACACACACACGCTTACATTCATCCAAACAATTCAAACTATTATTATGTATTCCACATGTGTGTATCAATACACACACACACACACACGCGCACATGCACACCCCCACACACACACACTAAGCCACGCTTACCTCCAGATCTCCGCCAGATTTTCTTGCTTAAGGCTCAAAATTGACCCTGCATCGAGGTATCTAACGGTATAAAAAAAATCGAAATTATATTAATCGACTTTTCCGATTTTTATATGTTCAAAATAATATTCCCCAATTATATATATTTATTTATTTTATTTATATATTTATAATAATATTTAAATATTTATTTATTAATTCGCTTCTTAAAGTTTTTACTCTCAATGAGAATCAGAACAGATTTCACTAGGATTCTATGTACACCTATAAATATATATCACATATTTTTTTTTTCTTCTTCTTTTAATTCATTTTGAGGGAATACCCCTAATGTATCTGCCAGCGACAGTGCAAATTTGGATTAAGTTCCGCCTTAAGTGATTCCAAGGATGATGCAATGGCGATCGATCTATTGTTCTGACCGCCGACTGGCTATCCGACTGTCCGGCTGTCCGGCTGTCCGCTCTGTCCAGATGTTAAGTTGTCGCTTCTACTTATGTGTAATAAATATGTTGCCAGCAATTTCAAAATTAAAAATATATTTCAATTTATTGTGCTGTCGCGTCCACAGCTGCGCAGTTGGTTAAACGAGCGCTGCTGCCGCTGCCACTGCCTCTGCCTCTGCGTCTGCCTCTGCCTTTGCTGCTGTCGATGGTGCTTCAGAGACGTGCCCCTGCCACACACACACACACACACACACTCACACTTACAATGAGGCACATGCTGTCGACAGACCGAACAGAAAGAACAGACACCCGGACAGACGAGAAACTGCAACATAAATCATTTTCATCTTCGTTACAAGTTGCATCGAAGCGTTTGAGTTCGCGTACTTGCCACATGCTGCCAAATGTTGCGAGGTTTTTCCTTTAGCGCGTCTCCTTGCATCGCTGCATTTTCCAAATATACGCACATACAAACGGACACACAACACACACATACGTACACACCCACAACCACACACACACACACACACACACACACACACACTCTTGGTCCATACCCGTTCCATTGTCGCTGTGCATATGCAACGCCTACGTTCCGTTCCTTCCTCCCCAATCCTCTTCATTCCTTCTTTCTGCCTTCCTCAGTTGCTCCTCCTTCTCCTTCTCCTTTCTCTTCCCCTTCTCCTCCCCCCTCTCATTCCCATTCCCACAACCACCCCCGCTCCCGTTTGCCATCGATCCCAACGAGATTTTTGCCGCCGCAACGCCTTTGATTTATGGGCCCAGCTTCCAATATAATTATGTTCCATCCAAAATATCCGAGCGCTAGAAAACGCGCCCATGTATTTTCAAAACTAACAACAGACATTCAACATTTTCTTTTTGATTCTCAACTGAAAATTTGTCGCTTTTTATACCCTCACTCGGAGTCCACTCAATATGAAAACAGAAACTACAAATAAATTCGAGTTGATTTTTTTCCTTTTCTTTGTGTTTAAGCCAATAATTTTAATCGATGTAGTTATCGATTAAAGTAATCGACACATTGAATCCTTCATGTACCACTTCAATATTTCATGTTTATCGAAATACACAAATTCGATTATATATACTGTATGTATACATATCTTCTTAAAAGTAAACCTGAATTGTCAGCTATAGCAGTTATCGATAAAATGCCTATCGACTTCCTTCTGCTCATTGTCAAAAAGGTTTAGGGTGAAGATTAAATAAATATTCTTTTAGTTTATCGATATCTTAAATAGTATTTTAAAATCTATCTAAACTATCGATATCGAAACATAGCGTTTATCGAAACTACTTTATCGGCGCAAACCTATCAAGCACCTCTCCCAAAAAACCATATAAGTTTTCCACATATTAAAATCATTATTTTTTGTACAAAATACATTTGAGAATAACTATCGATATATTTTAAATATTGATGACCTGTCAATAGCTGTTCTTTTATATCATGACAACTATCACTTCAAAATATATCGGATATATATAATATTAAAAACATGTAATCGATTTCAAATATATCGAAACTCGATAGAACATAGTTTAAGAAACTATCGATTATCGATCGATTAATGCTCATGCCTGTTAAGTGTGGGGAAGAGTATTCAAAAGTCGCCTTTCCCTCATTTTGATCACAAAGTGGGTTAGCACTTCGAACAGCAGGAGATTCATAGTGCCTGTGGCCTATTCCACTCTTGATATCATTTCTATTTTAATTAAATTTTAAGTTGCCAAAAAAATGGAATAAAAATTTCTTGTAATTTATGTGGGCAGCTCCGATGCACCCGGCGCAATGGCCAATCGATGACTAGGGATTTGAATCGAGTGTTAAAAATATGAAATTCAAATTGAAAGCATTTCAAACACAAACCAAAGCTGAAATACTCTGCGGCCTACCAACTATTCGGGTTTTCACATGAATTCGTAAGTGGAACCAATTTTCCCCGGGAAAATCGAAGAATGTGGAAAATGCACTCGGATCTAGGGACTTGTTGGGGTCTCCATGCAATGGCAGGCCATATTAATAGATGCATCTATGTTGAGGGCAAAGATATATCCAAAAATAATAATTATAATATTTAATAATAATAATATTAATTATAATTATCATAATTATAATAATAATATTTATTATAACTTATTATAATAATAATAACAGACTCTAACTGCCAGCTCTGAGCTGGGTTACATTTTTAGGAGTTTTACTGGCTTTTAGCTTAAAGCGAGGCTTCAGTTTTGATTTTCAAGTAAGTTTATTTTAATTTTAATTAATATTATATTATCTGGTATATTTCTTAATATTATTAACTATCTATATCTTGCTTTGTTTTTAGTTAAGTATTAATTCGAACTAATTGATTGATTCTCACTTTACATGCGACCAAAGGCTTTCCCTTACTCTGAACAGCATTTTATTCACAGCATTTCTTTTACATATGTCTGTTAACATTTCTTTAACATTGTTCAAGACAAGAACAATTTTAATAAATTTTTAATATGATATAATTAATTTATAGGTAATTATTATTATATTATATAATTATTATAACATTTATATTATTTATAAATGTTAATAATATTAAATAATAATCAATGTTAAATGTATATGTTATATAACTAATTAATTAAATAATTTCTGTTATTTAAAGATTTTAATTTAAAATAAATTTTATAGTAATAAAAATAAAATAATAATTGTTAATTCCTTACTAATTATTTAATATAATATTAACTTGAACTTTAACTTGAATTTGATATCTTTCCTTGGGCTTTAGTTTAACACTCTGTTACAATACCAAAACAAAATAAATTTCATATATAATTATAAGCACTTTAATTAAATTAAATTACTTTATTTTTAAGCATAATTTAATTACCGTAATAATTAAGATAGTTTGTAATTAAATCTACTAGTAACTGTTTCAATGGAAATGCTTCCCTTTAACATTGTAACATGCATTAACATTCTCTGTTAACCACAATGTTAACAGTGTTTTCCTGTAACACGAAAAGATTGTGATGATAGGCAACGGCCAAGGTCATTTCACACCTGTGAACAATTTGGATACTTGGGCTAAGTGTTTACATCATACTAACAATGTGGGGCCTCGACTTATCGGAGAATTTCCCGATGTTAACCCCGATAAAACTAAACATTCCGAATTTTTTCCATGTTCCAGAGGTTAGGGAAGAAGTAAATCTGCCAACCGGGTACTTCCTCCCATCTGACAGGAGCCCAGTAGAAGCTCTCTTGATATATGAAGATATATCTAAGGCATTGTTCTGATGATAATGCGAGATAATATCATAGGAGAAGGTACGATCATGATGATATATGCATTGGGCTGATGATCACTTCACTTGATAGGAAGACATTTTTCTCCTCTTTTTCAGTTTTGACTTTTTTTTTTTTTTTTGTCAGAGGAACAATCCTAAGGAATGATGTTCTTTTGTGTTCTCTTTGCTTCTCCCTCTCCCCGTTCCCCGTTGCCCACTCACCATTCCCCATTCCATCACTATCCCCATCTGTTACACTCCCCCTCCCCCCCGGCACACTCTTGGCTATGTTGCTGGTTAAAATCAAGACACAAAAACATAACCTCAGCATCGCATAAATAAATCTGTCAAGTGTTGCGCATAAATATCTCGGCAACATGTTCAGTTTTTAGTTGTTGCCTCAGGATGTGTTGTTGCTGTTGTTGTTGTTGTAGCAGTTGTTGTTGCTGCTGCTGTTGGTGTTTGTGTTTGTGTTGTTGGTGTTATTGTTGCTTTGGCTGTTGCTTTAATTAAATGCTGCAATCAAGTGCATAGCGCGATATTTCCAATGAAAAATTACGAAAAACAAAAAAGTGGCAAAGGCAACAAAGACACAGGCAAACGTCGGTCTTTGCAACCGAGCGTCGGCTTGGGGAGCGCTGGACGTTGCACGGTGAACGGCAGTCGGTGGTCAATGGTCGGTGAAGTGGCGGAGCGGTGAAGCTTCTGTGTCTGTGACCATTACGGGGGGCAGTCGGGGGCAAGTCAAAGCACTTCGAGCTCATGAGGCATGCGGGAGGCAGGCGGAGAGGCGGTCGAGGTGCGTTCGCCATTTGGCCGAGAGCCCCGCCTCATGTTTGTGCATTGAGAAAATTGTGTCCGTTGCACATTTGTTGACTTTGCCACTTGCCTGCGAGTCCCTCCCCACACGCCTTCACCCTCCTTTTCCCCTCTCTTACTTTGTTTTTAACCATTTGGCTCCTGCCGTTTGCCCCCGTTGCCCCTTTGCCACTTTGCCACGACGCACCTCGTAGCGGACCCTCGTCAAAACGCCGTTTGCTTGCTACCGCAACGCAAGTGCCCCCTTCCCACTCCCCAGTTCCCACTCCCCCAACGGCCTTTAGCGGCTCTCGTTGCATGCCCCATGCCCCATGCCCCGCCATCGAACCGATTGTCCCTCAATGGTTGCTGCCCTAACGAACGGCCCCAGTGAATTAAATTCATAATTAATGCGTTGCATGCACGCACACACACGCGTGCACACACAATCACACACACCACATACTCCACACACACACACACACACACACACATGCATACGGTCACGGACACGTAGCAGCTACCGTTGCCTCTTTGTTGCCTGACACGTTTATTAAAACTGATTTTTTATACAAATCTCTTTAAGCCCCCAAGCGGGTACATTGGCTATCAGAAGCGATTTGGACCCAAGGGAGAACTACATAAATAATTTATATACATAATAAATATATTAAATATATAATAATAATTGTAATAATATATATTTATAAATACCCTTAAAAGTATTCACTCATCTCTTGCTCTTTAATTGTTGCCTCGGAAATCTGAAAGACTCTGGCGAAATAAATAAAAAAAAATAAAAAATAAAAAATTAAAATAAATAAAAAAAAATTAAAATGTATAAAACTATACTTTTTATGATCTGTTGACTATAATTATGTATTATTATGGTAATGATATTTTTTTTATTAATTAAAAAATTAATAAAAAAGCCGCTAGACTTAAAATCGAATTTACATCGATCTTTAGATATATTTGAGATCCGACTTAATAAAAACTTTTCGGCATATAGAATAATTATATTTATATTTTTAACTATACAAATTTTGAAAATTAAATTTAAAATTATTTATTTAATTTTTTTTTAAATTAAAAATTAATTAAAATTATTTATTATCATTTACTATCATTTACCACTACTCAACTATTTTTGTATTTAAATATAAATAATTTATGTGAATTATTTAATTTAAAATAATTTATTCCAGGTAAGTCTTATAATTTTAATTTAATATAGATATTAAATACTTTTATATATACCCAAAAAATATATATATATAATATTAAGGGTATTCACGCCTCGTTGTTTGATAGGGGAATTTTGCTGCTCCTTCTCCATCTTTGGTTTTTAGCATATTTCATGTAATTTTGTGTTCTTGTTGTTGTTGTGTGTTTATTGTGTGTGTCAGTATGCATACATGTATATATTATATACACTCACACACACATGTGCACATATTCCTGTGCACATTTCACATTTTTTATGCTGAATTTTGATTTTGTGCCAAAAGCACGCAATTTGAATTTATTTCGCGTTTGTTTTCTTTATAAATAATTTTTTTTTTCCATTTTTTCCCCATTTTTTTTCTTACTTTTTTTTTTTTTTATTTCTGTTGCCGCTTTTTGCCTCTCTTTATTTTTTCCATTGCACGCAATTTTGACCTTATAGCAATTACAGAAACCCGGAAATGTGACCCATCAGCATTACGAACCAAGGCACTCAGAGAAAGCAGTTCCCAAGATAATCTCGGTATTAAGATTCTTATATGGATCCGATAAGGGTTCTGTTATTAAAACAAATGATATGTGTGACCCGAGCTGTAATTTTTATTCAAATGTTCGGATCGATAAGGATCTCTCGAGTTCTAATGGAGCTTGCGTAGGACTTGCCAGGCGTCAGAGCAAAACGACTTTTAGGATTGATTATATAAATAAATTAAGACTAGGAAATGGATAAATGTGTGGGATAAACTCAGGCATTTGTACAGGAGCCCTGCCAATGGCAGTTCCTCAGGAGGAGGAATTATTTCCAGATGAAGATATATGGTATATTTTAAAGGTGATCCAAGCTGTGGGATAAGTATCTCAATATTGTAAAATGTTCTAAAGATATCCTAGATATATAGCAAAGCGATCTCTTTATCACCAGGAACACGAATGAGGTTACATCTTAAGGATTCCTGAGATGGAATAGACCTGAAATGGCCCCCAATAAATATATATCTAATTATAAGAAATGACTTGATCAAACTTAGAATTGGTATTCGGTATGAATGTAACAGATATTCTAAGATAGGATTTAAAGGATTTTGAGATAAAAATATCTTATATAAGGTACATTATTTTCAGGCTATTCATTAATATAAGGACATGACGAGACATATTTTTATAGTAAAATAAAATAATCTACAACGAGATTTTCGGATAAACTCGCCTAGAAATGAATTAAAGATGAAAGGAATTGAATTATTTATTTATAATTAAATTAATATAATTATTAAATTATTAAATTTTAAATTTTTTTAATTTATTAAATTTATTACAAGTTTAATAAACATATATAAATAAATAAAATAAATATAAATAAATAATAAATAAAAAAATGAAATAAATTTTAATCGATGCTCGCAGATTCTATGAAGAGTTGAAGTCGTTTATGTAATATATATGATATATAATATAAATAATATGTCATTTATATAAATTATATAATAATGTAATAAATAATAAAAATTAAATAATTTGATATACATTTTATAGATAGTATCTTCAGCTTGGATTATCAAATAATGTTAAGGTTATATTTTTTATAAAAATCAAAATAATAGAAAAAATATTTTAAGGGTTCTTAATTATAAGTAGACATTTAATATATCATTTATTATATTTATTTATTTTTATATTTATAATTCAAATTAATTATTTAAGGAATAATTATTTTAAAGTTCAATTATTTTTATTTATTTAGTAGCTTTAATTTTTAAATTAATTTTCGGATCTTTTTAATAATTATATTGCGAAGGATTTAAATAAGAGAAACTTGGATAGAGAATAGTTTCAGGGATAGTAAAGAGTAACAGGTAAAAGGACCACGAGGACTACTAGGGATAAGGAGTACCATATAATGACTCAATCGAAGTATCGCAGGATCTAAATGCCCTGCACAATTATTCAGAGTGGATAAAATCTATGCGAACAATTAGAAAATTGCAGTAAATTGAATGTTGATTTGAGTTGCGCAAAATGTTGAATGTCCTTAATTAAAGGTTATCGCTGGGGCTGCTAAATTTACCTGGGCAAAGGTGGGCGATTCTGCAATTATTTATTTGCATAAAGAAAAGCTCAGACGGGACAGCGAAAAAGTGGAGGGAGGGAGTGCGGGAAAAAGGGTAAACGCAAAGGGTAAATGGGAAAACGGGAAAACGGGTGGCGGCACGTGAAAATGCATTTAATTATAATTATTGCGTTTCCACTTAGCCAGCCCATTTTCCAGCTCAGCCTGTCGCTGGGCTTTTCATTGTAGTTGCCGATACCCCGCGATACGCGAAGCGGCAATACTTCCCCAGGCAAAGAGACTGACACTGACTGACTGACTGACGCAGGTAGGAAGGCGTCTTGGCGGCACTTGTGCTTGTATTGGTGCGGACTGCAGGCGAGTGCTGGGAGCTTCGAAAGCTCTGACATGCGTGTGAGCTGAGCTTTGGGGGCTGTGCAAGTGTATGGGTGACTTTCTTTGGGCTGCCTCGGGAGACTTCCCTAAGCTTTCGCCAGCAGCCGCCTTGAGCCACAGCGAATATTGCGGGGTATCTGCCAGTCGCTCAGCACTTGAAATGCCGTTATTTACGGCACAGCGACTAGGAAAATTATAGTTAATATAAATAATAAAACAAAGTGCACAGCAGGGCGAATGATAAAGTGCATTAAAGTGCACGCAATTGCCGTGCCCGAGGGCTTGGGGCGGTTGACGGTGTGCGTCTTGGTGGCGAGGGGTTCAGTGGTTGGAGGGAGGCACAGATTGGTTGGGAAGGGGGTGTTGAAGGGGCCGCTGCCACGCCTCCGGGCGCATCTAAATTGCATGGCACGCAACAGGACGCACGAGTCGATAAATTTTTTGTCCGCACGCCGCTCCAGCTGAGTCCTTTTCCTTGTACTTGGCTTTAACTTCAACTTCGGCTGCAACAAACATTTGCATTGTGAGGCAAATGGAATAAGGAAAATGAGGAAAATGAGAAAAATGCGGAAAATGAGGAAAATGCACATGGGTGTAACGCCCATTATCGCAACTAATTTATTCAACAGGCAGGACGGAAAATGGCCAGCACAATGAAGTTGCTGGGCGGGCAGAATAATAAAGGGAATGGATTGGGGGGGTGTAGGGGGGTAGAGTGTCGTAAATCTCGCCTGCGGCTACCACAATCGGACACAATTTGGAGTGACCTCGTTTGGGAGTCTTTATTGGGAAAGTGCACGTAGCATCGGGAAAAATGATAAATCATTTTTATTTTATTTTTTTAATTCTTTAATTTACAGTTTAAATATTCGTGTTTTAAAACGTTAACGTGACAGCTGCAAATAAAATGCTCCCTCCTTATCCCTCGAACGAACTTTTCGCAGTTGCTCTTAAGGATTTTCTTAACTCTTATTTAATCATTTATTAATTTTATTATTATTATTTAATTCATGATAATATAATAATAATACTTTCTTACGGCTAATATTAATTCAAAACAAAGCATATATTTTTTTTTTTTTTTAAATTAGTTGTAATAATAGTACATAATTCTTTTTACAATTTTTTTTAATATTATTATTTACTACTAATTTTCTTTATTTTTATTATTTTTTAATTTTGAATTCTTAAATTTCTTTATTAATTTATTAATAATATAGAATTACTTATATTTAATAACAATTCTTATCAGTGAAAATTAATTGTAAAAATAATTAAAAATATTATTTTTTTTTTTTTTATAAAAATTATTTTTATTATTATTATTAATTAGTTAAAATTACTTTATATTCATTTTTATATTGTAATATAAATTTAAGACTCGAATTTTATTTTATGTTTAAGAGCCACTTTTGTGGTTTAATAACTAAGAGATAATTTTTTAATTTACTTAATTATTTTTTTTTTTATAATTTAGCTTAATTTTGAATTAAAACTTGAACTCCTATTATTTTTTTTTATTTTTATCTATTTATTTATTTTTTTATTACTTAAGATGAATTCCTTAGGCAGCAGTCACATATTCTTTTTACATTTATTTTAAAATTTAAATATAATATTTTATTTATATTTTCAATAAAAAACATTTTTAAATATACTCTCGATTTATATTTTAACTAACAAGTATATTTAATTATATAATTTATATCACATTTCAAGTGAGAGGAGAAGTATAATAAAAATTCCACATATATAAGATATACATATATAAGATCTGGATATAAAAGATATATATAATATATATAATACATATACTATATATAATATTTATATTCAGAATCGTCAGACACTCACATCCTGTGAAAAAATCCTTATAAATTTAGTGCAAAGGAGTCTGAGGGAATGAAGGTCAAAGTCGCTTGTTGGTTAATGGGTAAAAGTGAGGGGGGTGGGGGGAAGGGGGGAAGAGTATCCTTCTGCCGCGTAGGCTTCACTGCCTCAGGTCTCTCAGAGTGTGGAGAACAAAGAATTGGAATCTTTCAAAAAGTGTCAGAAGAATTTAATTGATCATCAAACGAAACTCATAAAAATGAAGTTCCGTCTCGTTTCGGTCCCGGGGAGGGGAGTGACTGGCAGCGGGGGGTGGGGGGTGAGCAAAATAAACACTGAAATGCTTACCGAAATCTTCCTTTTATACCTTTTACATGTACGTTGTTTTTTGGATACGTGTGTGTGTGTGTGTGTGTGCTGTGTGTGTGTTGTGATAGGTGGAGGGAGGGAGGGAGGGAGTATGGGGCACGCAGAGTACCCTTGGTTACCCGCTGTGTCTGCTTGGATGCAACAGTAGCCAGTGGGCAACAGGGCAAGTTTCATGTTATGTTTGTATCTCCCCAACCCCCTGCCCCCTCCCTCGCCCACACCCAACAACTCGCTGTCTACTCTGCTCACCCATTCGTTCGTCCGTCCGTCCGCCAACCACCGCCGTCCGCCATCCACCGCCTTCCAGCATCTGCATCTTCGCGGCATCTCAGCGCATGTCATGCCTCGTATCTTTTGTGCTAATCGTAAATAACTGTCGAAATTTTTTGCTACTGTATGTGATTTGCACATGGCACATGGATGGAAGGATGAAAAGGAGTTTGCCAAGTGGTTTTCGGATTGGCTTTTCGATGCTGGAGAGCCTCATTACTGTAGTTGTTGCTGTTATTGTTGTTGTTGTTGTTGTTGTTGTTGTTGTTGTTGTTGTTGCTGGTGTTATCTTTTGACGTTGCCTGCAACTGAGGGTCTGGAGACTGAAGACTGGAGACTGAATAATGGGGCATGGGAGTGGGGATTGGAGGCATGGAGTGTCCGGGATATCGGGTCCCGAGTCCCGACTCTCTGTCCGGGTCTGGCAGCTTGGATGGCCTCTTTATATGCGCACCTTAAATACAACAACAAACAGATACTTAACGTTTTTTCTTTCTACTCTTTTTGCACAGTCCCCTGGATGTTGCACACACTTATTGCCACGCAGCCCAAGAAAAAAAGACAGGCACACACACACACACACATATGCATACACAAAGAAACACACACACACACACATAAAACAGAACCAGATTTCAGAGTTGAAGCTGCAACTTTGGGGCAGAGGCACAAACTGAGGCTGGGGCTGGAGCTGAGGCTGAGGCTGGAGCTGAGGCTGAGGCTGGAGCTGAGGCTGGAGCTGAGGCTGGAGCTGAGGCTGAAGCTGGGCCTGACTCTGGGATAGCCAAAGAGCCGAGTGAAAAACATGTTTGGTTATAATTCTTTTTTTTTTTATTTTTTATTATTTTTTTTTTTATTTATTTTTATTTTCTTTTCGTCGTCGTCGTTGTGTGTATTTTTGTATTTTTGTATTTTTGTATTTTTTTCTTATTTTCATTTTTTTATACTTTGCTTTCTTTGCGTTTTGGACATGTATCTGAAAGATACGTTTTTTTCTTCATTTGTGTGTGTGTGTGTGTGTGTGTGTGTGCTGTGTTGTGCTGTGCTTGATGACGCTGACAAAGGTCTGTCCGCCCCAGAGCCCAGACCCCAGCAGCGACCCCAAACGTAGCCCATACACGATTTTAATGAAGCACTTAAAAAGCATAAATGAAAATAAAAACCCAACAAAGGCAACATGCAGCAGATAGCAGAAAGCACCCCTCCCGCACCCCACCCACACCCCTTCTCCCGTTAAGCACCCTGTGCCTCGCCATAGTCATGACTATAGCCATGCCCCAAGACCCATGCCCAATTCCAGTTTCAAGCCCATCTTCAGAGCGACAATTGATGTGGAGCCTGTGCCTGGCTGTCTGCCCCATCCCTGGCCATCTCTGGCCACCCGCACCACCCTTTACCCCTGACCATAGCACCGTCCAGCCTCAGATACATTACGCTCACTTATTTTCTGGTCTTCTGTGTGTTTTTTCGCTTCTTTCTTTTTACTGTCTAAGTTTTGCCTATTTTTGGAGTATCTCGTTCCTGCGCCTCGAAATTAATTCTAATCTAGCAAATTACGTTGGCCTTGGGTCGGACGGGGCGTGGCCGGAGCTTTGCTGAGCTTAGGGCCTGCCGAGCAACGGGAGGTACGGAGGCTTGGGGCTTGGGGCTTGGGGCTTGGGGTCTCCGAGTGTTCAGGACCATTTATGCAGTCATAAAAATTAAAGACGCCGCCTCTAGATAGCTGCGTGTGCCTACACGTATCTGGGGTATGCAGAAGGAGAAGCAGATGAAGGTGGTGGGGGGGAAAAGAGGAAGAAAGAGGAGACAAAAGAGACACAACAGTAGCCAATAAAACGACAAACATTAAAAACATTAACAACACCATTAGAAATGCTAGAGAGACACATAGGAAACCCAAGTCCCAATTGTCCAAAGTCAAGTTGGTTGGGGTTGGGTTGTGGGGTCCGGGTAAGCGGGGAGTGGGGAGTGGGGAGTGGGGAGTGGGGAGTGGGGAGTGGGGAGTGGGGAGTGGGGAGTGGGGAGTGGGGAGTGGGCAATGCGAAAGAAGCCAATGTCATGCCATTGAATAATTGATCAGAAAGATACCCTGCGTACTTATGATAAGGAATATATGGTCCCCAAATTCTAGCCAGTCGCCAGACCCCCGTCCCACTCATGGCTAAATCATTGCCAGTAATGACCAAGAATCACGTACCTCCCACCCCCCACAAGCAGGGCCCTTCATTCTGTTATCCCCGCGTTTAAACTAATCTCAACTTTAATCCTTAAACTTAAGCATCGAAATATCTGCAAAGTTTGAACTGAAGAAGTCGTCTCCATTAAGCAGAAGTACCGATAAAATAAATATAAATACAACTACTATCTACTAGGAAAATGAGGTTGTCATAAATTTCAAATTAAGCGTAGATACATTTTAATTATATTTAGAATCAATTATTTATTTGCACGCCTTTATTTTAAGTTAAATAGTCCCCTCCTTTCAAATAGAGGAGAATCAAAATGATAACCTGTTGCAATTTGTTGATTGTCTCAATATCAAAAGCTTCATTGCATTCAATTGCATCGGCGAGCTTTTTGTCAGGCTCACTCTACATAGCAGTGAGCCCCTCCCCCCCCCCCCCCCCCCACGCTGTTTAAAAATGGCAAATCTTTTGGCTGTTTGTCGCCTACTTTTTGTAGCTGACGTTGTGGGTGAGCGGTGCACCACTACACACCACTGCCATCGCTTGAGTGTGTAAGTGTTGTGCGTGTGCAGCGTCAGTTGTAGTTGTAGTTGTAGTTTTTGTTGTAGTTGTAGTTGTAGTTGCTGTTGTAGCTGTAGTGGCTGTGAAATGGGTTCATTGCACGTAGCCCCCAAACAATAACGACCAACTGGTCATTCGTCAGTCGCTGAGCAATTGTTGTTGTAATTGCAGTTGTGTAGTTGTAGTTGTAGCCGTAGTTGTACATTCTGTAGTTGTTGTTTTGTTTGGTGCTTCTATTTAGACAGCTTGGCGTTTGTATGAATGTGTATATTAATTTATATTTGTATATGTGTGTGTGTGTTTGCACTTCGAGCTGCGTCTGCGGCTTCGGTCCGTGCTTTGCCATGCCTTGATGTCGATGCCGTCGTCGCAGTCGATACAACGGTCATCGTGTGCATTTTGCTCTGTTTGCGTGCCTGCGTTATACTCAGTGCTCATCGCCGTTTGGCGCTGCTCTTTTGATTCGTATTCGCGGAGAGCACAGTACGAGCTTTGCCTTTGCTTCTAATGCGGCGACCCGACCGCTTCAAGCCGATGCCGTGACCGGCCACCTTCAACAGTGCGAAGAGGTTGTGGCAAACACACACACACACACACACATACACAACTCATGCATTTCTACATCTTCAAATAAACTTTTGTTTTTTGTACTCATACCCTTACACATACACATATAATTATGCATTCATACATTCATACACTCATACATTCATACATTCATACATTCATACATTCATTCATTCATACCTTCATACATGCATTCATACATTCATACATTCATACATTCATACATTCATACATTCATACATTCATACATTCCTACATCCATACCTTCATACCTTCATACATTCATACATTCATACATTCATTCATTCATACATTCATACATTCGTACATTCATACATTCATACATTCATACATTCATACATTCATACATTCATACATTCATACATTCATACATTCATACATTCATACATTCATACATTCATACATTCATACATTCATACATTCATACCTTCATACCTTCATACATTCAAACATACAAGCATTCATACATTCATACATTCATACATTCATACATTCATACCTTCATACCTTCATATATTCATACATACAAGCATTCATACACTCATACATTCATACATTCATACATTCATACATTCATTCATTCATACCTTCATACATGCATTCATACATTCATACATTCATACATTCATACATTCATACATTCATACATTCATACATTCCTACATCCATACCTTCATACCTTCATACATTCATACATTCATACATTCATTCATTCATACATTCATACATTCGTACATTCATACATTCATACATTCATACATTCATACATTCATACCTTCATACCTTCATACATTCATACATTTATACATTCATACATTCATACTTTCATACATTCATACATTCATACATTCATACATTCGCACATTCATACATTCATACATTCATACATTCATACATTCATACCTTCATACATTCATACATTCATACATTCATACCTTCATACATTCATACATTCATACATTCATACATTCATACCTTCATACCTTCATACATTCAAACATACAAGCATTCATACATTCATACATTCATACATTCATACCTTCATACCTTCATACATTCATACATACAAGCATTCATACATTTATACATTCATGCATTTATACATTGATACATTCATGCTTGTTGAGATATTCATCCAGACGCAGAGCAGTCACCTACACAACCAAACATATGCAAGTGGATCCAACGTAGACGTCGTCGCCGTCGTCGTCGCCGTCGTCGTCGTCGTCGTCGTCGTCGTCGTCACTGTTGTTTATCGTTGCCTTTCTTTTGCTTTACTCTACCATCACTTTGCTTGCTTCAATTTTTTTCTCTGTTATTTTCTTTTAGTTCATTTCGCTGCTTTTGCTGTTGGCTTTTTGTAGCTTTGTCTCTTCTTCCATAAGGTTCGCTGCTACTGGGGCCCGTAGCTGTCGTTGCTGCTGCTGCTGCTGTTGCTGGTGCTGCTGCGACAGCGACCGCAGTCGCTGCTGTTGTTTTGTATCTTTGGTCTCGTTGCCTTTGTCTGTTCTGTTGTTTGCGCTTTGGTCGTCGCCTCGTGTTATGTATGGATATAGCACAGCCAAGTCTTCCCCCTTCTGCTAACCGTCACCTCTAAAACCAGCACCTACAGAGACAGACGCACACATACACATGCATACATGTACTAACACTATTAAACTGACGTCGATGTTGTCGTCGTTGCTGTTGCTGTTGCTGTTGCCATTGCCTTTGCCTTGCTGTCGCCGTCGCCGTCGCTGCTGTCGTTGCCGTTGCCGTTGCCGTTGCCGTTGCCGTTGTCGTTGTCGTTGCCTTTGCCGCTGTTGCCGAACTGTTGCTGCTGCCTTTTTTTTTGCACATTCTGTCTGTTCTCTCTTCTCGCTTGCATTTTGTGTATCTCATCTCGAGTGCGCTTTCGCCGCTTTTGCGCTGCTTTGCCTCTGCCACATTGCTTTCCAATCTCTCGGCATCGCTGCGCCCCAACAACAAAAACAACGAAAAGCAACAACAGCTACAATCGCCGCCGTTGTCGTCGCTGGCGTCGTCGTTGCCACGACGTCGTCATCGTTTTCTCTATTTTCCTCAATCGCTTTGCCTTTTCATTTTCAATTCGCATATTTTGCAAACTCTACTTTCAGTTATTCGCCGATAATTGATGTCAAAGGACGCAGTTGTGCTCCGCGTCCGCTGCTCTCGCCATCATCGCCATCGCCATCGCCACCGCCACCGCCACCACCTCTGCCCCCGTAGTCGCTATCATCTTTGATTCCAAACCGCATATTCCATAACCTCAACATCCATATTCGTATTGATATCCTGTCGCAATGCCAAAGGAGGATCCTTTCGTCAATCGCGCTCAGCTGCTGAAAGCCATAAAAAAGTATCCAGAGATCTGGGACTCCAACAACAAACTTCACTTATGCCGCAGCGTCACTTCACCCATGTGGAACGAGATCGCCGAGCAGTTTGGTGGTCATGTGCCTACAGGTAAGTGCAACAAAGACAGCTTTACATTATCTATGTGTGCATGTGTGCATGTATGTGAGTGCTTGTGTGTTTATGTGTGATGAGTATTTACATGTACTTACATGCCAGCAGAAACAACAACATAAGTAAAGTTTCGACCGGGTCGCAAGCTTGGCCTGCGGCCGGCAAAATTTGTTTTTATTTTGCATGCCGCTTGTTGCTTCTCACTCTCTCTATGCCCGTTGGAGCTTCACTCTCTCCCTCTCCCTCTCTCGCCCTCTCTTTTGGCCCCACTCACGCGCTCTCCCTCCATCTCTCTCTCTCTTTAGTCGGTGCTTATTCCACTGCTTTTGTTCCTGTGCATGTGAGCGCGTGTGTGTGTGGGTTCGTCTGTCTATTAATAGGTAAACACACGAACCTTCGCAGTGCATTGCTTGAGCTTTGCAGTGCATTTAGGATCTCGAAATGTACAAACTTTTACATGCAAAAGCTTAACAGAAGCTCAAGCTTCAAATATAAGCAAACTTTTTTTATGGCGGTCGCTGCGCGCAGCATTGGAAGTTCGCTTCCTAAACATGCGAAGGCAGAGAACAAGACGTGAGGACTCCCAGCGACTTTAAGGAAATTAGTTGCTTGACGTTAACAGCGAGACATAACAGAACGGTTTAACATTACAGTTTATCAGCGAAGGCTTAATACTTAATTTTGACAGCGGGGCTTAGGTCAAGCTCAAAGTGAACTTTTGAGGTGAATTTTGAGTTTGCTTTCAGTTTGTGGTGGGACTTGTGTTAGCGTCCTGGAAAACTGATACTTTTTTTTTAAAACAATAATCGATAATTGATATTTATGCTTTCCCCTTGCTCTCAAAAATTGCCCCAAATCAAAATTTTATTTGTTCCAAGGATTTTCTGTATGCACTTCTGCAAGGCAATACCTGAATGGCTGTGGAAGAAGTAAAAGTAAAAGGATCTCTTAAGAAGTGTAAGGTCAAGCTCTCAGTTTAAGCTTACAACAGAAATGTCCCTTTTCGTTATACATTTTGGAAATCCTTCTTTTGTTTGGAGTTATTATGCGTAGCAGAGGATCATTTGAAATTTGCTGAAGAATCTGTTAAATATAATTATTATCTATCGTTTAGCTTCAGTATTGTTAAATGTCCTTGACAATATCCTTATAAGCCCTTGATCATTTGTTTTTTGACTTTTCGAACAGTTAAGCTTCAGTCGATTTGGAGCCAAATGAAGTATCACTATCACAACCTCGTGCACCGCCAGATCCTGCACAAGGAGCGCTTTAACACCAAATGGGAGCATTTTGAGCCCATGTCCTTCATGTACAACATAACCGTGGCCAAAATTGTGGGCGCCCAGTCCAGCGCTGGCAGCGCAGAGTCGAGTCCTCCAAGTGCACCGCCACTTCAGGTGGGCGGCTCCCCGCCCACGTTGGCAGTACCGTTGCCCAGTGCCACGCATGGACGTGGACGCCCCAGCGGCAGCTTCAGCTGGTTGCAGTCCAGTGCCGCTGCCCCGCCCCCAACTACACACGGGACCACCGAACTGCCGCATCTCATCGAACAGCCGCCCGCGCACGCCTTGACGTACACCGCCTTCACTGGGCTGGTGCCTCCAGCAGCCGTCACCGTGGAAACAACGACCACGCCCATGAGGAAACTGGGTCGGCCCAGTTCGCTGCACAACAGCATGCGGGGTCGGATCATCGATGCCATCAAGGCGCGCCCCTCGCTCTGGGCGGGCCGTCAGCGCAACGAGAAGGGTCAGGGACAGAGTCGCACCTCCGCCGTGTGGAAGGAGGCCGCCACCGAGATGGGTCTAACTCCAAGTAAGTTGATGAGTCTGTAGAGGAAGATTTCGGAACTGGAACAGGCCAGATTCGAGGATCGATCCGGGGAGGCAGTCGATATGGAAGACTGGGAGGAGAGTCAAACGGGAAACGGGAAACGGGGAGCAAGGAACAGGGAACGCGGCATGCAGAGTGGGAAAGGACAGCTGTCCCCTTTTCCTTTCGGAGCACTAAAGAACCTCCAATTGACTTTACTTGCAGCTCTGATGCAGACGCGTTGGTCGATCATTAAGCAGCGGTACGTGGACGAGTTGCAGAAGGAGAGGCACGCACAGTACGCGCAGCAGGGGTTCCGCTCCAACTGGGAGCACTTCGAACGAATGTCCTTCATGCGGCAGACGCTGCTGCGGAAGGTGGACGAGCGGGAGCAGACGCGCGAACACATCCAGGAGATGGTCAGTGAGCAGCAGCAGCAGCAGCAGAATCATCATCATCCCCATCATCATTTGCACACACATCCGCATCCGCATTCGCATTCGCATTCACACTCACATCCACACTCACACTCACATGGCCATGCACATGGACATGGACATGGGCATCATCCGCAGGGACTGGGTCCCGCTCACGTCCAACATTTGCAGCACTATCGACCGCCAGGACTGGCGGAGCACGCCCAGGACATGCCCATCGGCTTGGTGCAGCATCAGTTAACACAACATGGCGGCCACTCGGCACTGGCCATGCACCCGCATCACCATCACCACCAGCCAACCGCCGGCGGCCCCCGTCGCCGTGTCAAGCATGAGTCCGACCTCGAGTGGGATCCCTTCGAGATGATACTCCATGTGCAGGGCAATGGCGAGCCGGCGGCCAACTGAACCAAGACTGAGTTTAATGTGAGAATGCGAGAGAGAAACAGAGACAGCCTAGGTCTATATACACACACACACACACACACACACATACAAATGTATATGTATATTTATATTTAAATCCAGTTTGTATTTCCCATTTACCACTCGCAGTCCAAATAAAACTTACGAAAATCAAATTCGCATTGGATACTCACCGAGAAGGGGGGCTTGGGGGGTTGCTGGATTGGGGGGGGGGATATTAAGAAGGTCGTCAACTTTGAAGGAATCAAGGATAACTATGCCTGCACCTCATGAACAGCATTCACGCTCCGCAACTTTTCTTAAAACATTTTTGGCATCAATAAATTTATGTTAATTTCTAGCTCTGTGTGCGTGTGTGAGAGAGTATGAGTGTGTGTGTGTGTGTGTGTGTGTGTGTGTGTGTGTGTGTGTGTGTGTTGTAACATTTGTCGATTGCCAAAATCAGAAACATGTTTCGCCTTCCTCAAAGTTTTCATTTCCAAGTCGTAGCTCCCTTCACGCATCCCTCCCCCCGCAAAACAGACATCACTTATAATCCCTCTCACTCCTCCTCTCCCCTCTCCCCTCTCCCCTAGCCACTCCCCGCCCCTCCCCTCACTCGTCACTCGTCGCTTCCACCACATTCACTCATGTACAACACGGTGAATCGCAACTCGTGTAAAATTTCCACTTTTGTGGCAGAAACACAAGCCGATGCCACATGCTGAAGCTGAAGCTGAACCTGAAGCTGAAGCTGTAGTTGATGTCGAAGGAATGGCAAGGATAAGGGGGCAGGGGGCAGGGGGCAGGGGGCAGGAGGAAGCTGAAGCTGATGCTGAGGTGTAGCCCGTCTGTGGGCTGTGGCACGCGTAATTCCAATCACGTGCCACACAGCACAAAACTTTTCAAACTGTAAAACGTTTATCAAAATATATACACCACACACACACACATACACACACAGATACACCCACCCACCCACACACACACACACACACCCACTCAGGCACTCATCAGGCGCACATAATTGGTTGGCTTGTCAGGCGAAGGATTCCACACGATTCCCATCCATTTGGCTTGGCTTGCGGCTGCTGTGGGAGTGCCACTTGTTCTAGGCTGCCTCCCATCACCACTACCACCACTACTACCACTATGAGGGTGGTGGGGCCCTCCCCCCGGCTCCACTCCCTGTTTCTTCAATAATAAATGCATTTCACTGTCGAATTTGCCGCATTCTGCACAACACACACGTGCCTTAAATAATTCACATCGCATTTAGCGGCGTTTTTGCCAGGCTCTAATGGCCCCAGCGATTTGTGCGCTGCTCTGCTCTGCTCTGCTCTCAGCTGGAGGCTGATTTCGGTCATGGGGGCGTGGCAGACTGCCAGGTAAGTGGAATGTAGTTGGCTGCGTTTTTAGTTCTAGGCGAAAATTTGCCTAAAAACCCAAAAGTAGTTTGCTCCAACTTTTAATGCTCTCTGCATTTATCAACGCCAAGCCACTGCTTCACCCCCAGAACTTCAACCCCCACCCCCACCTCCACTCCTTTCGTGCCGCTTCTGCCCTGTGTTGTCTCCATAGCTCTTCAAACTTCTCGGCCCCAAAAGCATTGCGACGCGATGTCGAGACATAAAAGTCCACGAAACACTACAGCAGCCCATAGCCAGGAGCTAAGCGAGTGACCGGAAGAGGAGGATGGGGGGGAAAGGTGGGCAAAAGTGTGGGCAGCCGTGTAAAAGTTTCTCTGCGTGTTTGCCTCTCTCTCTCTGTGTGTGTGTGTGTGTGTGTGTGTGTGTAGCAGATGATGGAGAATTATTTAAATGGTTTTCGGATGCGTGCGTGCGAAAATGTTAGTGTTCCGATTCCCTTTGAAAGCAACAAAGGGAACTGATTCCGAGCTCTGAGAACTGAGATAAGTTCCGAATTCCGAGTCGAAAACTAACTGCGAGAACTTTTGATAGAAAGTTCAACATCAAACACCATGTGAGTTCATCTCGAAATGGCATGTGGTGCTGAATAAAAAAAATAGTAGCAAACCCAAAAGGAAACCAGTGAAGTAACAGTGGGAAACCAGTAAAGAACCAGTAAGGAACCATTGAGGAACTAGTTAGGAACTAGTAAAAAACGTGTACGAATAAAATAAGTTGTAGGTAAGGAACTAGTAAGGAACTACTAAGCAACTAAGAAGGAACTTTTACTTAGCCAGTTAACACGACTAAGGCACTGAGAAGGAACTAGTTCTGAACCAATAAAAAACTATGTGAAACGAGTGGGGAACCACTAAAGAAGTGCGAACCAGAATAAAAAAAAGAGTATGGAGTCAGAAGTTAATAAAATATAAGTTAGGTTCCAGTTCAAAGCTTGTATAAAACTAGTAAGGAACTAGTTAGGAACTGGAACCAGTGATCATTTCTGAAACGAACTATTAATCTGGCTAGTAACTTAAGTTGGAACAAGACATAAATGATACCAGTCGTAAGTAGTAAGTGATGTTCAAAAGAACTAGTTCCAAAGGAGAACCACCCTCAAGATACTTAAAAGTCTTAAAATTTGTTCCCTAGAAAACGTTTCTTATACGGAGTCGCTGATTCAAAATTGGTTCAGAACTGGTTCCAAGTTGATTTACAGTGGATTCTGGAACTGATTCAATTTTAAGAAGAGGTTTTTATCCAAGTCTGCGAACAGGTCATAACTTGTTAATATACCTCTCATGCAGTCGCCTTATGTCTACCCTTTATCTATTTCTCTTCACATACCCTGCATCCTTATGCCTCGCTTCTTCTTATTAGTCCTTCGTCCTACTAACATTTCTCTTTGGGAAGTCCTTAATAGCTTTCGAGTGGAACGTGCGGCAGTGAAAACTTTGCATGCCTAAATGCTTGGGAGGTGCTTCCTTTCCGCAGGAAATCCACACATAGTCTAGCACAACATCACACACACACACACACACACACACATGAACACGCACACACACACAGTAAGACTGCTTATGTGAATTATCGCACATTTTCTGGTACTGCAAGCGAATCTCTCGCCATCGTCCTTCCCCTGCCCAGAGACAGGCAACAACCAGCGCCCACCTCTAAACAGCAACTCCCTTTATCCCCCCTCCCCCCCTGCCCTACCGGCCAGGCGCTCGGCAAGCTCCTGGAAAAACTAGAAAACTTGTCCAAAAGTACGCGCTACTCATATCTTTGAAGCGAACGGAACGACAGGCGGCGGGCGCGCATAAAAACTTTTAAATTTACTTTTGCCAAGAGTTTTTCCGGCACCGTGCTCTCTGCTACTCCATGGCCACGCCCACTCGCCATTGCGCCCATGCATATTTATTTCAAAAATCCACAAACACATACCAACACTCACACACACACACTCAGCCACACACACACACATGCAGTACCTTAAGTTTTCTTTTAAGACTTCCACCCATTCAACCTGACGCAGTAGTGCGTTTGCCGCTTGAGGGTAGGAGGAAGGGGGGGACTGGGGAGTGAGGATAACAACGCTTAATAGAGCTTCCAAAAATTTGTGTCTGTTTATATACATGTGTGAGGGAGTGTTTGAGGGTGTGTGTGTGTGTGTGTGTGTACTTCACAGGTTGCATCGCTTGTTGGCAAACGCCGCGTTACATGTGCTACAAATTGCTCACTCCTCCGAGGCAAGGCGCCCCAAACATTGCCCGAAGCTCTGACCCGGACACCGAGACACCAAGACACTGCCACACCCCCGCCTGCCACCCAAGACGAGCAACAAAACCCCAAAACCCCAAAACCCAAAACCAAGCCAATTCCAATTCCCCCAGCTGCCAGACAACAAGGTTTTTGGGGCTCCGGCTATGTCTCCATATCCGTGTCTATGCCTATGTCTATTTCTATGGGCGGGCGACAGTGGGCACAATTCCAGAAATAGTGAACAGAAATCTAGCTGGCTTCTCCTCAGAATGTGACTGACTCAGCTTTGCACTGAATTGTCCTTTAAATGAAGTCTCTTTTTTAATTCAATTATCCTTAGAAATTTGAAAGCAAAATCAGAAAGTTATAAAAGGATATCGGAATTTATATCAATGATATAAAGTCATTATCCTTTATTAATCTAGCAACTTCTTCGTTTCAGGAGTGCTCAAGAAAAGTGCCTTACTAGCCACTTATATGCTCATTTTGTCCCACTGTGCAACTGCCAACATCGTCGTCTCTTTTAAGCGCGGGGCTAGGGGCAAGTGAGGAGCAAATTGTTTGCTGTAAAATGTTGCTCCACGTATCCTGCAGCAATTCGTAAACTAATTCTACATACGTGCTCCTGTCAGTTGTGCCGCTCCGCTTCCCTCCCAGCCATCGTCCCCCAAGCAATGCCTTGCATACAGCCACACACCCGCACACCCACACACCCACACACCCACACACCCACAGCCACGTCCACGTCCACGCCCATGTCCCTGCTCATGGATCTGGCGTGTGTGCGTCATGTTTTGATTGCGTTTGCCAACGTCGTGTACACGGATAGATTTGTGCGCCTTAGTGGGAGCGGGGGCGAGGGCGTGGTCGGGGCTTAGATGGATGAGGTGGGTGAGAGGGGGAAATGTAATATCTGCTTTCTTCTGGTATTCCTAGCATTACTTCATCTTCTTCTTCCACTTCTTCTTCCATTTTTTGTTGCTAATAAATAATTGCATTTTCACCTCAAGAACTCACTGACATATGGCCAAGCGGGGGTAGGGCGGATAGGGGTGAGGAGGGGAGAAGAGGGGATGTGGAAAGGAGGCACTGAAGGAGTTCAGGTCGGGGACACAATTCAATTTGGCCCGCGTATCCGTTTTTGTCAGCAACGAGGAAGGTACCAGTCGGGTGGCAAGGGTAGGGGGGAGGGGCTTATGAAAGGCGGCAATAGTATGTGCTTGAATTGGGGGGGTGGGGGGTAGGACGCCGAGGGCTTAGAAACTGCCAGTGCATGTTTTGTAATTTGATTTCTGATTTCATATTTAGCTGTCAGTGTGAAATGATTCAATTTTGCAGATTTGTTGGGCACCCAGCAATTTGCATGTCCAAAGTTGCACGAATGAAATGGGAATCTGACGGATGTGCAACAATTCTATATATTCCCTGCCACACCAGCAGTAGCTGCAACAACAACAACAACTCCAGCCAAACAATGAAAAACAATTTGCAAGGAAATCGACTTCAGATAAAAGAAATAACAATAAAAGTTGCCAACATTTGAATTGTTTATCAGATAAAACATAGACGATACCCTGCAAACAGGCTCCATTGGGTATATGGGAGGCACGTGTAGGCATGCCAGGAGGCAATCATTGGGAGGGGCGTGGAGACAAATGGGCGAAAGGGCAGACTGCGATAAGCAAAAGTTTCCCGAAGACGAGGAATCTATGAGGAGGAAATACATATCAGTGTGTGTGCGTGTGTGTGTGTGTGTGTGTGTGTGTATGAGGATGTGTTTGTATATATATATAGTGTCCATATATATGTATATGCATATATATATCGATACATGCAAATAAGTTGATCCTTCCATTCGTTGACTTCCTGAGAAGCAGCGTATAGAATCAAAGGGAGTGAAGGTCGTGAGGGTCGTGAGGGTCGTGAGGGGCGTGAGGGGGTTATATTACAGGATATATCCTATGGATTTATAACATTTTTTGATCTGAAATTCCGAGTACATTATTTCTGATTAGAAAAATATTTAGAGTTTAGTCTTTCTTTTAAATGGTATGAGCCTTAAGGACATTTAACTAAGGGAACCTCAGTTGATGGAAACTGAGTTATGGCATGCGAGAATTATTGATATATGTATATATATATTATATATGTTATATATGTATTTGTAAGTGAGAGACTGACAGATCAGAATATATATAATAGGATGTATTTTTTAGTAACTAAAATATATAACTAAGGATATATATAAAATAAAATAAATAGAAAAAGCATTGGGAAATAATAAATTTATATAATATATAAATATATATAATATATATATATATATATATATATCCCCAGAACCAACCTATGTCGTACCTCGACATAAAACCAAAATTATATCGAATTTTCAATATTAATAATTTTATTTCTATTATATAGGAAAACTTAGAATATGATTATAAACAAATTTCTACAAATATATATACTATATATATAATAGTAAATCATTATAGATCTTAAAATAAAATATAAATATAATTAATTAATTTAAGTAAAATATATATAGGTTTTATTTTTGTTATTTAACTATTATTTGTATTGTTTATATTTAAACTTGAATTTAGTTTTATTATTATATAATATTTAATAATAATATAATATTATATATAATATATTTTTATTAAATTTATATTTATCTATATCTGTTTTTAATTTACGTCTTCCTTTTTATTTATTTTTATATATTATTTATATATATTTATATTTTTATATATTATACTTATATATATTTATTTTTAATTTTATAATTTATATTTGATTTTATTTTTATTTTTTATTCTTAATTAAATTTGTTTATTTTTATATTTTATGTATACTAAGTACATCTGTATAAAAAGGGAAACTAATAGCCTAAGGCTTCCATAGGAACTTTTACTTAACCATGTACTCCTTTTGGGTAAAGGATACAAAGGTAAAGGATACATTCGGCTCCAAACTGAATTCCGGGAAGAAGTTTGTATTCTTCGATTCCGAAAGGCGTTGCCACGCGGATGCACACTTTGAGGAGATACAAAGTAGAACAGGCGTCGGCTGGCAGTGACAGACTGTGGGATACCCTGTGGGTGGTTACTATAATTATTTTTTTAACCTTTGAGTCTACATGCAACATGTGGCATACAGGCTTCAAGCAGTGCTTCCTCTCGGCTTCAGTAACTTTTCATATTGTATTTGAGATGTGGCTGTCTTTTGGCAGACCCGAAGCTGAGACGCTCCCGTCGCTTCCGTCGCTCCCGTCGCTCCTGTCGCTCCTGTCGCTCTCCATCGACTGAATTTGACGTGTAGCTTATCATACCCCACTTTGCAGGGTATTAGGAATGCGCGATGCGTCGTAAACGCATTTTAAGTACTCAGCTAATTTGAACTATTCAATTTCCATGCAAATATGCGCATTGCTCGGCGTCTTAAGTAGTTGCAATCAGAGACAAGGAAGTCCCTCGGCGCGCCTTGGTGACTAGTTAATGGATGTCAGTTATGTTCCAACGCTGCTACCAGACCCAACACCCAACACCCAACATCCCACCACTCCACTACGCTCTCCACCCGCTCCTCCGCCCTCCCTTTACTTGATACACCTCTCATACTGAAGCGTCCGCTGCTTGGCTCTGCTCTGCTCCGTTCTGTTCGCTGGTTTTCGACATCCTTGAAGTCGTTAATGTCGGAAGTGTCCCATGTCCCTTGTCCCTTGTCCTTTGTCCTTTGTCCTTTGCAGGCAACGTCCTCGCACGTGTGCCGGCATAAAATAATGCGACATTTTTATGGCCCAAACGAGTGTCAGACGGACTGAGCGACAGACGACGGACTCTGAGACAGAGGCAGCCGGACAGACAGACAGAGAGACAGACAGACAGACACTCGGTGCAACTTTAAGCGCTTCTTAAAATTTATGAATGAATTTCTGGGTAGTTAGCATCACAAGGCCGTGCAACTGGAACAGAATCGGGAACCGTTACTATTACTGGAACTGGAACCGCAACTGGAACCAGAACCAAAGGCAAGAGCAAAAGGCGATACTCAACGCTGTCCCGGCAGTCGGCAGTCGGCAGTCGGCGTTCAGGTAAGGTCATAACTCAGCCTCACCGAGGCGTTCCTCTTAATTTCTTTTGGCCAAACTACACTCTTCCTTGCATAGAGTCCTTGCATAGTCCTTGCATAGTAAAAATGCCCTAAAGATTTATGATGCAACGTGCCGAAAATGTTCCGGCTAATCCCCGAATGAATGGATTGCCTTCACGTTCACTTGAATTGTAGATTCTAATGTCATCTCCCTCTCCTCTCCCCCGTCATCGTCCTCAACCATCCTTCTTCCTCTTCCTCGACGTTTCTCTCTCTGCAATGCAGCTCTCAGAAATTTTCCGACTGCAACTCCCATGGATTCCCTCCATTAGTATTAATGCCTCTATCAATATGCTAAAGGAGTTCCACACAAGGAGCATAATTACAATGAAGAGGAATACCTTTAAATTGGGGTTAGCTGCGGGGCAACAACGAACGAACGGAATGCTGGCGAGAGTTTCTTTTATACGGGACTCACATCCGTTAAAGGAGTCATAAATTCACAGCAGGTAAGGATATGTGGATAGCAACAAAAGTCCTAAGAAACGGACTCACCAATTGTCCAGTCCCTCGACAGCAGCTCTCCTATGATGTGGAACGATCCATGTGAGAAAAAATATCTGGAAAAAATTTAATGAAAAATTTTGGATGTAAAATCAAAAAATTCCATTTATCGATAAGTTTCCATTTAGATCTCCAGAAGGTGGAGAATTTTAACTGAAATAAGACAAGGTTTAATATTCACTTCAGCTTCCACTTTTGACTCATGGATTTATTGAGGAAGATGTCTGATCCTTGGACGTCCTTTGGGAATCTCTGATTACTTTTGGAAATAACATCTTCAGAGGATATAAAAATATTTCAAATGGAGTTTTGGTATAAAATATAAATAAGTATTATCCCAACTTAATACATATTTATTTTTTATGGAGAAAAAATACCTCTTAATTCAGAAAGTTAAAGAGAAATCTTAGTTCATAGATAAATTTGCTGTCTCATAACTCAAAATCCACAGTTCTCACAATTCTCAATCCTTTCACCTCAGAAAAATTCTCCCAATCACTCTAGACTCTTCTTCTTATATATAAAAATGTATTACAGCTTGAATTTCCATCCTGATCTTAGTCAAGATACATATTTGATTCCCCTGCCTTACCTGGTCTATATATATATATATATATCTGCATAGTCTGAAGAGTTAAAAGATCTCAATCCGAGACTTTAGATCTTTCTTCCAGGAAAGACTAATCTCTACTGTAAAGGTATGACTCTTTCCGGGATCGGATTTGTACCTCCCTCGTCCAATGACTTGACCGGGTTTTATGATGTAATGATAATAGCTGAACGACTGGTGGGTCGAGTGGGTGGGTGAGGGGGTAGATGGGGGCTAAGGCCATAGCAATACAAATAAACAAAATAAAAATAATATAAAAAAATTTCCGTAGGCGTCACTTGATTGGAATAATTTAATTCGTAAGGCTTTCCTAAGCTCAAACACTACATTTGGTCTCCTGTCTCTGTCAGTCACCACTCTCTTCTTTCTCTCTTCTCTCTCTACTCTCCCTACTCTCTCTACTCTCTCTTTCCTCATTCCCATTTCCATTGCCATGTCTCTAGTCTTTCGGTTTCTCTGGGCTTCTTTCTGTTTCTTTCTGTTTACTTGGTCGTCAGTATTTTGTGTAAATATTGACGCACTTGTCATGCCCAGTAGCACTCAACGTTAATTGATTTCGAATTGGAAGCCACTTTTATTGTTATTATAAGAAACTGCCCCGCCATCGTCTCCTACTCCCCCTTTGGTACTTCCTCTTTACTGTTTTTCGCCCACTTTTTCACTCTCCCCCAGCCACCCATTCGATTCTGTTCCGTATTCCAAATCTATACCCAATACAATGGCACACGCTGGAAACACACCTCGGCACTTGCATAAACAAACAAGCGGCAGACCAGCAGCAAAACACTCACGAATACACTCACACTCACACTCACACTCACACTCACACTCACACCCGCAATCACACTCGCTCGCACACTCACACTCACATTCACATTCACATTCAATTATCATAGATACGGACAAGGCCAAGCGAGAAGCATCCATAGCCATGGACAAGTGTCCACTTTGTGCCGCCCAAACTCTTCCTCTCCACCCAAGGCCCCCAAAAGGTATTCATATATATAAATATATATATATTGGTATCTGAATATATGTATATATATATTATCTGTATACACATACCTTCCTTAAACTATAACTCATTTAAACTCATAACCAGTCCCAAGTAGTTTCATGACTTGCAGATACATCAGACTTTTAAACAGATACAAAAAATTCGAAACTCAAGATTCATGATTCCAGATGCGAGATGCGAGATGCGAGATGCTAGATTCGAAATATAATGAAATCGAAGTACCCATTACAATTAAGGAATAAAATACATAAGCCTTTAGATAACAATGATCTTGAGCTTCATTAAAGGTACCTTTTATTGCTTCCTATATAAAGGAATAGATAAGGGGAAGTAGAACCCATGGAGCTATACAAACAGTACCGAAGTCTTAAGTCTTTTTTAATTATTGTTCCTTCGCTGCCTTTGATTTTATCTGCATCTTAAAGTCTCCCTGAAGGTATATAAACATCATCCTCTGTTGCTTTCAGTCAATTATCCCCATTTTCTTATCAAAAGTACACCTTTTCACACCTTCTTCTACCTCTCTATTTTTGTGATTGAAAACCGAGACTTGTAAACATCTGAGCAAATAGAGATTCGCCTATTACCCATATAATATTCGTTATCCAACTTTAATTATAAAGTTGCGAGTCTCAGTTATCATTGGAAGGTGCAATAAACTTAATCCAATAGAAAATTTGCTGAGTGCTTTCTATAAATACATTTGGCTGGCCTTAAACGTGCGCGGATACGCACCGACGCATCTATAAAGATACAGACATATATATAGATAGTAATACAGATACAGATACAGATACAGATACAGATACAGATACAGATACAGATACAGATACAGATACAGATACAGATACAGATACAGATACAGATACAGATACAGATACAGATACAGATACAGATACAGATACAGATACAGATACAGATACAGATACAGATACAGATACAGATACAGATACAGATACAGATACAGATACAGATACAGATACAGATACAGATACAGATACAGATACAGATACAGATACAGATACAGATACAGATACAGATACAGATACAGATACAGATACAGATACAGATACAGATACAGATACAGATACAGATACAGATACAGATACAGATACAGATACAGATACAGATACAGATACAGATACAGATACAGATACAGATACAGATACAGATACAGATACAGATACAGATACAGATACAGATACAGATACAGATACAGATACAGATACAGATACAGATACAGATACAGATACAGATACAGATACAGATACAGATACAGATACAGATACAGATACAGATACAGATACAGATACAGATACAGATACAGATACAGATACAGATACAGATACAGATACAGATACAGATACAGATACAGATACAGATACAGATACAGATACAGATACAGATACAGATACAGATACAGATACAGATACAGATACAGATACAGATACAGATACAGATACAGATACAGATACAGATACAGATACAGATACAGATACAGATACAGATACAGATACAGATACAGATACAGATACAGATACAGATACAGATACAGATACAGATACAGATACAGATACAGATACAGATACAGATACAGATACAGATACAGATACAGATACAGATACAGATACAGATACAGATACAGATACAGATACAGATACAGATACAGATACAGATACAGATACAGATACAGATACAGATACAGATACAGATACAGATACAGATACAGATACAGATACAGATACAGATACAGATACAGATACAGATACAGATACAGATACAGATACAGATACAGATACAGATACAGATACAGATACAGATACAGATACAGATACAGATACAGATACAGATACAGATACAGATACAGATACAGATACAGATACAGATACAGATACAGATACAGATACAGATACAGATACAGATACAGATACAGATACAGATACAGATACAGATACAGATACAGATACAGATACAGATACAGATACAGATACAGATACAGATACAGATACAGATACAGATACAGATACAGATACAGATACATTTAAAGAAACAAATTTAAATATAAATATAAATATGAATGCAAATATAGATACATTTATGACTATAGATACAAATGTATGTACAGATACAAATTCAGATACAGATACAGATACATTTACTGATAGCAATAAATAGATACGTAAATATTTGCCTTCTTTTTCACATCGCGTTTATCAATTTACAAACAACGTTTCATCCATGGCCCACGGCTCTAAGCGTGGACATGGTTACGGCTATGGACATGGACATGGGCATGGGTATGGGTATGGGTATGGTTGTGGGCACTGTCTAGGGGCTCCGTTTCTGTTTCTGTTTCTGGCTCAGATTGTTTGTCCACAAAGTCTGCCTGGGATTTATCTTATCATTGGGCCAAAGTCTTGTCGTGCCTGTAACGTCTCTCGGGGGTTTTACTGTTGTTGTCGCTGTTGTCTTTACTCTGGGACGCTGCACCCCTTGAGACATCGATGTTGATATTTACGGGTATATATAATATTATATACTAGATATATTTGAATCCTTACCGAGCTTGGATATATCCACACTCTATTATTTATTTATCTCCGTGTTCCTGCGTATTTATTTATCCTTTTTTGAATTTCATTTCAACATCAATTTATCTATATATTTATCTATAATATTTTCAAAGCATTGGATAAATTTTTGAGATAAAGTATAGTATATTTTATAGTATACTATTCAAAATTCAACCTTGAATAATCACCTAGAATAGTAAAATAGAAATTTCTTTTAAGATAGATTAATTTTTATCTAAATTCCATTTATCTATCACCTTGAAGTAAGACTTTAAGTAAGATGAGAGCCATAAAGGGAAGTTATAGATTTGGTTCGGTTCTGCATTTTATCCCCAACACAGAATTCGTCAGCTTTAAAAGGCTACAGGGTATCTTAGAGTCGTCTCTGCTGGATTCCTTGCCCCGCGTTGCCATGTCTGTTTGTTCAATTAATACGAAACTTAATTGAAAAACAATGCAATTAGCTAAATCAGTTAAGCGCGTCGCGTTCTCTGGCGCCCAAAGATAAGCGATGGTCGATACTCCTAGTACCTTGGAGATCGCGATTTGTGTGTTGTGTCTCTTTGGATCCCAGTGGATAACGTGCAACTAAATCAGAGCAGCGAACAAATACCCTACACTAACACCCAACATTTACCCTAATCCGATGGTAGAAACGATAAGATATTACCAAAGGTCAGTTATTTTCAGTAGGGTGGACACTGTTGTTGGATAAGAGTATTTCATGTAACATTATTTATCATTTCCGTTACCTCACAGCTGTTACTATCGAATGTTTTAAGCTCTGCTAGTCGCCAATCTAGTGTTTGTCTTCTCTTTGTCCGTTTATTCTAAAGTATTTCTCTTGGTAGGGTGTTCGGTAGCCGCGCTTCGAAGGGTGTTGGGTCCGAATCATGCAATAACCTCTCACCTATTATAATTTCAGTTTGAAAGTCAATCTTTGTCAGTCTTAATTCCAGTTGTGCTCTCCTCCATAACACTTATTCTTAAGCGTTTCAAACGGTAGGGCGTTCCGTTGTGGGTGCGCTTTGTAGGGTGTTAGAATGAACTTTCCATTGACTACCTTTTGGCTATCTTTTGTAGCATACAATAAACTGTTACCTTCCAGTTTATCTCGCAGATCAATCTTAGTCAGTCTCAAATGTAATCGCACTTTTTATATGCCACTTATTCTTGAACGTTTGCGAATGGTAGGAAGTTTAAGTGGGGTGTCTTTTACTTCTGCATAATGGTATCTTTTGAAACAGTTTATATCATTACTGTGTCTCAGCTCATTAAACAATTTACATTTTGCTAGTTTAAAATTCGCTTTTGCTCTCCACTTTGTCCGCTTATCCTTAAGCGTTTTTGCATGCTGTCAGCGGCGCTGTTAACGGTACACGGAAAACACGCATATGGCATATTAAAGCCCAAGTCAATGCTAAGGCATAATGTCAGATAAATTGTGTGTGCGTGTGTGTGTGTGTGGGGGGGTGTATTGGTGTGTGTTTGCTTCTTCTTATTCTCGACGTGTACGTGGCGTTATTCTTGTTGTTGGCTATTTGCTTTCAACGTTTTTATCTAAATTACTTTTAATCGCCATTTAATGTTTTTGTTTTTCTTGTTCTTCAGTTTCATGTTTTATGGTCGCGTCTCTAATCTAATTGCAAAATGTAAGCACCAATCAAGTATATATGCGTGTGTGTGTGCGTGTGTGTGTGTGTGTGTGTGTGTGAGTGAGTGTATGTGCAGTGACGGGATGTTTGTGTACATTTCAAGGCCTCCCCCGCGCGCACACACTCCCGCGAGGGAAATAGATTGCCCGCTATCTACCAAAGAACACAAAAAATAAAAATAGGGGGAAATATAAAAAAAAATAAAAATAATAATAAAAGTTGTTTCGTTCAGCAAAATTGTATAAACAATTAAAAACAAACAAGCGAAAGCGATTTTATCGTGGCCTAGTTTTATTTTGATTTCTTCCTCTTCCTTCCTCCATTCCCGTGGATATCATTTGAAAATCCTATACAAAATCCGAAAAGAGCTGGGCACCAGCCACAAACTAAGTTTACACCCCTGCCCTTCCGACCTTCTAATGCGTTCCCTTTTAAGTATTTGCCGCCGGGGGTTGGGGAGGTGGGTGAAAGGTCGCGGGTGAAGGGCGACGAGTGCCGAGTGCCGAGCGCGATTCCTGCCTGACGTGTGCCAAACGCTGCGAATGATCAATTTTAAAAATTTGAATTGTAAACAAAGTCGTACCCCTCCCCCGACCCCCATGCCAATTCGCAAGTCTTCAGTCCCGAACCGCGAGTCTTGATCAATAACACTCTGTGTATAACCCACTGTACATCCGAAATTCTCTGGGCGACTTCTGAGTTCCATTGACGTAAATGCCAGCAGAAATCATTTTGAATATTCCCCATCCGCCATCCAAAACTTTATGGCCTTTTGTTTGCTGCATCAAGCGGAATCCCAATCAGAACTCTAGATACATCATCTGGATAATATAATTGAGATAATTCAGATAATGCCTCTGATCTTTCTTTATCTATCTTAATGATCGTAATAACATATTTTATATTCCCGTAATTAAGCTGCGTGAGTGGTTTTTCCATTTTCGGGCTTTACTCTTAATGCTTAATAAATCAAATAATGTACTAAAACTTAATGAATATCTTAAAAGTAAATAAATTAATTAAAAATCCAGTGTCAATATAATGCGATTTATTACGTTGGTTAATAAAAAATAACTTATAAATATAAACAATGACTAAGTTAAAAAATAATTTGGGATTTGGGAATAAATAAATTAATATAAAATAATGTTAAATAATTAAATAAAAAATTAAATAAATATAATTATTTACTATAAATAGTAAATTTAATAATAATTATCAAATTAACAAATAAATATAGATAAATATATTCTTTGGCTCCAAGTCTCTTTCTGGGAGACAGAATATAAATTTATCTATTTATCTATTATTTTTTAATCATTCTTAACTAATTAAGCATTTATTAATTTTTTAACTTTCTACGTGCTCTATTTTTTTTTATTAGTTTAATTTATTTGTAGTTCTTTCCATTTTATTTGTTTATTTTTTATTTCCTCCGTTTTCTACCTTTTAAATAATTTTTGTATTAAAGTTAAATTAATTTACAATTTTCTTTTTCATATTATAATTTTTATTTAAATACTTAGAACCATAGAATAATATTTTTGTTGTTTAATTTTTTAAATTAATATTTAAAGAAAGTATTTGAAATTCTTATTTTAAATCTTGTAACTATTCTTCCCTGAGAAATAAGAATTCATTTCATTTAATTTATTCTGTATTTATTTTTAAAAAAATATTATATATAATTTCATATATATAATATTAAAAATCGAAAAAAAAAAATATTTTAAATATAAAAATATAAATTGTAAAATATATAAAAGTAAGTAATTATAATAATATAATATATATATTTATTTATTATTTTCCATTAATTAGTTAAATAAAAATTAATTAATAAAACAAAGATGAAATCTTAATGTTTTTATTATTAATTGTAAAAGATCAAGTGAAGAAACTTTACAACTGTTAAATAAATTATTTAAGAATTTGTTATGTAAAGATTTTTCCAGAGAAAAAGTCGGGGTAAAGAAACATTATGTTTTGGATGGGCAATCCCCAGATAGGCCCTTCCGATAGCTCCGTTAAGTGGCTCATTAATTAATTTGAGTTTTTTTTTATTTTTTAATAAATCTTAAAGTTGATTTTTAAGTTTTTTTCAGAGCAGTTTCTTGGTAATTTTAACATCTAATAAATTTAATTTATAAGTCAATTTTTTGGTTGGGTGCGCATCTCGCCGTCGCCCGTCACCCGTCGTCCGCCGCCCGTCGCACCCGCAGATCCGACGGTCGCGACTCTCGCAACGCCACGAGCAAAACAATGATCTATGTCATTTGTTTGGCTAATCCCCAAGCTGGTTTACAGAACGGGCGCCAAACATGGTAACCGAATTAATTGTCTGGTTACCTGTATTTAAATTTTATTTATTTAAAAAATTAATTTTTCCTCTTTTATTACTTCTTCTCTTCTCGTATACCCTTACGGGCAATCTTAATAATTCAGTCACGAAGCGTGTAACGTGTTCCATAAAGGGGAACATCGATTTTATTGTCCATCCATAGGTTTGTCTGCTCATCGAAGGTTTCATGTTCTATAAAAAAAAATCATCATTTTTCGTTTGTACTTCAAAGATTAAAGATTATTGATATTACGCATTTTTTTTTAATTCAATTTTTAGACCTCTATAAATGTTGATTAATGGAAATGATCAAAGACATTTTCCTTCTCGAGAAATATTCCTCTAATGGACTGAGCGATGATTTATTTTAAGTGCATTTAGCACTCATTTTGATAGATTCCCCTGCCCATAGAATCTATATAGAATATGTATATATATATAATATGTATATATATATAATATGTATATATATATAATATGTATATATATATAATATGTATATATATATATATAGAAAGAAAGGCAGAGAGAGAGTATTCAATCTTCGTTGTTGCCCAAGGAGAAGTTCTTTCAGGTTACAATTATTTTTGCAAACCAAAGCAAAGATGATAATGAATACAAGTCCCGATCCATAAATTGAGGCTTAATTGTTTATAAATAAATATATTGTATGTAGAATACTGAGTGTGCTTATTTTAAGTACATTTATTTTATTTGCTGCCAATCCTGTTACATCATCGAAATCGAAAAGACTTATAAATAGCACTAAATCCATTAACTGATCAACATTTTAGACGCACATATAGTCAGAACTGATCTATATACATATATAAATCGAATTATGTTAGAACTGATCTATATACATATATATATATCGAATTATGTTAGAACTGATCTATATGTATATATATAAATATATATTTATCTGTATATTTATCTGTATTTTTTTGTATGGTTTATTTTATAAATCGTAGCTTCTGCTCTATTTCAGAGCTTAGGGGCTGTACCAAAGCCTCCCTTGAAAGAAAATCTCAAATTAAAAACGTTAAATTTTTAACATAATATTTTATATTAAAAATAAATGTAAATAATTAAAAATTAATAGATAAGCTTGTTGTTAGATTTACTTAATATTATTAATTAAATTGTTTGCTGGAACTCGACTATTATTAATCTTAAATTAAAATCGTTAAGCAATTAATATTTAATATTAAAAATAAATGTAAATAATTAAAAATTAATAGATAAACTTTACTTAATATTATTAATTACAAATTAATTAAAAATTAATAGATAAACTTAACTTAATATTATTAATTAAATTGTTTGCTGGAACTCGACTATAATTATTTCCAATCGGCTGTACAGCTGATGGCCACATAACGAAAGTTGTAGTTGTTTCACGTGTTGGGTGAGTGGCTGTCGAAAGCTATGTAAAGCTTTTGACTTACACTATGTAAAGCTTTGCGTCGCAGTCGCAGTCGCAGTCCGCAGTCCGCAGTCCGCCGTCGGTGCCGCTGTCACTGCCGTACGTTGCTGTACATTTTCCAGTTGTTGTTGGAAGCTTTGGCAGATCGCTGCGAAAACAATGGAAGAGCCAGAAACACAGAGACACAGAAACAACTCATCGAGTGGGCTGGCGACTGCGAAGCGGCAGCGCTGCCAAAGCGTAGGAGGTGTTGGCGCGTGTGTCAGCATATTGAATAGGTCGACCCCCAGCTTTGGGCATAACAACAACAGCGACAATTGGAAGAAGCAAAAATAAAAAGGCAGGAGGAATAAAAAAATAACAACAGCAACAACAACAACAACAACAACAAGACAACGCGATCTGTTCGCACAGGCATAAGGCGAAAACGAAAAGCGATAAGTGACAGCCGGCAACGTCTTTCGCCGCCCCCTCAACTCGCCGACCTCGTCCTCATCCCCACCTCCCCCGTCCAATAGCTCCCTGCCTTTGTCCATTTGTCTCTGCAGGGCATGACGAATCTAGCGGGGCGCGCATATTGCGTCGCTTTATGTTTTGTTTATAATTTCATCTAATATTATGCACAATACACGACCATACAAACAACCCAGAGTGTGAAGGGGAGGGGCACTAGACGAGGGGAGGGGCGAGAGATCAGCCAGTGGTGATATGCTGACAACCGGATACCCTGTAGGCACTTTGTGTTGGTTGGGCGAGCGTTTGGGAGGTCGGAGGTGGGAAGGTGAGTGTCTAAGAAGTAGATGTTGCTTGAGGGATTTATTTAGTACTCTTAATTAAGATAGTTCTTGGTTTAATAGAGAATTATAACTGTAAAGCTGCTAAATATCGAGATTTCCGAATTTCCGAATTTCTAAATTTCCGAATTTCTGAATTTCAGAATTTCCGAATTTAAGAATTAATTGAATTAACCCATTTCCACGCTTAGCCTGCAATTCGACATAGCTTACTTATGCTTTTTGTAGGGTATACACAATAACAATCTTAAGCACACACACATACACACACACACACACACACACACGGGTACTCTAACTATGTTCAAACATACAATAAATACCCCATACCTCCGCTATTAGTGGGTCTCTAGCCCCCATCTAGTTTGTCTCTGCCCCTCTCCCCTCTCCCCTATCCACTATCCCATATCCCCCATCCACTATCCCCTATCCGCGACCTCCACCTTGCCCCCATCCCCCATCTTTGTGCCTGCCTATCAATGGGGTTCTATTTGTAAACAAAACGCGAAGCGTACGCCGCTTGAATTTGAATTTGAATTTGAATTTTTGCCGAGTTTCAAACTGAACGCGATTTCAAAATCGCTTTCAAAGTCGCTACGCGCTCTCCCCGTCTCCCCGTCTCCCCGCCTCCCCGCCTCCCCGCCTCCCCACCTCCGCCTCTGCCTCTGCCTCTGAGCCCGCACCCGTATTCATACCTGAACACGCCCCTCAATCGCTCATACGCCCTCACGCCCTCATCACAAATGTGTTTGTTTGCGATTCCCAAAGACAGAGCCACTCCACCTACCCCCTCCCCCCACCACCCCCCTCCCTCACGATACCCACCGCAACACTCATAACTGAATTCGTTCGTATTTGTGACATATCATAAATTGTAGTTTATATTTACTTTTTTTGTTCGCTGTGTTCACTGTGAATGTTGTGGTTTTCGCATATTGTGTATGTGTGCGTGCACATGTGTGTGTGTGTGTGTGTGTGTGTTTATTTGGTGTCGTCTCATTTGCATTTAAACTTTGCTTTTAATTAACCATATTTAAGTCTGAACTTTTTGACTTTTTTGGTTGGGGCAACTCGAATGGATCCAATTGTGGATCGAACTGGCGCCAGTTTCGATAGCCGACACCAAAAATAGATGTCTAATTTAGGGCCCTAACTTCTTCCCCCCCTCTCCCTTGCCCACCCCCAATCCACTCTTTCCACTCTTCACTCTGTATGTGAGCTAAAGAAACGGTTTGTTTATCTTTCGTCCGACTGTTTGGGCTTTTAACACGTGCAAAAGACAAACTCGCCATCTACCACTTTTTTTTTGGGGTCGGACTCAGTCTCGGAGTCGGACTCGGACTTGGACATATGTTAAATAGTTGTGGACACGACGGGTTTATCACTCGATTGATAAGTCGTATCAATAATACGTGTGCCCAGCACCCCGAACTTGCGTCTATTATCATCGGGCTTGTGCACTCAAGCAGCGATTTATTGGGTGTTACAATTGATTAACTCAAATTCAAAATCCACCCCAGCCAAGCGATACTTTTGATTAATTAAGGGGGAAGCAGCTGTAACGTGAAATGAACATTCGATTGGCAGTATCTGCCAATGGCTTAAACATATTTAATTCAGGTAATCAGTAACAATTCCAACGGTTCTTGTCTAAAGTTTTATTTTTTATAATATTTAAATATTATATAATTTTTAAATTTTATTTATTTTAAATTTTTTTTTATATTTTAAATATATTTTTATTTATTTATTTATTATTATATATTTTATATTTTATTTATTAAATTTATTTTAGTTTATATCCTCATTTGTTTCTTTGTTTTTTACATTTACTTCCATTTGATTGAAGCATCCGTAGATCGTGTCTCTCAGCAGATGATCCCAAATAATCTTAATTAGCCAATTTATCACCTAACAGTTTTAAGTCTATGGCTTCCACGTGTCTCTGAATAGCGTATAAAACAGCCGATTAAATGGAACTGAGTTTTGAATGCTTTTAACTAACTAGCTTTACCCTTAGTATTTTTTTTTAAGTACCAAGCCTGCCAAATATGAGCATATTACACATACACACACACAACACGTATCTTACACACACCCATCACACACACAAGCACACAGAGTATCTTTTGATGTATACCGAGTGTGGGCTTAAGTATAGATCAGCATTAGTTCTGTAGAATAAGTGAGAATCTAGTATAATTCACTACTAGTTGGTATATAGTATATACCATACCTATACAGTATATATATATATACTGAAATAGACGTCAGATAAGTAATGAGGTTTGTCCTAGATTAGTACAAGTCAATTATTTAAATATGGCACAGTGCAGGCTTGCAGTATATTTAGTATATATTATTAGTATTTGCTATAATATAGGTCAATGAAATGTGTATTTTATTTCGGATTTGTATTTAATTTTGCATCTATTGGATTTTAATGTTGATTGAATCTTCGCAATTTAATCGTTTAGTATTATATACTAAGCATTTTAATACTAAACTGTGATAAGTCTTGAGAATACCAGACACTAATTGAGTGCTACTCAAAGTAAAGTCTGCTGCTACTTTCGTGATCACCTCCATTAAATTAGATTATGTAATTGGCTGAGTAATTAATTGCTCAAATTACGTCAACTGTTCTCCTCACTGCTTCGAGTATTAAATACTAGATTCCTATATATAGAAAAGTTGCCTGTCGTCAAAATTATTATTATTATTATTATTGTACGTATCATGGGTATAATTATATTCATTATTTATTCATTAAACAAATTTATCATATATTCATTATTCCAAATATACTACTATTTGTGTAACTCATCTATAAAAAACTACTATTTCTTTTACTTTTCTACTACTATTTCCACTGATACCACCTTTCAAATCTTTACTTCTATAATAGTCATTAATTCATTATTTATTCATTAAACAAATGTGTCATATATTCATTACTCCAAATATACTACCATTTGTATAACTTATCTATAAAATACTACTCTTTCTACTACTATTTCCACTGATATTACCTTTCCAATCTTTACTTCTATAAAAGTCATTTTTTCATAATTTATTCATTAAGCAAATGTGTCATATATTCATTATTCCAAATATACTACCATTTGTATAACTTATCTACAAAACACTAATATATCTACTACTCTTTCTACTACTATTTCTGCTGATACCACCTTTCAAATCTTTACTTCTATAAAAGCCCGAAGATTTCTCTTCTCCGTCCAATGTCTGACAATAGATCTCGATTCATATTATATATTCGCTGATATTCACAATCGATCGGCCTGTAGGTGGGGAAATAGGTATTAAATTTTTAATATTATTATTATTTTTTTTATTTTTATTATAAAATTAGTTTTCTTTCTCTTATTTTGGATAAGACTCATTTGTATTCATTGCTGATTCTATTTCATTCATTCATTGATTCATTTACTTATTCACTTCGTGTTGTTTATTTTCTAAAGCCAAATGCGTTTGATTTTTGTTTTTTTTTTTAATAAAATTTATTTATTTATGCAAATTTTGTTTTGTTTGTGCTCGAAATACGCCAGTTGAAAAATGTTGGGAGATTCTTGAAGGAAAAATTAAAATTAAATAAATTTAAAATTTAAAAATCTTATGTAATAAATATTTTTTTTTTAGATTTGTCAACTTATCGAATTGATTGGAGTCCAAGCGACTTTTGATCGTTGTTTTTGGGTACTAACCTTTTGAATTGTTCCACTGTCCGTCACTTGGGCTGCCAAAAGTGTGCCAAATCTATTAAATTTCAACTGTTGATAAACAAGAGTGGGGGAAAAATAACTAAAAAAAAATCGGCAAAAATAAAATTGCATAAAACTAAATCAAAATAAATAACACAAAAAAACACACAATTTGCGCTTTAAGTATAAAAATAACAAGAGCCCAAATGTTGGCAGCAACAACAACTGAGGGGTGGCAGGGGGGAAATTAGATATTATTTTAATTTGTCAGTGATTTGGCTGAGTTCGTCCATTGTTTGGGAGGGCGCCACGCCCAGGTGCAGGGGTTACTATTATCTTTGTGCTCCCCTCCTTCCCTATTCCTTTCCCCACCACTCACTACCCAAATCAACCCTTAGACCACTCGAACCACTCGGACCACTCGGCATTGGACTCTTTCAATGCCTCAAATCGAAATCGCCTGGCGGCAGATTTTGTTTACCCATCGACGTCCAACAAAATTTGCGTATTCCTCGAATCAAAGAACAAAACAGAACGAACAGAATTTTATTTTTATTGATAGCTGAAATCAAAATAAATTCAAAACGCCGCGGATCAAAGTTCCATTGGGTATACACTCAGAGTATCTTAATGCCTGTGGGGATGTGATAATCGCTTTATATGGATGGGATGTGGATGGGAGTCATACGAAATGCTTTAATCCTTAAGCCTCCTTTTTTCCAGTGGTGATTTAAATGGACTCTGGCTATAATTTATTTTTGAGATATTTTCGAAATTATTTTATAATTGAAAGCATCTGAATGGCGAGAATTTTAATTACCGCTTGGAATTAAAAACAATTAATTTTTAATTTTGTATTTCTTAAATTTATTTTATTACTTTATTTTTTGGTTTAATTTCATTTTTATATATAGAATACATGTTCCATCAAATAAATCATGACTCATAATTTAATGGTAAGTAATATTTTATTTAAGCTTAAGTATTTAATATCGTTATTTATTTTTATTTTATTTTTTTTTTTGTTGTGATTTAGTTTTATTTTTTACCCATTTGTATTAATCAATAATCTAAATTAAAAAATTAATATTTTCTTGGTTTTAACTTGTATCGATTACTATAAAAATATCTCTCTATAATAATATATTTATTTAAAATAAATACTTTAAATTAAATTTAAATTATTTTTTATTATTTACTTAATCATATTTGTGAGTTTTAATTAAATTTTTCCTGCTGTTTTTTTTTTAGTTTCTCTTACTTAAAATATGCGTTTAATTTTCTCAACCTTCAACTGAATTAAATTTCTTGTATTATTTTTAATTTCTAAGATAAACAAAATTCCATTTGGAAAACTTTTTGAAAATCTGTAGAACTTTTCACTTGTTATGAATTCCAAATTTTTCCTTGACTTGCATTTGCCTCAGGATACTTGTCAGTTTTTAATTAAATGCACAATTCAAGTGCATTAATTATACTCTTTCCGAAAGCGGAATGCCGACTTTTAAAATAATTATTATTTTTATATTAAAAAAAATCATAAAATAAAAAATATAAATGGGTTGATAACGGTTGCAGTTAAGAACAGAGATCAAAGTAACTTAAATATACATCGTAATTTAAATAAAAAAATGGGTTTAATTTTAATAAAAGAGTAGAATTTGTTAGATATTTTTAAATTAATTTATTTCTTTGTTCATTTATAAATTAATTAATTATAATAATATTAATCAAAAATACTTAGAAAATACTTATGATAAGAAAATAAATTATTTGTTTCTGTGGTCAACATAATTATTTTATAAAACTGAGAAAATTATGTTAATTAATAATAAAAGTAATCTATTTTTAAGACTTATAGGAAAATAAAGTTTCCAAAATTAATTCAATGTTTGTCTTAGAGAATTATGATTTAATTTAATAATATATTAATAATAATAAGCAGCTAACAATTTTCAATATTTAAACACACTTAAACAATTCAAAATAATGATTTAAATAATTATAATAAAAAATGACATCGTTTGGAAATTAAAAAAGAGATATTTTAATAATTTATAAAAATATAATAATTAAAAATTAATACATATAAAAAGAATATTTTTCTTAAAATACTGAAACTTCAATTAATGATCGTTTTTATAATTTTACTTAACAAAACAAAAAACTAATAAGTACTTAAAAATTTATATTTAAAATTGGAAATATTTATATAAATTCATTAGTTGTTATTATTATAATATATTTAATTAATTAATTAATTAATTAATGTTAATTAACTTATTATATTTAATTAATTAATTTATTTATTTATTTTGCATTAAATTTTGTAATATTTTATAATTATGAATAAATATATTTTTTATAGATATTTATTTTATATTTTATTATTATATTATATTATATTTTATATTTTACATTAATGCGTTATTTTATATACATAATATTTATTTATTTTTATTTAATTTATTTATTTATAATAATTTATTTTTTAAATAATATTATTTATTTTTATTTATTATTTTTATTATTATTATTATTATATGATATTTATTTATAATTTATAATATATATGCAGCAAAATATTTAATCTATCATATTATATATAGATATTGTATATATACAGATCATATCTATTATATGGGTAGATATATATATATATTTATATAGATTATATATATTTGAAGGATATTCAATCGGCGGCATTGCTTGCATTGTACTAGACTCTTGCTTTGTACTGCATCTGCGATTATTTCGGTTTGTGTTTAATTTATTTTGGTCCCGGGCCCACGGAAGTATCCACAATGCGGTGGGTGGTCGTTAATATTTCCCCATTTCTATTTTGGGGGCCGTGCAAATCGCTTTCCTCACGTTTGACATTTGTGTAAAAATATTTGAAATTTGTTTACATTTCGGCATTAAATTGTGGATGCAACCATCTCAACGGGAAGATGCAATCACATGGCTCAAAGGTCAAGGAATCTTTCCAGATTTATTAACTGAATCGAATGTAAATATTGAGGAGGTCCACACATTTTGCAGACTTCCGAATTGAAAGGAGAGAAATGAATGTGAGAATCAGTTCAGAGCTGGGGCATTAAAAAAAGGATGCCTTTTAAAAGTGGAAAGAATTCAGGATATCATTTGATGCTGATCAGATGTGAATTCTTAGTGTGGACGATTGTTCAGTCATAAGCTGAATCAAAAGGACACTAGGAAATCTTTGAAGTGCATCGATAGATTCCTGGAGGGAGTTGGTTACCCCTCTGTGAACTGGAAGTCCCTATAGCCTGGAATTATATGTTTTAGGCTCATCTCCGATTTCATTGCACATTTCCTGCTGTCTATTTGAGGGATTTGGACGTCAATAGAGGCGACTTAACGTCTTCCCGATAACCCAATGCGAACCGAGAGATGGTTAAAAGATGTTGCCATCACGTTGAATGCGATGTGTCTGCCATTCAATTACAAATGTGTTTGGGCTGATGCGAACCCTGTCCCGCACCAGGAGAGGACAATGATCGAGCTAGGGATGGCGATGGGGTAGGGGGGGTTCCGCAAGGATTCCAACCATCGGCAGGGATGGCATGTAATACAAATCAGATCGGCTTTCGCTCAGGACACAAGTGTTTGGCAACCTGATCAAGGGCTTATCTCGCCGATCAGCAGGCACAATGGCGGACGGAATCAGGCACAATCAGGCACCGGCAGGCACCGGCAGGCACAGTCAGGCAAAGTCGGGGGCATTTGTCATGGTGATCGGGCGAAGGACTCGACAATCGCCTTGCATTGTTGTCATAAATTACACTTCAATTGTTGGTTTTGGTTTGCCTGGGACTGGGATTGGGATTGGGATTGGGTTTAAGACTATGTCTATGGGAATGACTATGGGTATGGGTATGGGTGTGGGTGTGGATATACCTATCGAATTGAGATTGAGATTGGCACTGACAGTGGCAATGCAATTGGGATAGGGATTTTTTAATTTACAAGTCCCGAAAGGGCCACAAGAAGTCTTGGAATGTGTCAAAAATATCAAATGTCCTTTTGTGCACAGGTCCTGCCCCGAGTGCAGTCGATTACTTCACGCTCGCTGCATTTCTATAGAGGCACAGGGATAACAAGCCTGCCAAGCAACTAGCAACTCTGGGCCTAGGAATAGGAATACACCCTGATCCCTACCTGCCAGGCATAATTAATTTAATCATTGCCCATTGCGCACACAAAGAGCTCAGAACCAGTCGCCAGGGGCAGGCCAAGAGGCACAAGTGTATACTCCTTGTATGCGTGTGTGTGTGTGTGTGTGTGTGTGTGTACGCTGTGTGGCAACCTTCTGACGTGCCCCAGACCCACGACAAAACACCAACAAATACAACAAAACAACAAAAAGACAAAAAAGACAAAAAGACAAAAAGACAAAAAGTAAAAAAACAAAACAAAGCAAAAAGAAAGAAAAAAAGAAAAGGAAAAAGGAAAAAAATAAAAAGCAGAGAAAACACAATCTGTGCCTAACAAGCGATCCAAAGAACCGGCTACAGTTCCTTTGCATGTGTGTGCGTGTGTGTGTGTGTGTGTGTGTGCGTGTGTACCTTTTGCCTTTACCTTTACCTATCCCCTAGCCAGAGCCACAGACATGTATCTCGAGCCCGTCATGACAGGCAGTTTCTCAACAGAACCCCTGATTGAGCTCTGAGGTCTCGAGTTGATCTTCATGATGATCGTCGACATCATCAACTCTTCATTTGTGTGTGACAAACAAAGGGAGTGCGAGTGGGGGAGTGCGGGAAGGGCGGGGAGTGGGGAAGTGGGGAAGGGGGTGGCCAAGGGAAAGTTAAAGAAGATGACGGAGGGGACGGAGACGGGAACAGAAATCAGATGTGCGACAGGCGAACAGAAACAGAAGAGGAGAGAGAGAGGGAGAGTGATGAGCAGGGGAGTGGGGCAGAAGCATCGCCTTAAGTGTCCCGCTGCGAGGGTCGAGAATTGCCTTTCCCTCGACCGACCAAACACACCGAGCACCGAGCACCGATCATCGATCGTCGCTTGTTCGGATCTCTGTGCGTGCCTACCGAGAAATTGTTGGCGTATTTTGGTAGTTCAATTGTGGCCCATTGTTTTAGCGCACGATCAGGGCTCTGGGATGGACTGGACGGTAACTGGGCTACTTCTTCGGTCTCGGCCTGGGCCTGAACCTGAGCCACAGCCAGAGCCAGAGCCAGAGCCTGAGCCTGGGCTTGTGTCTGGGCCATTTGTAAAAACAGTCAACATGCATAAATTGACGCTAATATCGGGTCTTTCGGCCTGTCGCCCAGCTGGGTCTGGCACCTCTGGGCACCGCATGCGTACATCTGTGTGCCTGTCTGTGTACGACTATCCCCGATCGGAGCCCCCAAAACCATTCCACAATCTCATGGCGCGCACTTTGCATATAAATCATGTTTATGACTTGTTATTTTTCACTATTTATTTTACTTTTCGCCTTTTGTTTATCGTTAAAAAAGGGCAACAACAACAATCATTACAAACACACACACACACACAGAGAGAGAGAGAGAGAGAGGAAGAAAACAATCTGTATTTTTATTTGTTATTTTTTATATTTTGATATTTTTTTTCCATTTTTTTCTTTTCCTCTGTAAATTACAACATTATTTGGATTTTGTGGGCTTACTTTGGCCCTGGAGCCCAACGATTGGCATTACATCGCATTGAATCAACCACAATGATGATGGGGAGGGGTAGCAGATGTAGAGGGACAAGGCAGGGGTGGGGGTGGGGGGATCGACGATGGATCAGGGGATGAGATACCAAATAATCAAAAGGTTGAAGAACCCAAAGGGGCGCCGATATAATCGTAATCGTAATTGGAACTGTTGAAACCCTCGACTCCGCTTTGTATCTGCTTAATTAACACACCGCGACCTTGTCTCAGCTCCACAATAAACAAGTACCCGGCAGATCTTCGAATGGATGATATCATTACATGGCTCGGATATTTGTTAATCGGATGGGAGTGGGGAGTGGGGAGTGTGGAGAGGGGAGTGAGGAGAGGGGAGTGAGGAGTGGGGAGTGAGGAGTGAAGAGTGGGAAGCCAGTCGGTGTAAGGGGGGAGCTGAAGACAAGTCGAGCCTTATAAATGGGTTAAGTATAAAAAAAATGAGCTGGGTAATATCCTGTCTGAAACAGGACAAGTTCTTGAGAGCCTGCAACTTGTGCAGAATTTGGAATTATAATTCGATCATAATGTAATAATAATATAATGCGATCATCTATTAACCAATGACAAAGACGGCCAGAAAAAGGATACCATACGATGGCTGAGATTCCTGATTAGTTGGAACTTTGTTAACAAATCGCCTAATGGAATACTCGAAGACATTTACCTAAGCATACTAAAGGAGTAATCTACGTACAAGGATTAGAAATAAACTGAGGGATTTTTACTTAATCCAAAAATCAAATTAATTTCCCCATAAAAATGCAGCGATTGGACGGAGTTAAGGAATTATTTTTTAATGAGATTCTCCTATACAAAATTAATCAACCATTGATTGGGTGTATGACCCTCAAAAATTCTAAGGATGCCAATGATATGAATCCATAATTTCATTATTCATCAGTCAAATTATCGTTTTAAATATTTTTTATATTAAAAGATTAATAAAAAAAAATTACAAATAATAAATTGTTGCTTAATTATAATATTAATATTTGCTAACTAATTTAATTCTATTACAAAAAAAACCCAAACTACAGAAATTTATTATTTAGCTAGAATTTCAGTTGAATTCTATTTATAAGGCGAAACAATTAAATTGATTTGTTTTGAATTGAATTCAATTAAGCCAATAAAATTTATAATAAAAATATACTGAAGATACTTTTAAAAGATATCAGATTCCATATTTAAATTAAATTGAAGCTAATTAAATCTTTATCTAACTACTAAATTATCTAATACAAATTTACCCTAGTGTCTATCTTTAAGTGGAAAAAATTACTAATTAAAATAAAACAATATTTATGGAGTTACTAACTAGCTAGTTACTAGCTTATACACTTACCAAGATGACTAGTTAATACATTTATCTTGGAGCCAGTATATAAAAAATTATTAAAGAAATTGTATTTTACTTTCACTTCATATATTAATATTTTTATTTTAGTTTATTTTAATTTAATTTAATTTTTTTTTATTTTATTTTTATAAGTATGTTTTATACATTTACTTTTATATAAATAATTTTTTTTTTTTTTTTTTTTAGAGAAGTTTAAATATTTTATACATTTATATTTATTTATATATTTATGCATATTTAATAATTTATATTATTTATATATTTTTATTTATTTATTTATTTATTTTGAAGCGGTTAAATGTGTTTAAATACTGAACAGGAAAATTGTTGAGAAATGCATCTTTATTTATGAATCGATGAAGTGGAAAATCCATTGATTGGCAGTTGAGGAAACTCGGAAAAGCAATTTAAACTGTTAATGGGATTATTTAAAATCCGTTCATTTCGTCGCCGGAGGGAAAAAACCAACCAAGGATTATCGAATTGTCGGCTTAGGATAATGCACAGGATCTTTCGTTTATTTTCGAATTCTGATTATCAGCCCGAAGTCCGTTCCATCGTTATTTTTGAGTTGGGCAACATTTTCCGCCGTAAATTTGCCCCGTAGTACAAGCTTGCTTTAAATTTCTATTCTATATCTGTAATAATAAACATGTTTAATAGATTTGAATTTCCCTCCCTTTGCCCCTGCCTTTGCCTCTGCCTTTGCCTTTGCCTTTGCCCTTGCCTTTCCTTTGGGCCACAAATACCATTTACTTTCCATGTTTACTCGCAATTCGAGAGCCCAAAGCCCCGAACCCAAAGGCCAAAGCCCTTAGCCTCAGTCTCAGCCTCAGCACCAGCACCAGCACCAGCAGCAGCATCAGTCTCCCGCATCCACCCACGAGAGGGGCGGCACCCGAGGCCCCAAACTTGGGCAGTCGAAGTCCATTGTCAATAATCTGCCACAAAGAGCCTAAAAATTTTAATAAAAAGTAAATAGCAAATATTGCAAATGTGTGTAATATCAGAAATTTATTGCAGTGCGGGGGGGTGGGGCCCAAATGGGGGAAATGGTAAGCAGAACAGAACAGAACAGAGCACATTTAAGCTGGGGGAGAAGGGAAGGCGTGGGCGGAGGAGAGATACAAGTGTAAAAGTGAGGACGGAAAAGAAAACCAATTTGGAAAAACAGAATGAAATAAATATTAAAAAATAGAAGGAAAGCCAAAACCAAAACCAAAACCCAAACGAATGCTCAAAAGAAAAAAAAGAAGAAGGGAGTAGAGAAAAAGAGCGAAAGAGAAAAAGAGAGAAGGGGAGCAGGGGAGCAGGGGAGGGAAAACAAAAACTCGACTTGCTTAAATTGTGAAAAGCCATTAAGCGCAGCTGGAGCCCCAAAAGCAGAACCGCAATTATCATGAACGTTATTCTGAAATGGAAGGGCTCCTGGCGCGGCCCCAGCCACCCCACACCCAGCCCCCTCCCTTCTTTGGGGAGCAAAATATGGCAAACACTTTGACGCAAAACTTGGATCGTTAAATATTTATAATCGTGCGAAGGGAAAATGAGAAAAAGTGCACAGGATTCGAGGCTTCGAATAAAAGATGCATGTGCCAGTGATATGAACTATAAGCATGATTCGGACAAAGCATGGACACACATGGACACCCACACAGACACATACACACACACACACACATACACACACAGGCAAACCCAACTTAATGCGTTGCCTGTAAATCAACACATCGTAATCCCCAAATGCATTCACCGGGCACACCGTTCCGAGCTTCCACGCTGGGTTGCTTTGTTTAGGGCGAGGAGGGTTGGGCTGGGGGAGTGGAGGAGTGGGGAAGGCTTAGAGTAACATGGCTTTAATGAGCTGGTCAACAATCTGGCAGCTAATTTGGCTGCTCCACAATGCGATTGTGGCATCCGCATTTAGGTCCGCTCGGGGAGGCTTTAACAGCAAAAGGGATGACATTTTGGGTCCATTCGGGATTGTGTAACACGAAAAAGGACGCCCTCCTGGCCAAGCAATCATCCAAATGTGTTCTAAAAATGTGTGAAAATTAATTAAATCCTCTGCTGCCCAGCAAACCAATTGTACGGCTTTATCAAGATGGTCGAGTGAGATGGGATGGGTGGGATGGATGGGACGGACGGATGGTGCGGTACCCGTTGACGGCGAAGCATTGTGAATTGAGAATTGAGTATTGAGAGCTGAGGGTTAAGGATTGGGGCATTAACAATTCGTGAATGCGAAAAGGCATTCATATCTCTTAACTGCCCCAAGGCTTTCACTCAATTGTGTACATATATCACCTTTGGGCTTTGTCTAATGGCCTAACAATCGGCCGGCTCTGTTCCAGGTCCTGCGCCTGCTCTTATCGAAATCCTTTCATACCTTTTCGACGAAAACTGCACACGCTGCAAATCCATAGAAAACCTGGCTTTAACATTGCTCCTCAGCTCGATGGAGATCTCTCAATTGCCCTGGTTTTTGTCAGCGCTCATGGATTTATGGGCTGCCCTACCAAGTGACATTCGCAAAAGCGGAATCCTCTTCCAGATTTTGCAGCAACAAGCACTACAATAGTTTAATTAACATTAATGCTGACGCCAACTACTGTTGGCAATAAAAAACCATTAAAAGGAATTTATTTTAAGGACCGAACAGGCTATAAATCACATTACACGCCGCTATAAAAACAAAGGCAACAAAAATCTGCACAGGGTGCTACAGGGTGCTCTTTCCGAGTGGGGGTGCCACAGAGCGGCATGTCGAAAGCTCTTTTTGGCCTTTCTTCCCTGTGCTACAACTTCTGCTACTTATCCCTTCCCTTCTGTCCTTGTCTCTGCGCTCCTCCATTGCCGTCTCCTGCTTTCGTCGGACTTCTATTGTGTGCACAGGTGCCTCTAGCTTAAGGGGCGTACCACTGGGCCTGTGGGCGTTCTTTTCTATGGATAAGCATGTTTTGTATATCGAAAAATCAATGCATCACTTGTAGTCCATGGAAGTGTGACTTCAGGCATGGGCATGGGCATGGGCATGGGCATGGGCATGGGCATAGACATGAGTATGACTGGGAGTGTGTTTGGGATGTAGCAAAGGGCTGTACCGCATGACAGGGTCGCTTGACGGGTACGAAAAACTACAGAGTAGTAAACATTTTTATATGCATAGTTTGTTGCCGCTTTTATTTGTTGGCACACTTGGGGTTGGAGTGATAAAACATCAACGCCGTTGCGTTAAAAGCATTGGCATTAAAAATTACGACGAAAAGTTAATGGGAATACCGGGGCATAAACCAACCAAAATCAGTCAGTAGTCCGTAGTACGTATTCCGTAGTCTGTAGTCGGTGGAGCTCCTGCGTGCATTATACTAACGATAATCAACCGAAATATCAGAGTATCGCATAGCTGAAATGTTCGCTTTAATGGAGCGAGAGCAAATAGATTAAATAATCACATTGAATTATTTGAAAATGTTCCAGGGACCCTTCCCTCAAACCAACCATCATAGGAGGAGTGTAGGGCAGAGGGTGCTACTTAACCTGTGAGTACTCGTAAAACCCTTCTCTTGCGATAGTTTCTAATTGATTATCTCGGAACTGCTTTGTTCCTTAGTTTGTCCAAAAAAAAAACATAACAAAACCATTGTGGTGCTTCCTCCTTCGTCCCATTCGCTACAGCTCGCTCCCTCTGGGGGTCCTGCGTCGCACACAGGATATGTGAAACAATACAACCATAAAATCGACTGACAGAAGGAAACACATTGATTTGCTATTTGAGCGCAAATTCATGGCAATAAAATCAACGTTCGAAAAGTTTATTTTTTTATTCTTATTTTATTTTTATTTTCATTTTTATTCTTTCTTTCTCTCCTCGCTCTCACAGTCGCCCTCTGACCGTTCCGCTCCCCCCAGTGCCCCCTTGTTTCCTTTTTTAATGCCACTTTCAATATTTGTTTCGGCACATACGCCGCACCACTAACAACCTACTGCACCACCATCAACATGAACACCCCCTTCCGACATCTCCTCACCCCGCCCCGACATCCTTTGTGGTCGTTTTTGTCAGGATTCGCGCACCGCCCTACGCTCCATATCCCTGATGGCAATTGTAAAACGCGTTGTGTAATCGAAACTTTTAACGACTTGATGCGATTCGAAATTGTGTAATATTGAGGCACTAATACTCAACCGAATGGAAAGCGAGTGCCCACACACACACACACACACACACATATATATGTATATATGTAATACTCACATTCACACTCAGCTATAGTTGTATGCATATGTGGAGAGCTTTGTGCAAATAAATATCAGTGTGTGTATATCGACGACTAAGGGTCCTTCAGAATACATTTTACAGCGCCAAGTGCCCTACGTTTGATTGAGTCTGGCATATCGGTTGGGTGCACAAAGCAGAGTCAATTAACATTCACTTGTCATGGCAATCAAATTAAGGACATGTTTTGTCTCACATATCGAGTTTCAAGCATTCACAGAAATTGTTTAAATTCGATTATCGAATCACATGCCAATCGTAGTCAACGGCAGCCTAAACTTTCAATAGGAAACAAGGATTTAAGTCCTGAGTTTAAATATATTTTTCGAATAGTGACAGTACCAAAGTTTCTAAGCAAACTTTGTCCTTCACACGGATTTCACAAGTGAAATTCAAAGAAGGATAAATTTCTGATTTTTAGAACCTTTTTTCCATAGTAAAGGACATAATGCCAACGCCATTATAATGTGTATAAAGCATATAATGTAATTTAAATAAAATTTATAGGATTAAGAATTAATAATGATTGAAGTCGACGCTTTTGTAGACAAGTATCTATTGTCCTTGGCAAGGGCATCGTGATATTCGTTGATGTCGGGCCAATAAAATTGGATGTGCCTTGGAGCTGCGAAAAAAGCAATCCATGTAATTCGACGACAAAGATGTGCTAATAAATTTCAACTTAATTTCCGAAATGTGCATCTAACACATAAAAAGCTGAGCACAAACACAAAGTGGCACTACCCAAACCCGGCACCCGGCACCCGGCAGCCAGAACTCAGCACCCGGGACCCGATACCCTGTATTCAGTATCCAGAAGTAGTACGTTACACCCTGCACTCTGTGCCCTGCACCCTGCAATCGGCAATCGGCATTTGGCAACTGGAAAGCTGGCAACCGGGAACCGGCACCCGGTACCAGCATCGACATCAACATCAAGAGCACTACCAGCACCGAGGCCTGAAGGAGCAGCATGTTCCGGAAATGAGCATGGAGTGGCAAAGATTAGGCTTGGGTTTAGGGACACGAAGCGAGGAATCAGAATGGAGGAAGGCGAATGGAGGATTGAGCAGATGGAGGAGGCTGTGTCAGATTGAGTTGCCAAGCGGCGTATTGTTCTTAAGCGCTATAGAGAGATGAATATGCCAAGGCAGAAGCGGCAGCAGCAGCAGGAGCAACTGCAGAGACGAGGAAGCAGAATGAGAAGAGACTGAAGAAGGTGGATGATAGGGAGAAGGAGCAGCAAGGAACAGGCGCAAAGTTTCAAGTATGGTTTTGCATAAAACTTCAATTTAAATTGACATTTGAGTGGAAAGTAATTGCATGATATGCAGAGAGCATAAAAAAGGCAGCCCAAGCTACGGGCTGTTACTTATGGCCCAGGGACATGGGCCAGGGGATAAGAATTGAAACTGGGACTTGGACTGGCAATGGCTAGGGGAATGGCAATGGGAAAGGAAAGCAATGAGAATGGAAATGGGCATGGGCATGGGCATGGGAATGGGACAGGGAATGGGACAGGGGCGTGTTTAATATATGAGCCTTGTATTCAGCTACTATTTTTAGACATTTAATGCGATTTTGCAAGTCGTCTCGCTCATACAGTCGCCTACCCCCTTTCTCTCGCTCTCTCGCTCTAACACTGTCACTTTGGGTACACCGCATGCCCGTCTGCATCCATCCAAGCCGCCATCCATCCATCCATCCATCCATCTGGAGCATTGCGGAAGGCTCTACAGAGCTCATTATGCGCTCGTTTATATGCCGAATTTGTTGTTGTGGTTCGCGTTGTTGTAAACTTTATATATGGGGGTCTGGGTCTGTGCTTGGGTTTGGGTTTGGGTTTGGGTTTGGGTTTGAGTTTGGGCTTGGGCTCGGGCTCGGGCTCTGGGCTTGGGCTTGGGCTTGGTTGGGGCTCTTTTCTTTTTTCTTTTTGCTTCTTTATTTAATTTTTTTTTATTTTTTTTTTTTTTGTGGAGTCTCTTCGGGTTCTCTCCGCATGCGGGCAATACTGTTTTCATCTTTTTTTGTTTTTCTTCCTGTTCCCCCGCTTCTCTTTCTCTCACTTGGAAATTAAATGCCAATAAATTTGCATTTTCTTTTTGTTTTTGTATTTTGTGTTTCGTTTTGCTGTTTTTTTTTTTTTTTTTGTTTATGGGGGAGAGAAAAAGTGTCATTTATTTAGGTGGGCGGAGAGGGGGTAGGTGGTAGGGGGCACTCGTGTCTTCGATTTCGTTTTCTGGTTTTACGCAAGTTTTTCAATTCAAATTCCCGCATCCACTCGAAATGACCAACTTTTAATGTTACCCATAAACGTTGTTAATTTGTTTTCATTTTTTTCTCGCTTCTCGATTCACGTTCCGTGTTGTTGTTTTTGTTGTTTTTGTTGTAATTGTTGTTGGTGTTGTTTTTGTTTTTTGAATCTATTTATTCATTCGCTTGGCAGGCAATTGAAGTGAATTTGTATTCAGATTAGAACGATACTTCACTCTCACCCTCCCCCCTTCTCCTTTCCCTATCCCCTTCCCCTACCCCATCACAGCACTCAATTCCATTCGGTTCCTTTCATTCAATATTCTATTCTAATCTATTCGATTCAGAGCTCCTCTTGCTTTTATTTGCCTAATGACTATTGGAAAAGTATCTCTTATCGGCAATAAATGTTTCAATAACAAGTTCAGTTAATTTTGGCTTCGATTAAGCAATTCAAGAGACGCGGCCCTGAAGAGCAGACGCCCACGTTAATGACTTGGCTTACAGGGGAATTTATTCATCGGAACGTTTATGCGATGAACGCTTATGATGTAACCAAATATGTATTCGATTTGATGGTGCTTCAAATTAAAAACCACCACTCATTAAGGCTTGTTCCAGCTTTCACTTATTGATTCTTTATCAGAGTAACAAGAATCGCATCAAATTATCGATTCATTATAAATTCATATATGATCCTCGGATGCCAAGTACTTAGAGTCAGGAAAGGAAAAGATCCGAGAGAAGGGCGTCACCCACCCTCAAATCTTACGCAACAAATGCTTTAAATAAAAAACAAGAAAAACAATTTTAAATTTAATTTTGTTTTAATTTTGAAAGTTTTAATAAATGCCATAAATGCAGTATTCATTGGAGATTTATAGGAACTTGTGCATCGAAACGTTTGCACGATGAAGGTTTGGGTATTTATGAAAATCTAAGATTAATCCAAAATTTATATAATACATACACATACATAAAACATTTTATACATAAAATTAATGTTTTTTTATATTAACATTAATATAATAAAAACTCATAGGCTGGACTTACAATTATTCCTAAAATATTATTAAAAAATTGCAAAAAATTTTTAAAACAAATTCCCCCAATTTAAATATTCAAATTGTAGCATTAATTTTATAAAAACTTTTTTGAAATCTTCACAATTCTCTAAGTCAGTGAAATTTGTTCGAGTTACTTACCTTCAGTTCTGTCTGAACAACGGGAAGAGTTTGATAGCCCAAGTTTTGTTATGGGTACTTTGGATTTTTATAGTACAAGGGATTATCGTTGATGAGAAGTGATGTGCTTGGAAGTCACTGACAGCCAATTACGAGGCATTAACTTAGACAATCATAAGTCTTTGTGTTCGAGCTATCCAGTTAAGTATCCAATATAAAACCAGAGCTGGAAACGATATCATTTTATTGACTTAATGCAGCGACCGAGGAATATCGCCAGAAGCCGTAAAAGATCATCATAAACACGAGTTCAGTAATCCCCAAAGCTTTAAATCAATCAAATTAAATTAAAATTTAAAGCAATTAAAAATTTAGAAATTTATTTTAAATTAAATATGTTCAAATTCTTGGGCACTCAGCTGATCGATCACATTTCCTATCGGTCGGCAAAGTTTTAAGGTGGAGAGCCTGCAGTTTTATTTTGAATAAGTCAATAAAAATCGTTAAAGTTAAATGTTTAATTTATAACACAACATAATTTAGATATTGAAATTTGCATTAGCTAAAAATAAGTTAAAAATTAAAAAAAATAATTTTAGAAGTGAGGGTATGGCATTTTTACACTTTAAGGTTTCATCCACCTTTTATATATTTATTATTAATTGTTAATTTATTTATTAATTTTATTTTTATTAATATTTATATTTATTAGTACTTAAATATTTTATAATTAGTATTGAATATATTTTATTATATTTAAATATTTTTTTTATTTTTAATTAAGCAACTTTCAATTTATTATAATATAAAATTAATCTAGTTATAATTAGAATCAATTATTTTCAGCCTATTTATTTTTTTTTTTAATTCCTGCCAACAACAATCGACTTTTAAGGAGGTTATGTCAATAAAAAATATTAAATTTTTTAAATTCACTAAATATTTTAATATTTATAAGATATCTTCAAAGATTCCAATTATATTCAGCTTGAAGTTATCCCTCCCAAAAGAAGCTTGAAACACTTCATAAGCACTCGATAATATCAACTATTTTTGGCTCTCTCCCAACCCCCACCCTCCCCCCCTCTTTTTTTCCTCGCCAACTAAACAATAGTTTCTGCTTAAAATAAAAAATTACAAATGAAATCATAAAAAATCATACAAAAGACATAAATCAGAATCAAGAGAAACTGAAACCTTAAGGACTTCGATACATTTATAAAAATGTTGAACAAAAGGCTTAACCGGAAGTTGGGTAATTTCTGAAAGGACATTCCTTTAGGCAAAGCAGTGAAATATTTTTCGAAGAATTATTGAAAAGATTTAGTGATATGCGAAGTGCATAAGCAATACTTTCATTACTTCCAGATTTCGAACTTTAACAAAATAAAGGACACCCTTAACCCTTAACCATTTACCCTTCGGAACCTTCGGAGCCTTCGACCAACTCCTTTACTTCTTTTACTTTTTCTTCTTCTTCTTTTCAATGCCAATAGTTCAGTTTTGAGGAAGGAATTAAGTTTTGAATTTAGTTTTGAGTAAGAAACAACTTTGATCCTTATCTGACAAAAAGGGGTTCAGGAGTCCTGGGCATTTGTTGTTTCTCATTTCAGATCCTTGCCATGAGCTGGCAAAAGTTTCGAATTGTTTGGGAAGTGCAAACAGGCGATGTCTCAAATATTGCAATTTTATTATTATTATTTTTTTTTTTACTTTTTTATTTTTTTTTTCTGTTGGTTTTTGTATTTTGTATTTGGATATGTCCCTTATTTTCCACCACTTTTCCGATTTTTGTTGTATTTCTTGTTGTTTTTCCGTTCTAGTATTTTATTTTGTCTCTTTATGAAGTAATTTAAATAAAGTTATTTACAAGGCAAATGTCAAATATTTGCAAGGATACAAATATTGATGGCGCGAGGGCATTTAAACAGCGCAGCAAACAGACAAACAAACGAAGCGGAAGGACCTACAGGATAAAGACATTCTGCACTTGCTTCAATTATGCGTACAGATGCGGGAGGGCAAGGACGAGGCAGGCTCGGGGCGGGAACAGTTAAGGGCGATGAAGAGCAGTCCGGGGACATGCAGAAGGTGGTCGGTCGGTGGATCGATGAGTCGCTCGGTAGATGGCGAGTGGTGAGTGGCTGGATTGTGGGACCGGTGGAACGGAGGAGCGGAGGAACGGAGGAGCGGAGAAGCGGCTGAGCGAAATGGAATTGAAGTGAAACTAAAGCCTTTTGCAAATAGTTGTTAAAATATGTCAATAACCTTCATGGCTATTCGCTTACCCCGGAATCCCACATCAGAGCAAAACTTGGACACTGGTTGGACCAGTCGTTCCTGGGTCCTGGCTTTCCGGAATCGATGGACAGCAGCGGAGACAACCCTCCGACTCTTCTGGCCAGAATTGCGAGCAGGACAGTTCGGACACGCATTGGACCTTCTGGCAGGAGGTGGAGATTGAGATGGAGATGGAGATGGAGGTGATGGAGGAGGATGCGTGGTAGGACGACGGGAAGGGAGGTAGCTGGTTAGCTGTTGTGGACAAAAGAGCGGGGGAGCCCAACACAACAAGAGGGTGGCGGTAGACTGGCCATGTGCTAGCACCAGTATCCGGGTATCCGGGTTAGGAGACCGGTTAAATGTATACACGAATAAGCGCAGAAAATGTTTAATTAAATTCCGGGACACATTTGGCATGTTACATAGCTCGAACCACAGCCGGAATGGTACCAGGATGGGCGGGTGGATGGGTAGAGGGGTGGAGGGTCAGCATTGGTGATGGAAATGGAAATGGTGAAAATGGTGATGGTGACGGTGATGGTGACGGTGACGGTGACGACGATGGTGATGGTGATGGGAAAACTTGGGAGTGGATGCGAGCTCCTGCTCCTGCTCCTGCTCCTGCTCCTGCCTTAGCTGGCCTCCTTGTTTGTCCTTGTCGAAGAGAAGCGAACAACTAACTAACAGAAATTGCAATAAAAATACCAGAACGTAGCAAAAACTAAGCAAAGCAAATTATTGCTCCCCTTTAACCCCGATCCCGATCCCGATCCCACGTCCTATTGACATTCATTTTGTCGCTTAATTTTGCGCAGCTGCGGTTCCTTCCATATGAAATTGGAAATGGAATCAGAGGAGCTTCAGTTTCGAATGAAACTTAAGGGTTGTTCCGCTTACATCTCAGCGCCCCCATCCCCCCAGCAAAGGCATTAAGAGAGCTTTGGGAGTTCGATAGTTCATGGAAGGTAAGTCCTAGGCCTAAGTAATTGCAAATGGAAACAAAGTAAATTCATTGACATTGAAGTCAAGTTTCAACTATCGTAATGCCCTAAGGCTTCTTACAAAATTTTAAAAGGGGTCTGAGAAGTTCAATAATGGATTACCCATGGACTAAGGACTAAATGACTTTAAGATCTTAAATGGAGATTAGGTTCAAACATATGAGACTTTTAACTGTGGAGAGGTCTAGTGAGTTTTTTAGTCTGCGACCCTTTAGATCCGCAAGGTTCAATGAATTAATCGAAGCTAAATTAATACAAAATGTAATAAAAAAACTGCATGAGCTATCAAATCAGACGACAACAGACCTAGGGACAAAGGACCTTTAGAGGAAGAGGAAAAAAATGACCTTTGCAGTTTATTTAATAAATAGTAAATTTGATAGTTTATGGTGTTAGATATGATATAACGTCTTAGGTCCCAAGATGTTAGGGAACCTAAGCTAAACCAAGGGGTAGGTATTAATTATCGCAATATTAAGAACTTCGAACAACATAATTGGAATAATAAAAACCGGAGTGGATGATAGACTTATGACTTAGGGGACTCTTAATTAAGGTGTAATTCAAATTCCAGTGAAGCAGTGAGCAGTTACCCCCAACATATTTAAAAACTCTTTCATTAAATTCGCATAAATTGAGAACTGAACTCGTAAATCTCCAGTTAAAACTTTTCTCAACTTCTTAGAGCTTCAGTCCCAACAGATATCCTCTTAAATTGTACGTGTGTGTGTGTGTGTGTATTCCTCAGTTCCTATGGCAAACATTTGAAGCCTATTATCAAATAAGCCGACAAATTGCTTTATGCTCGTTCCTAACTCATCTACGAGTACTACGGGAAAGAAAAGCTAGACACACTCGTAAAATGTTATGACCATAGAAAATTTTCAGACTTTCTTCCCTTTGTTTTTCAGTTGTGGGACTTTTCGTCATATAGTTTAGCTCCATTTCATTCTGTGTGCGTGAGTGTGAGTGTGTGTGTGTGTGTGTGTAGTTGTGTGTATAATGCGATGGCCTTTTAGAGGCCAAGTCGAGCGTTTGGGCAATTCTTTTTATGGCTTTGTCCGCTCACTTAAAAGCGTCTGTTAATGATTGATAAACCGCACGGGACCAATCAACACCCAAAAGTGCTTGGTACCGTTGTGGTACCCCCTTTTGCGGTACCACCACCACCACCGCCAACGCCAACACCAACACCAAGGTGCCGCCCAAGCTTTGGCTTCAGCTTAAGCTAAGCCGTAGCCCCCGAGATCGAGATGCACATCAAATTGGCAACATTGTCGTGAGTTTAAGGCTGCAACTTAGGACAATGGCAGAGGAGCTTGAAGCAGCCTGACGGTGGCTAAGGGGGGTAGAAGTAAGCTGAAGCTGGCGGTAGGTGGCTGAGGAGGTACGAATGAGGGGGTAGCCTGTAGTGGGGTACTGTAAGTACGGGTAGTCGGTATACCAGTACCAGTTTCTTTATTACAAAAAGGGGCTTGGGTCAAAACCACAACAATAAAAACAGCAACAACAACAACTGCAGCAGCAAAGACGATGACGACGACGACGACGACGACGACAACGAAATCGCTGCCAGCAGCGCAGTCGTTAAAAGAAAACAATGTTGTAAATAAAGTTTAGACCTGAAGCCAAAACTGGTTTCGAACAAACGAAAACAAGAAACCAACCGACCAAACAACCAAACAACCAAACGTCTGACCGACCAACCCAACATCGTGACTGTCGTTGTTGTTGTTGTTGTTGTTGTTGTTGTTGTTGTTTCTGTTGTTGCTCCTCTTGTAGTTGCTGTTGCTGTTGCTGTTGTTGTTGCTGTAGCTGATTATACTGTTGTTGTTCTTCGTCATGTTGTTGTTGTAGCTGTTGCTGTGGTTGTTGTCACTCATGTTGTTGTTGTTGCTTTTGTTATTATTATTATTGTTGACGTCTTGGTCTTTGATGACTTTTTAACCAAAGTTTTTGTTGCTGTCGATTTTTATTTTTATATTTTTTCTTCTTTTTCAATACCCTGTACCCTAATAAATATTCCATAGGGTATATACGAGGCAGTGGCTTCTATAAATCAGAGATTTTTCATTTATGAACTTTATGACCGCTGAGCTCTGAGCTTTCTTAAGCAATGAAAACTCACACAATTTGCAGTATTTTACTAAATTTCCCAGCTTTCAGCTCTTTTTTTTTAAATAAAGCAAAACTGCGCTTCGCATATGAATAAAATGAATACTCGATGTGAATTTACCTTGAAGATCCTTTACATATGTATATAGTACTTAAAATATACATATTATATTTTTAAAAAATCTATAATCTCTTCATAATAAGAACCATAATTTTATTTTATTCGACTTTTAGTGTTTCTTGATTGATGGATCTCACATATCATTAAGGGCTATCCACATCTATACAATTTGTATAAACATATAAACTGTCATATTAAAATGTATAGTAAAATAATCAATATAAAATAAATTCAAATAAAAAAAATCAATAATCAAATAATTAAACTTTTTATTTTTATATAATATATAAAAACTATATAAACAACAATTAATATTTTAAGCATTGAATGGTAGTAAATAATAAAATATATTTAAATAGTTATTTATACTTATTCTTATATTATATATATTAAAACACATATTTAAAAAATATATACACACTCCATTTATATAATAATATTATTTATTATTATATGTATATTTTATTATATATATGTATATAAATATTTAAATATTGAAGCTTAATAATTAATTTAATCTATTTTAAAAAAAAATATCTGAAATTAAATTGATAATTTTTTGAATTCATTTATTTATATATTTAATTTAATTAGTTTAATAATTTTATTTATTTTATTAAATTTCTTTTCATTTCAATTATAATATTTATTTTATTTATTTGATTTATTTTATTTCGTTTATTTTTTTATTTGATATATTAAATATGCTCATTTATATTCATATTTATTTGGTTCATTTCCAAAGGTCTTTCTAACTGAAACTAAAAATTTTTTATATAAGTTAAATAATTATAAGTATTTATATATATTATTATAAACTAGCCTAATGCATTTTTACAGGGTATCTGGAGGTCGTTGCTTCTGTTTGTCTAACTTGTTTTTGTATTTTTGTTACCATAAAAGCAGTTAAACCACAAACCACATCCATTGCCGCAAAACTTCTTGTTCGCAAACAGCGTTCGGAATATCGGGCTATCGGACTATCGGACTATCGGACACGGAGACTCACGGACAGACTCTTTGTTGTTTGGCTGGCCCAACCACTTTGGTTGTCTTGGCCCAAACACCATAAACATGAAACGAATCTAAGTCAAGAAACAGGTCTCTCAGTCAAAGTCTCTGCATCTGTCTCTATCTCTGTCTCTGTCCCCCTCGCTATCCCCCTCTCTCTCTCTCTCTCTCTCTCTATCTTTCTCGCTGTCTACAGCTCTTTCTCCTCCTCCATCCCGCCGTGAGTCTTGGTCGCAGTCCATAGCTTAGACTTTATCTCGGTCTCAGCCAAGAACTAACCTAGGTCTACCCAACTAGTTTGACAGCGTTGAACGTTGTTGTTGTTTTTTGTTGCTGCTGCTTTTGCTGTTGCTGTTGTTGTTGTTGTTATTGCTTCTGTTGTTTTCGTATTTTTTTTATGCACATGCTTATAGCTTTTAAGATAAAAACTATTATGATTGGTGAAACGTGCAAAAATAAAAAATAAACAAAAACACATCAATCATAAGCGACGCGGAAATACCCTGCACTTGTACTGCAAAGTAAATGCTTAGATAAGATATATTGTATATACACATATATACATAAATATATATATATATTATTACTATTTATATTAATTTAATTTATATATTTTCTATTCATTTTATTTCATATATTATATTCATTTATTTATCTATAAAAAATTAAATTGAATTTCCACTTGAAGTAATTGAAACTTTTGGAATTAAATAATTGTACTTATTTCTCTGATATCCTTTCTCATTTTATCCCTAATCATAAAAATGATTTTATCCATTTTTTATATTAAATGTCGTATAAACTCATCGTCGGTCATCATAGCCGATTTTATGCATTTAATGGAATCGACATTTTCTTAGCCTTTCGACTGAAGGAGCACACGACTAAGAATTAAGTGTATGGTGCTATGTGTGTGTGTGTGTGTGTGTGTGTGTGTGTGCGGATGTGTGTATCTGACCGAGACGTGAAATTTATGCCCTGGCATAATTAACTTCAAATACTTCATAAATTCATCTCGCGTTCGTTTTAGCCGTTGTTTACTTTAGGTTAAGTTTGGATCTGTTGCTGATGCTGAAGTGGAGCACACGGCTGAGTGCACTTCGCACAACACACACACATGCGTACGTATGCGTGTGTGTGCGTGTGTATGCGTGTGTGTGTGAAGGTGTCTTTCTGTATAGAGGAAGAAAATTATAGTGTGCAGCTTTTTCCTACCTCTTCCTTGTGATAAAAAATTATGTTTCTAATTAAATATTAAGCATTAAGCATTTTATTTAATTTTGCTCCCAGCTTTGGGTCTCTTTGTGTTTGCGTTTGTGTTTGACTACTTTTAGTTTGTAGACTAAAGACTTTTGCGAGCCATAAAAAATAAATATTTTAATTTTATTTTTAAATTAAATTTGAATAATATGCATTTTAAATAAGACATCATTTGTCTCGCTTCTTATTCAACTTTAAAACAAAATTATATATTATTAGTTATACTTCTTAATGTTAAATATTTATGTCTATAATAATATTTTATTTAATTATATTTTATACATTTATTTATTTATTTATATAAAGCTTAAAGCTGTAAGAAAATTGAAATTTCAAACTCAAAAATTAAAAGGGAGACAATTCAACAAAAAGTCAGTAAATAAATAAATAAATAAATATATCTTTATTGAATTTAAAAATCAAAATAATTAAAATTATTTTTGTATATCATTTTTAATTTATAATTCAATTTAATTTAATTTATTTATAATTAAAGAGTCCCATCAACAAGAATCGTTCTTTTATTTTTATCCGAGCTAATCAAAATTTAGTTATAATTGGAAAAAAAATATTTTAAATATAAAAACTTTCATTTTTTTATTTTTTAAATAAATTAATAAGAACTTGAATTTATTTATTTTAAATTTTAAACCAATTATAAATTTTGTATAAATGTATTGGAAAGTTATAATATTTTATTTATCTTATATATATTTTATTGTTTAAGAAAACTCCATTCACTTGCAGCTCGATATAAATCAAAATTTTATTAAGGATAAAAGGATTATAAATTTTTGTACAAAGCCAAAACTTCCGATTCCTTTTTATACAATTTTAAGGTATGTCATAAAGTATTTTAACTAAAAACTAAAAACTAAAAACTAAAAATGATCATTTATTACCTTATAATCTCGTTGGCATTGTCCGCTTTGATGCGGAAAAGGAAAACTGAGACAATGGTGGGCCCAGGTGAGTGGTGGGGAGGGCGGAGGTGCGGAGGTGCGGGGAAGGCATAAACTGTAACTTCCTGAATTTTAAAAGATACAAACAAATACATAAATAAAGGTCGGGAGTAGAAATGGGAAAATGGTAAATGGAAAATGGAAAACGGAAAATGGGAAACGCTTGTTGCCATGGCCTGTGGGCATTGCATGTGCATGTGTACTTGTGTGTGCGTGTGTGTGTGCATTTGTGTTTGTGTGTGTGTGTATTTGTTCAAAGAAATCATTGAACAAAATCGACAGCTAACAAAAAGCATAGGAAAATTTATTGCACATTTTCCGCTGCCGCGCAATCCTTTTGTCTCATATCCAGAGACCTAGTTTCCCCCAACCCAAAGCCCCCAAGCCCGGCACATTTTCTTGCAGCTACCTCAAAGCTCCTGCCACATTGATATAAGCCAAGCACCCAGAAGTTGACCCAAGCTATAGACCCAGACCCAGAGCCACAGTCAGACCCAGAGTCAGAGCCGGGCCAGAGTCGGGCCCAAAGCCAGAGCCACTTTCAACTTGCCTCCACTTGCCTCAACTTGCCTCAACTTGCCTCAACTTGGGGCACAATGAAAACTCTTTCAAATGGTTTGGGCGGCGAAAACAAAACAAAAATCGAAAACCTGAAGTACCGACACATACGTTTATAAGCATGCATGTGTGTATGCATGTATGTATGTATAAAAATATAAACACACCATAAAAAAAAAAAAATAAAATAAAAGTTAAAATAAAAATAAAAAGAAATACATTTTTCACGAATTAACGTGCCCAGTGGAGCCGAACAGCAAAAGGTTTTTATAATTGATTTCCTGCGATTGCAGCGCCAAAGAAAAACAACAACAACAACAACAACAACAGCACAACTATAAACAACAAGAACAACAACAACAACAACAACAACAACAACAACAATAACGATACTAGCCAAATCTTAAACAAAACAAAAAATATCAAAAAACAACCTGAATTACAGGTCGACTACCGTGCAAACCCATTTTATAGAGACCGAAGCCCCAGCCCCGTGAACCCCGAAATTCGTATACCCTAACATTGGAAGTCAGGTACACGGATCGTATCGGATCAGAGCGTCGGTGTCTGCTCCTCGGGGAAACCTTCGGATTACACGGGTAATCAAGATCTCAAGTCATATAAATCAAAATAGGAAACGTCTTGGAAATTAAAACCGACACTTAAGACGAATTTGTGGTAATTTCGGTGAAACTAATTTTAAAATTAAAATTCATATTTTTGATCTTTGGAAAAATAATTATAAAAAATATAATATAAATATAAGTTGAAAAATAAAAAAAAATCGAATCCACAAATCTTGAATACAAAATAAATTGAAATCAAAATAATTTATCATAGTAACAAAAATATTAAAAAAAAATAATAATAAATAAGTAAGTAATAAAATTATTTAAAAAAAATAAACAGAAGCTTAAACGAAGTTAAAATTAATAATTAAGGTTAGATTTTTAAATAATAGTTAAATCGAAATTCAAGAGAACTTCGATAAATAATTAACTATTTTTATATTTATATATACATTTATATTTATAAATTTTGAATTTATTATCAGTTATTTATTTATTTGATTTTAAAATAAATAACCAATTTATTTATTTATTTAGTTATTAATTTAATAACTTATTTATTTATTTGATTTAATTTAATTTATTTATTTGTTACTTGACATATTTATCTATTGTCAGTTTCAAATTAATTTTATTTGTATTATTTATTTATTTAATTAATATTAACTAAATTCTTTATTAATTCGATATTAAATATTTTAAAATTAATTTATTTTTAAATAAACTACATTTATCTTACAAATCACTTATTTAACATAATATTTCTAGCTAAAAAAATATATATTAATTTACTTCTTTAAATAGTTAGCTATATTTTTAATTTATTAATTAGTAACGCTTAATAAATAAATAAATATATCTTCAATAGTTACTTAGGTTTATTTTTAATTTAATTTTTAATAAATAAATATATTTTGAATATTTGTTTACGTTTCCCTGTTCATTTATTAATTAATTCATTTATTTTTTTTTTGCTTTTTCATTTGATTTATTTATTGATTTAATACCTGACCTATTTATTTATTCATTTTTGCATTAATCTATATTTACCTTTTTTATTTAATTATCTCCATGTGTGTGCACAGAAATGTTTACTTACCTTTTTGTACATTTATCGTATTTATGTATCTGAGTCGTAAACATTCGTCAAACTTTATTTAAGTCAGAAATATAAATCGCAATTCGATTTTGTGATCAATCATAAACTTCTTTTGTTTATCAGTCATCAAAGACAAGGTTGTTTATATAGTGTTTATTAGCCCAGTAATATAAGTATACCTATCCTGATATCTCAGGCGACTATTTTCAATTTATTTATTTGATTCATTTCAATTTTTTTATTAACTTTATAAATTTTAATTAATTTATTTTATTTAGTTTCTTTTTATTAGTTTAAAGTCTCCTTCTTCGAATGTGCAACAAGCGTCGTGACGCACTCAATGTACCCAGGGCTGGGGGCTCGGGGCTGTCAGGGTATCCAAAAAGCGGCAGAAAAGTTATTGCTGCAGCAGAAATCAAATTGCCTTTCGATGCATTCGCGCGAACAGCGCCAAAAAGAGAAAACCAACAAATGGTGAAAATAAAGTTGCCAAAAAAGGTTAAAAATCAAGCACCCAATGCGAGGTACGAGTACACACAGGTACGGGTACGGCTACGGCTACGGGTGCGGGTACGGGTGCGGGTACGGCTACGGGTCCAGATACGTGTTTGGGTATGGTTGGGCGCGGGGTGGCGGTGCGGGTGGGATTTATGTGGTGGGTACATGAAGGGGACTCCAGTCTGAGTGACTGTCAGGCGATTTTACACGCATTTTAAATGCTCGTCAGGCTTTAAGAAGCGTTCTCCCTACTTCTCGGAAAAACTCACCTAACTGAAAACAAGCTGCAAGTTTTCCAAAGATTTTAAATACCTGAAAAACTACTGTACATTAGTTTATCTGTTTATTATTATTTAAATTTATATTTGATATTAAAACTAAAGCTTCATTTCCATAACTGATATCTATATAAAGTATCAGGTAGAACTGATCCTTCGGTTTTTATAGCGTCCCGCAGTAAATTGGCCCATAAAAGCGAGTGTGTTAAGTAAACCCATTTATGCATCAGGAATAAATACCCAAGTCCGAGCAGATCCAAAATCGATAACCCTTTTTTTATAGCTTCCATTCGAAGCACTTGTCCGCAGAGTCCCCCAACCCTCGTTTTGGCTTGAAGATCTCATACGATCGAAGCACTTCATCATCTGTGTCATTCCCGTGCGGCACCCTGTCGATGGTTCTGCCCACTTAACAGTTTCAAGGCCCTTCATGGGTAATGGCCCAATACCAAATGCGAGCCCTTGAGTTCCTATCGAAATTAGAAACCTACCCCCGCCTCAATGTGTCGTGATAGGGCTATTTATCTTGAGGGATCTACCGAGACTCCCTCGCACACACGGAGCACTTAAATATAAGCAGAAGAAGAAGAAGAGGAGAAGGAAGAAGAAGAAGAAGGAGTAAAAGAAGGAGAAGGAGATGAAGAAGGAGCAGAAAAAGAGCGACAGCAGCAAAAACAACGAAAAAGGTTTCAAATCGACCATAAAAATAAGGAAGGAATAAAAGGAGAATTAAAGAAAAGGCAAGCCAAGAGAAAAAGGAACAAGAAAAGAGCAAAGAGCAAAGAAAGAAGGGGAAAAAACAAGTACGACCATCAACACGATCATCAACCAGAACCATAAATAAGACTTAAATGGCATGAAAAAAGACAACACAGTCAACCACAACAACAACAACAATCACAACAACAACAACAACATCACCAACAACATCAACAACAAACACACCAACAACAACCATCACAACAGCAACAACAACAAGAACAGCAGCAGCAACGTTGGCAGCGAGTGCAATCGAAACGCATGCTGTGGCCTTTACAACAACTACAACTGCAATGATGTTGATAACAACAACAAGAACAACGACGCCACAAACCAAGTTTGTTGTTTGAATCCGAAAAGTTGCCCACAGCAAACAAATATAAGTACAATTTATTTGGTATAAGGGAGTTCCAAGCGCATTAAATACCCTATAAATTCAGGGGTCCAAAGGATAAAACGATACCTGCAACTATTTTTTTATTTATTTATTGGATAGATACCCTGTAAATTCATAAGGTGTCCAGCTCTTGTTTTTATGAAATACCCTATAAATGCATAAGGTAAATGGCAGTTGGCATTTGGCAGGATTTTAATTGCAATCGAAAAGTACTTTTATTTACCGTTATTTCTGGATAATCCAGATAATAAGGCACCTTATTATTTAATAATATTCAAAGTATCTAAATACAGAAATTTGAAGGATTTACACTTAAAGATCCTGAGATAAAAGAACCTGAACCTTGGCGCTCGATTGTCAAGCAACTGAGATGCAGGCAGTGAGTGCAGAGTTTCTAGGGTTATTATTGGGGTTACTTCTAAACAGACAGAAATCGAGACCCAAATCAAGTTTCAAGAACTATGGAAACTATATAACGGCAGCAACGACAACTTCGCAGCGACAACCACAATAACAACAACAACAGCAACAACAAAAGCAACAACAACAACAACCACATGTTCAAGCAAACTGACAGCCGCACCTTTAAAAAGCCAAACAGACTGAGGGACGAGCAGCTACACAGCTGTGTTTGAGTGTGTATGAGTATGTATGAGTGTGTATGCATGTGTGTTTGTGTGTATGTGACTTAAATGTGTGTCGTATTTCTCATTTTACGTAGCTGTTGCCTTTTGCCTGTTGCCTGTTGCCTGTTGCCTGTTGCCTGTTGCCTATTGCCTGCCACTTGCCGTCAGCCCATTGCCAAGATACTGTTGAGCCTGCAACAGCAACAACAATAACGACAACGACAATAACAGCAATAACAAAAACAAGAACAACAACAACAACAACAATGACAACCGCAACAACAAGAGCAACAACATTCACAGCCACAACAACCGCAGGCAACGCGGATCAACGCGATCCCCAAGAGAGACTCAGGAATCGAGAAAACGAAGAAGAAATCAAAACAACAATCAATAATATGGCCAAGGGGTATGCTCGACCCTCCAGATACCCCTTTATACTTTATAAAATACACAAGAAATAAAGGATACTCCTTAAACACCCAACCACAGTTAAGTGTCATCCGAGATACCCCCTACAAAGCCTCAACCTATAAAAAAATGCTAGACTTTTAAATACCCTAGTAAAAACTGAATGTATTTGATAAACTATAAGCTACCCATTTTCAATAAGTGATATTTACTAAGGAATTAATTAGGTAAGAATTTGATCTAAAATGAAAGTAAGCTTTTTTATAAGGTAAAAAATGCTTAATTAATTTACTTAATTTACTTTCTATACTATTCATTATTTTTTAATAATTAGAAAAAAAAATATTATACTTTAAATACATGTAAAATTATAATTTAATCCTCAAATCAAAAACTGTAGAGGAAAATTATGTAAATTTCCCATTTTCATTGGAAAACTTACAGAAATTTAGTGTTTTAACAAAAAACTACATAAAAAGTAAAATTAACTTGGATTTGGATAAATCTGATATATATATATATATATATATTTTAGTGCTAGGTATGCCCGAGATGCAGGTGGCAATATTTACAGGGTATTAAAACAAAAGCTCAATCAAAGGCGACGCGTGTTGGTGCGTTGATATCTTTGACTCGATCTTTAAGCGGCTTGGCATTAATCCAAATCCAAATCCGAAATCTGAGCTTACAGTTGGGTCTGAGTGCCCATGCGAGTGGCCCTTGGAACCGGCCTCTGATAGTGGCACCCATCCACATCCCCATCATGAGGGCGGTAATCGTCGGGTGTGGCAGCAATCAGACACACAAATGTACACGAGTCCAAAGACGCTCGAAGGGCAACAGGTTCCAGGGCCCGACAGTTCAAATGGGAAGCACTTAATCTTTGATTGGCACCAATTACAGGGTATCCCAGCATATGCGATATAAGCAAAGGTTGTGCAAGAATATTATTTATAATTTATTATTTATTTTTTATTTCGTATACAGACAGCACTTTTAAAGGTCAGCAATCGGAGCAGAAGTGAGAAAACCATAGTGATCGATCATTAGAGGAAACCTCAGATAGTCCCAGGGCACGATCTCGCGGAGCTGCCATAGGTGAGAGCTGGCATAGTTCTTGGCCAAGACCAAGTCTCTTATAAGATGATAATTTATACCTATCAGGTAAAAGGAAAGCACGAATAAATAAAAGAATTTGTTCGCTCCACTGACACTCTGCCCAAAACGTAACCAAACTCAGCATCCCAAGCTCCAAGCCCCACAGCCAAAAAAATAAAAAAAAAAAATTAACTTAAATAAAAAAAAGAGAGGGGAAAAATAATATGTTTCGCGTAGAGAATTCTTGTTTGTTGGCCGGACTTGAAGATTGGCATAGACATAAATCTCTTAACCAGCAGACAGACAGTCGAGATCACGAGGATCGTTGATCATTGTTAGGAAGTGGGGAGTGGGAAGTGAGGAAGATTCCAGAAGCGACTGACGCAGAAACAGAAGTTAAAACAGAATCGGAAACAGAAATTAAACTGACACACAGAAACAAGCCAAAGCCTACGGACAAGTCGATAAATTAATTCCTCGATTAAGTGTAGTCTTTTAATAGTCGAGTACCCGAAATCATATTCAAGATTAAGAGAATGACAACTGTTCAATGATCCTATCGATTATTCATTTATTGATCGGCACTGAAGGGTTCAAAGCATTCATACATTCATACATTCATACATTCATACATTCGTACATTCATGCATTCATACATTCATACATTCATACATTCATACATTCATACATTCATACATTCATAAATTCATACATTCATACATTCATACATTCATACATTCATACATTCATACATTCATACATTCATACATTCATACATTCATACATTCATACATTCATACATTCATACATTCATACATTCATACATTCAAACATTCATACATTCATACATTCATACATTCATACATTCATACATTCATACATTCATACATTCATACATTCATATATTCAATTATCAAAAAAAAGAAGATTTCGTACTGTCTAATTACAAAGTAATTATAATTAAATAATTATATATTTAATTACAACAGAAGAAAAGATATTTAGATAATTTGGGTAATGAACATTTTATTTCCTATAATTCCCAAAAAAAAAAAAATCGGATTCTATAATTAAACAAATTCAAAGTCAAAGAGGAGTCCCGCTTTTAATTCCCGACCCATTGATGGGGCTTGACTTTATAATTGAACTCAAAACGGGAACAATTTAATTAGGTTTGCCATTTTCCATTTAAACATGTGAATAATTTGCTGTCTACTGTTATTCATTTCTCTAAAATATATTTTAAGTATTTCTAGAAAATATTTTTCAAATTTTGGCAAATTTTTGTTGTTTTTTTTTGGCATTTTCTGCGTTGCTGAAGTTTTTGTCTGATGTGTCTGTCACTCAATAAATGTATTCATTTGGCTTGGACAGAACAGAGCATAGAGATATTGTAGCCTATGGCTACAAAGACACTTGCAGCTACAGATACAGATACAGATACAGATACAGATACAGATACAGATACAGATACAGATACAGATACAGATACAGATACAGATACAGATACAGATACAGATACAGATACAGATACAGATACAGATACAGACACAGATAAAGATACAGATACAGATACAGATACAGATACATATACAGATACAGATACAGATACAGATACAGATACAGATACAGATACAGATACAGATATAAATACAGATACAGATACAGATACAGATACAGATACAGATACAGATACAGATACAGATACAGATACAGATACATTTACAGATACAGATACAGATACAGATACATATACAGATGCAGATACAGATACAGATACAGATACAGATACAGATACAGATACAGATACAGATACAGATACAGATACAGATACAGATACAGATACAAATACAGATACAGATACAGATACAGACACAGATACAGATACAGATACAGATACAGATACAGATACAGATACAGATACAGATACAGATACAGATGATACATTTACAGATACAGATACAGATATAGATACAGATTCAGATACAGATACAGACACAGATAAAGATACAGATACAGATACAGATACATTTACAGATACAGATGCAGATACCGATTCAGATACAGATACAGACACAGATAAAGATACAGATACAGATACAGATACAGATACAGATTCAGATACAGATACAGACACAGATAAAGATACAGATACAGATACAGATACAAATACAGATACAGATACATTTACAGACACAGATAAAGATACAGATACAGATACAGATACAGATACAGATACAGATACAGATACAGATACAGATACAGATACAGATACAGATACAGATACAGATACAGATACAGATACAGATACAGATACAGATACAGATACAGATACAGATACAGATACAGATACAGATACAGATACAGATACAGATACAGATACAGATACAGATACAGATACAGATACAGATACAGATACAGATACAGATACAGATACAGATACAGATACAGATACAGATACAAATACAGATACAGATACAGGACACAGATACAGATACAGATACAGATACAGATACAGATACAGATACAGATACAGATACAGATACAGATACAGATACAGATACAGATACAGATACAGATACAGATACAGATACAGATACAGATACAGATACAGATACAGATACAGATACATTTACAGATACAGATACAAATACATTTGCAGATACAGATACAGACTCAGAGACCGAAGCAAAAGTCTCTCCAGTTGAAGTTCTATCGTAATTGCGTATTATTTCAAGTACAATCGCAATACATTAAAGTCTAATTGACAGATGAACTGGCAGCTCGAGTTAGAAACAAAGCCAGAGGCAGGGCCTCAGATCCAAAGGAGGTGGCAGCTGGAACTGGGAGCTGCGAACAGAGAGCTGAGAACTGGAACTGGAACTGGGGCAGAGGCAAAGGCAGAAGCAGAAGCAGAGGCTGGGGCTGGGGCTGGGACTGATGTTGGGGTTGGCACTTGGCACTTGGCACTTGGCTTTATGTAGAGACAGTGACATAGGCAAAAGGGTAGCAGGAGATGGAAGTGGAAATGGAATAGATGGATCAACGTATGGGGGTGGGGTGCGGGAGAGGAGGGTTGGCTAACAGACAGCTCTGTTTTCACATCTGAAAGATGTTGCTGGATTTATTATACCCGTACTTATATTTAACAAATTAATAGCGCGAAATTACGTAATCACTCGCCGACCAGTTGACGGCTCACATGATACCCTGTTAAAGCATTTATGGGGCAAGTCATGCCGCGCCATTAAACAGACTTGGAAGCATCATCTGAAATTTGGACGCCAGATGCAACAACTGAAACAGAATCTTTATGAAACTGAGCTTTAATTGGGTGCGCCTGGGATACCCTTGAAAATAAATAAAGTACAAGTGGGGATGCCCAACTTGTGAGTTATAGGTTTGAATGCCAAATTAAAGCGAAGAAACAAAATGTGATCCATGGATAAGCGGGGAATGTTTGACTAGAGGAATACTAACCAAGCATAACTAGCGACTTGGAAGTATTTAAGCAGCCCTCGGAATACCTTACAGAAGCATCCACAGCCTTACATTGCAGTCCTTGGCATCCTGGCTCATAATGAAAATGCTATAAGCACATACATTCCGGATTTCATTTTTTACCATGACTCCAAGGAGACCTTCATGTAGTCCCACGCGACGAACAGCTTCAAAAATAATTAAAGGGTATTCCTCAGTCGTAGCTTGCAGATGTTTTGCTTAATAAAAGGAAACCTTATGATCTCATGCACTGGCAGGACAAACAACCTTTGGTCCATCCAGACATTTGATGGACAGATCTCCAGGTAGAATGGCCGGGCTTAGGGGATCTGGCGGACTGGATGAATATTATCCCGACTCCGGATGATGGACCCTCGGCCGCAATCGAGCTAATGGCTAAACTTTCAGATGGGACACATTCATCTCCGAAGGTTTATGACAACAGCAACGTATCAAATTTCCAGCCGGTCGCCAGGCCACCAGATCCTGGCCAGCTCTCTGCGCTGCACTTCCCCGCCCACCCCCCTCGCCCGGCATTCGCACAGGTTCATGCCGGCAGGCAAGAGCCAAAATTTATGTGCGCTCCGCGCGCCGCTGAAAACAACGCAAAAGTTAATTAAACTTGAAAATAATAAAAGCAAAGGCAAAGCCAATGGCAGAGGCATAGGCAGTGGCGCAAGCGGTGGCGGAGATGGGGGTGGAGGTGGTGGTGGTGGCGGGGACTTGTGAAAGAAAGAGGCAAGAAGGGGAAACAAATGAGAAGTGGAAAGTGAAAAGCGGGAAATGGGAAATGGGGAGCAATGGAGGAGTGGAGGAATGGATAATAAAACACAAAAAGTGTACAGCGCTGCCCGTGGGCCATCAAATGTTTGGCCAGGATGGGCTGCGTGGGCGGTGTGGGCATGGCCCATCATTAGCATATCGCCCTTGGCGCGAAAAAAGGGTTGCATTTCAAAGTTAATCGCCAGCTGATGCCGATGACATGCCAGCAGTTGGGGAGGGGTGGCTGATGAATCAGGCCAAAGGATGCGGCTACGGGATTGAGTCTTTTTTGTATAATGAGTGCCAAGTACGCAATCCTTGGGCGCAGGATATCAGCAAGCAGCGCCACCAACGTGTACACTGCGTCTGGTGACGATGACTGTGTTGATATTGACATTGACAGGGAGTCGAGGCCCAGCAGTCCACGACTCTGGGTCCTGGCTTCTGGGTCCTGACTTCAGCTTAGTTCCAGGTCGCAGTCCTGCCTCTCATTCTCGGACATTATCTGCAATCGCGGACTGCAATAAAAGCGGACAATAATTAAAACTGGCAAACGACAACGCGACCTCCGACCGGCCACCCGCCACCGGCCACCCGCCACCAGTCACCAGCCACCAGTCACCAGTCACCAGCCACCAGCCACTGGCCACCAGCTCCATAGCTGTATCTTCGACCAACAAATAAACATTCCCCCCGCTCCACTCCCTTTCCCCCATTACCCAACCCACACCCCTTCGGTCAAAAGTCATTCACAGTTGAGACCAAAGGAAATGATACGTCGCGGACAAAGGTTGAGCTTTCTCTGAAATCTTTAAGGAATAAAGAAAGGATCTCAGTTGTTACAGTGAAATCGCATATAGACTTCTAATATAAAGTTTTCCCTGTTTATCAATATTAAATTTAAAGCTTGGAATCTAAAAATCACAATTTAACTCTCTACAAAAATTAAAATTTTAAGATTAATGAATTAAATTAAATTAAAAAAATTAATATATATATAAATATATTTTCTAAAACCAAAACTCAAACTAAGAAGTTCTGGAATAATTTTTTTATTTCATATTTTTTAATTTTATAATATAAAGGATAAAGATTTTGTCCACAGGCTCCTTTATTGGTCCTTAATTGAGTTACCGGACTCAGCGGAAATCAAAGGATTTTCTTTTATGACTTCACTAGATTCCTAGAGTCATCATATAATTTTTAACTGACTTCTGAACATTCATGGGATTATTATAACTCTTCCAAGTGCCTTTTGATTCCCGAATCTCCTTTTAGTCCTTGAATAAGTCTGCGTCTTAAGCGCTTAAGTCGTGCGGTTCGTCCAAGTTTTCATTCACGTCGTATAAGCAAATGAATCCTTTAAACATTTTTGTTGATGGAAGTCAAGAGAGGGGAACGAAGTGAGTGAAAGAGGAAGAAGGTGATGAGGGGAGTGGGAAGAGGGGAGAGGGGAGAGTGGAAGGAGAGGGGGCAAAAGCGACTGCGATACGCACGAGTGGGGAAGGAATAACAATTCCATTGATATAAAAATTGTATCTCATTTTTATTTTATTTTCCGGAAGGTTTGTTTAATTTCTGCAGGTTCGCTACGTTTTTCAACAAATAACCGTAAAAATCTTCGCCGTATTCGTAGTCGTAAAGCGGGATTTTATTTTAATTACATGCGAGTTTTTCCACCAACTGTGTATGTGTGTGTGTGTGTGCAAGAGCGGATTTTCATCCAGTTGATGACAATAAGTCGGTGGTAGCATCGAATCCCGCACTCTACACTCCCAAGACACCCTTCCCCCGCCACGCCCCCTTAGGTTAACATCCCTGTTTGTTGACTTTTATAATTAAGGTCTTTTGGTGTATGTGTGTACGTGTGTGTGTGTGTGTGTGCGCGCTTGTGTGTGCCTTTCCAGCTGACGGCACAGCAGCTGCCACGCCCGCCGCCCACCCAAATAGGGCAAAGCACGCGCTTACCTGAAAATCAGCGTGGAACCGGAAACTGGGAACCGGCAAATGCAAACTGGGAAACTAAGGATAACCGAGGGAAGCTGGAAAACTGCGGGAAAGCGAGGAAAACTGGGAAATGGGAAATGGGAAAAGAAAACTCTCATAAAAAGGATTAATTGTGCGCAATTGAAGAAAATATATTACGGCCAAGTTTTTACCTTTCGCTTGGCAAAGTTGTTCCTTAATGTTTTCCCTTTTCCCCTTTACCGCTTACCGCACCCCCAACCCATAACCGACCTTACACCCATCCCCATCCTTCCTTGCCTTCCCACTCGTCCCACAACCAGCGTAGATCTCGTCCATTGAATTATGCAAAATCATTTAAATGCGACGCACAAAAAGTTTTGCCCCCTCCTAACAACCAATCCCCTCACCGCCACCCACGCAACACGCCTGCTTTTGTCCTAGCCACCTCCCCCATTTCCACCTCGTCCTTGGCCCTTGCCTTCTTCATCAAACATTTCTTGACGACTTAACCGACTTGCTATGTGTCTAAGAATCTTAATGTTATTGTTCCTCTTCTTCTGCCTCTGCTTCTGCTCCTGCTCCTGCCTCCCATCCCCCAGCCACCCATTCCTTGGCTCAAGCTTCGTCCTTTTCTTGTTTCAGTTGTTGTTTGTTTGTTTGTTATTCCAGTAGTTGTTGTTGCTGTTTCTGTTGTAGTTGTTGGGGGAACAGCTTAAGTTCATAATGCTTACATACAGGATTTCCACTAGGAGTTGGTCGTACATGTGGCTGTTCCCTCAATTGCCATGACAGCAGCCTGCAAGCCATTGCCTTATCCCCTGCCACCTACCACCTACCACCTACCACCTACCACCTTTTTGTCACCTCTTCGTTGTCCCCTTTCCCCTTTTCCCCACCCCATCATCCTTTCGTGGTGTCACCCACAATTTCCACATGCGCTCTCCCTCTCTTGGGTTAATTGCTCAAGTTCAAAATTAAAATATTTATTACAATGAAAAACTTTGGCACTTTGACGACGCCACCAAGACGACAACGACCAGGATGACGACGTCCAAGGAGCGCCAAGGACACAGAGCCCACTGAGCACACAGCTCACCACCACCCAGGACTTGGGTCGCACTGCTAAGGAGTCACCACTCACCACCTACCACACACGACTCACAGCATACAGCTCTCCAACTAAGGACCAAGGACAACGAGGAAAACGAGATTACGTGTAATTTGCAAGTGCCTCCCCAGCTGCCCGCCGCCATATATAAGTAGTTGGACTTATGTTTTGTTCCAAGGCGATTAGCTGACTCCCAGGAGCTTTCGTCGTCACCTCAGAGCCTCACAGCAACCCGGCCACTGGGAGCACACTCCAATTAAAAAGAACTATCGAGCGCCGAAGGATCCAGAGCGCTGCAAACCAATTACTTGGTAAATCCTTTAAAAAAATATATTTAACTTCAAAGTGCTTTCTATAATCCTGGCTTAGTGCCGCAAGTGCTGCGTTTTGAATAACACACAAGCTCTTCCCAATAAAAGGAGCTACACTGTGTAACAGAGTTAAGTACATTTTAAGTCCAATTATTAATAAGGACTTGGCTACACCCTGTAATTACGTGGGGCAAAATAGCCGGGAAAATGCATGAGCTTCGTGCTTATTATAGAAATGTCTGAAAGGATTTCGCTTCCCGTGTCATTTGCATCCTTTGGAGCTCTTCTTTAGTCGAGTGTATCCTTCACTCTATACACCTTTATGTTTGCCCTGCACTCAAAGAGTCTAAGAGGATTACTTAGCCCGTTCCGTGTATAGTTGCAGGGTGTTCTATATGTTGATGTGACTAAAACAGTAATTACAGAAACTACAGTAATCATAAAATAAAAATAACATTTAAATAAATATTAAGTAACTGATCAAATTATCAATTTTGACTGAAGTCAATAATTTGACTCTTCTAATACAACGAATCAAGGGTATGACCTTGAATAGCACCCTTCAAATTTTTACCAGTGTTAATATTTGGATAATCTTTTTATAGATTTATAAACTATAATATTTTAAACGACTTTTTTAATTTTTAATTACATTGTTTTTAATCAAAGTCAAGAAAGAAATTCTCTTAAGAATTGGACTTGAATGTGTGATGGAAAGTAATCGAATTACAGATTTTCTACTCCTTAGACTTTAATTTAGAATTTAGGGAGTAGAAAAGGCATCCAGAAATTATCCTTTATATAATATAGAAGCGATGTTTTCTTAGCCAAGACCTTCTTTGGGTTAGTCTCGAGGAATATTTTCTTCGAGTGGAAGAAATGGAAGGATTCCCTAATTGATTTCTAAAAATAATTCCCTGAACCCAAGAACTCCTTCGACTTTTGTTCAATGAAAGTAAAACTAAAATCAACTTAAAAAATAAAATCTACTGAATGTCCTACTTAGATAGCTTCTATAGGAAGAGATGAACTTCCAGCTTCTGCCCACTTGCGTGTCGGCCTGCCCCGCGGGGAGGAGAATCTCTCCAAGGCACGATAATCTTGTATCGAATGCCTGAGTGTGTGAACATCAAGCTGAAAGTTACTCCGGATTACTGCGGGTTACTCCAGGTTAAGTTCGATTAGAGGAGAGCTCATGTTTCCGATGGAGTCACTCGAACGTCCTGTCCTATTAATGTCCCGGGAAATGGAAACAGCGCAGCGCAGCGGAGGCAACAACAAGATTTGATCAACTTAAGAGCCCGAGCGTCGGGAAAACATTATCTCCTCTCTGCCAAAGGAGAGCATCAAGAGCCATTAAAACAGGTGTTGCCTAAGGGGCAGGTAGCGGCGTTGCAGCGACAAAGGGGAGCGGGGCCAACAGTGGGACGTGTGTAATGGGTTGGGAAGGGGCTGACGGGTGATGGGTGGGCGGATGCCTTCAATCTGCCGTGAAGATAAAATACAAAAAAAAAATACTGCAAAAAAAAAATACTTGTTTACCAAAGCTTTAACGTAAAATGTTACGTGCGGCGCTTTTCATCATCTTTTCCCATTTTTCCCCCATTTTCTTTTGGGGTGTATTGCAAATTTTAAACGCATGAATAGTCAGTTAGATCGCTTCGGGGACTCTATGCGAGTGTGTGTACGCCTGTCTGTGTGTGCATACGCATGTGTGTGTGTGTGTGTGTGTGTTTGGATGCGAGACATACGAGTTTATCTACAAGATTCAGCTGGGCGGCTGTTGGGCGTCCAGAGGATAAGCTGTGGGTCTGAGCGGATGGCCAGGCATATCCGTTGGCAGATGTTTTTCACACAGCCAACCAGTTACATTAAGATACCCTACACCAAGTCATAGCCCCCTTTCAATCAAGTTGGTAACACTCAATTATAATAAGCCCGCAGATATTTTTGCGGCTGTTCTCGGGGTCTGCGGAAACTTAAACTCGAAATTTCTCCACTTCTACCCATAGATACCATAATCTGTATAATATAACTATATATAATATAATATAATAAATATAATATAATATAATAAAATATAATATAATATATAGATATAGACTAGATGCCATAATCTGACTTATTTATAGACCCAAGAAGAGACACCCTTTCAAAGGACCTTCGAGTCGCAGAAATCGCAGGTATTTCTAGGCTTAGACTCGATGGAAATTGGACTTGTATATAGGATATACACATTTATTTACATGTGTGTATGTATGTGTGTCTAATAATGTCAGTGTATACCTAATTATAGAGTACATATAGAATCGAGTACTATTGTTTTATAGCGAAATCAAATGAAAGCAAAGACTTTCATTTAAAGGGTAGCTTCAGGAGTACCTCCGGAAGGGTAGAGTATGCAGGAGTCGGTGTTGGGATGTGGCATGTCAGCAGCCATTAACTTTGGCGTTATTCAGAAACAAAACAACATGAATAAGAACATAAAACAACAAGAGCAACAAAGTGAATGAGCAAGTGTTGCGGAAATGATTTGGCATCTCCCTGCAAGGGGGGATGGGTCCGCATCCTAAGTTTTCGACTCGCAGTGCAGAGTCTGGCCAGGGACAGAGTCCTCTGCAGTGGGTCCTCCTGCACTCAGGGCTCACGTCTGGATCTCTCAGTCTAAAGTTGCCACAATTTCGGAATGGGCTCCTGCCACACGTTTTGGTTGCATGATTGAAAAGTGTTTTGCTATAAATTCAACTTTTCTATTATCTTTATCTTATGAGCAACACGCGCTCCGAGCAGCGCCTGTTGGTTACACACCAAAGGGTGCCGGTGGATGGTGAAGGACGCAGGATGATGGCAGGCGGATAGAGGACAGAGGATGGGGGGGTGGCAAGTAGCAAGTGGCAGGCTGTGGTGTGGGAGCGAGTAACAAAAGTAGCTGCAACGGACAACTGCAGAGGGTGACTGGTGGCAACACTGCAACTGCAACTCAAAGTTGCAGCTGGAACTTGAGTTGGAGCTGAGCTTGGAGCTGGGAGAAGGAGTCGTATTTTGATTGATGTTAGAGAAGGTGTGGGAGCAGGAGCTGATGAAAAAGTTGGGGATGGAGTTGAAGGAGGATTTGGGAATGGCGATGGCGATGGCGGTGGAGTTCAATGTGCTGGCAGTCGCCTCATAATTGTTTCCTCGTGCTGCCCCAGCAGGAAGCTCGGTTTGCGGGTGGTGACTGGTGACTTGTGGTTGGTGGCTGGTGGATAGAGGGTGGTGGCTGGAGGATGTTGGATGAAGGATAGGGGATGGGGTGAAGGGTGATGAGTGCTGGTCGGTAGGGTATACTTCTAGGTGTAGGGGTTATGGATACCAACACGTAAGAATGAAGATGATGATGATGTCGATGATGATGATGAAAATGAGGATAATGATGATCATGATGTTCATAATAATGATGACGATGCTACTGGTAATGAATTATTTAAATTATAATTAAGATAAATAATTAAGTTTCACAGATTCTTCAGTCTTTGCGAAAGGTTTAAGGCGAGAAAAAGGACACTGCCCCATCTGAGAACTCTGAATAAAAATTCAAGGATTTTTAATTGATAAATAAAAAATAATGGAAAAAAAAACTGAAAACTTTATAAGTTTCTATTTTCAGTTTTTTTTTTAAATAAATAAATTAATTTTTACCCTGAAAATGGAAAGCCAAACATTTCGGGGAAAAGGACATTTTAAGAAAGATAATTATGAAGAGATATATTATTTAGTTTTTTATATTATTATTTTTTATTATTATTTTTATTTAAATTATTTATCCAGGACTATCTGAACAAACTCACACAGGATCCGTAGTCGATTCCGAGGAGTGATAAGAACCTGAACTCTTGTCCTGACGAAGGAGCAAGAGCAATTCCTTACCCTTTCCCAAAGCTTGTAAAACAAGCAGATGGCTTGTCTTCCTTGGCTGATCAGAGACACACACATGCAGGCACACACGTATGTGTGTAATCCTGGCAAGCATTTGGAGATTTCGTTCGGTGCATGACCGACCATCATTTTGCCTCAGCTACTTTTTTGCACTCGTGCAGCATCATGACCGGGCTCATTCTCACATCCAACCACATCCTCACATCCTCTCATGCACACAGACTCGCATCCTAGCATCCTCGCAACGGCACATCCTCTCGTCCTCCTTGGAAAGCATCACCGCCGTTCGTCATTATCGAGCGAGTGAAGAGGCAAGTGAAATTTTGCTGTCATTACTTTTTATGATCCAGCAACATGATGCACTTGCCGCATGTGGCACCACCTATTGGGTGGGTGGTTGCCTTTGCTCCGTGTCCGTGTGTGTGTGTGTGTGTGTGTGTGAGTGTGTGTGTGGGTAAGTAAAACCCACTGACAGTTAAAATATAATTTCTGGCAAAATCATCAGACAGAAGCAGGCGGCGGCGGCGGCGGGGAAGGTGATGACGTTGCTGCTGCGGGCGGCGGGCGGCGGGCGGCGGGGAAGATGATGATGCTATTGCTGAGGCTGCGAGGACTGGTGGGAGCGGTGGGTGCAGTGGCAGCGGCAGCGGCAGCGTCGCGTATAACGGAATCGCTTGGAGAGCCTGTAAAAGTAAAAACATCAAAGTGAACGCCACTGTGTGGGTCTGAGAGGCGGCCAAAGAAACTGAGAGCCCATGAGTGACTGACAAGCTGCCAACACCCCAGTCCGCACGGCACTCGCCCCCTTGAATACCAGCACCCAGCCCCCCGTCCACCCCCTTCGTACACCCCATACACACGACATACTAAAAACCACAAGCTCATCTGCTGTTGTGGCAGTTGTTAAAAATTAAAAACGCATTTCTTCTCTTTCCTTTTAAAAATGTTTCTCGCTTTTTCTTTTTGCCTTTTGCCTCTTGCCTCTTGCCTCATGCCGCATGCCTCTTGCCGCATGCCTCTTGCCTCTTGTCTCTTGCCTTTTTTCGCCCCTGGTGGAATGGGGAGGGAGAAGCGGTGAGCTTACAATTTTACTTAGCTACATGTGTTACCACCCTTCCACCGCCCTTTGCCTTTCCTTGCCTTTCCCCGCTCCTTCCTCTCCTTCGCCAACTTTGTCCTTCGTCATCCCCCATTTTCCAGCAAATTGTCAGTCGTTTTATTGTGTAATTGATTCGCCGGAAGCTCCCCTTCTCCCCCTCCCCTACAGCCTCACAAACTCCCTTAGCCACCGCCCAGTGGCCTTTCCCCTACTCCCGCCCCTTCTCCTTCCCCTTCCCCGTCCCCAGTCAATCCGCTTAAAGTCGTTAGTTAATTAAGTCACAGCCTCAATAAAAATAATAAAAAAAAAGGACACAAATTTTCCAGTCGTTACGTTTTACTTTTGAATAGCCTTCTAATACCCTTATATAGGGTATTATTACAATTATACGAATCCTTGGCGACTTTCAAAGGGAAAAAACCCCTAATACAAAATGGCGAGTGACATTTTTAATTTAGATAAAATTCACAAACAAAAACTCCATTTAATTAATCAGAATCGTGACATTTGGAAAACGGGTTTCAATTAAACAAAAATAAATATTTAAATTTAAAATCAGAAAACAATTTTTTTTATTTTTTTTTTACTTATTTATTTTTATTTTTTATTCTTAAATAAATACAGAAAATAAATTTTTAAGAAAATATCTTTTGTTTTTATTTAATTTATTTTTTAATTAATTTTTTTATTTATTTTATAATTGAGTCATCATTTTTCTTTACCTTTACATTAATTGTTTTTATATTTTATAAGAATTAATTAATATTATTATTAAATATGGATATAATAAGTTAACTTCATTAATAACATTTTTTTTAATGCTAAAACTTTTAACAAATTTTATTATTATTATGAGAATAAAAAATGTAAATATTTATATGCAAAAAAAAATTAAATTAAACCTTATTTCACACACAAAAATAAATTTCTATTACACTAGTCGGCATAATTATTTAATTAAAATTTATTAATAAAACCTAAAATACCTATTATATTTAAATCATCTTTTTATCTTTTATTTGCATTAAATTTTAAATTAATTTTGATTATAAAAGTTAAAGAAAATAAATATCGATTTATTTTGTTCTGAAATGAAATTTATATTTTATAATTTAATTTAATTTTATTATTATTTATATTAACAATATTTGTCAACGGAAAGAAAATCAAGAGATTTTTAAATATTTCTTTAAGAGTTTTAATAATTATAAAGTCTTGAATTAAATAGCTTGGAATTAATCAAAAGCTAATTAAAGTAAGGGTCCTTAGCAGTCCAAAGGATGCAAGGCACTTAGGATTCAGGAAATGGAATTAGTTTTGTACTCGAGGGAAATTCGGAAATAGCTTTTCATGCGATCTCCAATGATTGTAGGAAAACTTAACGAAACCCGAAATTTTAATAGAATTTGATATCTAAAATTAGGCGGGCTATGCAAATGACTAGCTGGGCGTTTGGGGCGTGGCAGCGGCTTATTTCGTGTGAGTTTTTAATTAAAATACACAGCGCACAATTTTCAACAAGTTCGTGTCCAAAAGTTACGAATGTCCCCCTCCCCCTCTCCCCTACTCCGTGCCAATCAACAGCCACTCGCCGCATAGTGGCAAGTCGCCCCCCACACAGACCAAGACCGCCCCAAATCCTGAATCTGTGGCATGTGGTAGAAAAATGGAATAACAAAAAAAAAGTAAAAAGTAAAAAATAAAAAGAAAAAGAAAAATAGTAAAAAAAAAATTGAAATCCATTTTTAATTATTTTCACATTTATGACACGAGGAAAGTTACACAAAAGTAATAAATTCATTTACCACTTGACGTGTTCCTTTACACACACACACACACACATATGCATATATATATATATAGATATCTGTGTAGATATTATGCAGATATGATATTTATACACTGCGCAAAAAAAGCGCATTAAAAATGGATTTAAAGTTGCGAAGTTGAAATCCACATGAAGGGCTTATGGGAGTTCAAAATAAAATGAATTTTTAACTACGTAAAATAAAATCTCAATAAAAAATGACGAAACATTAAAATTTTATGCTTTTTCCTACTGAATTCCAAGAAGACAAAAATGATTTTATTTATAGTATCTATTAAAGTCCTAAGGCTTTTACATTAGTTTACACAAACGTGATGTGCATTTATTTTTAAAATTTAGATTAACAAATAAAATTCCATAAAGATTTTTTTTTCGTTTAAGGATTATAAGTGCCCATACGAGGGCAGCTCGAAAAGTAGGTAAGTCACCTTGGTATCTGTTTAATTTTCAAATTTCTGAAAATCAAAATAATCAAAATATTATTTTTTTTAAATTATATAATTTAAAAGAAATTAACTATTTAAATACAAAAATTGTATACATATAAAAATCATAATATATTCGATAAATTAATTTATTGGATAAACTGAACATTTTTAAATATAATTTTTTAGCTTCTTTGTTTTATAAAAAAATAAATTTCTTTTTTTATAGTCTTAGATTTCTCATCTTACTAAATTTAATTTAAAGTATAAATGTCAAAATTCGTTTTTATTTTAAAATTGCTTAAATACATTATTATATTATTTCTTAATCTTCTATTAGGCATTTTTTTAATGTTCAGAGATTTCAATAATTTATTAATTTTTAAGAATTTCTGTTATTTAATATTTTATTTCTTTCACTAAATTAAATTTTTTAACCCATTGACTAATTATTTAAATTAGTTTATATAACATCACTATATTTGCAAACTTGTTTTTTATGCTTACGTATTTTGATGTCCCTAGAACTCTTCGAGCAGCCCTCGCCATTAAAATCCGCGTAGTGCTCACTGTTTGTCTGAGAGATTTTAACTCTTATTTCATGTTTTATTTTTCCAACGCTTGGCATATCAATGAAATCTCTAGAGCATTTCCAAGGCGAAGATGTGAGTGGGTAGGGCGATGGGGTGAAGGATCGGATATTGTAATGGACGGGATAACGGTGGTGGTGGGGGAGGGGGAGGGGGTAACGCTGATGGTTGTATAACAGTATTGGAGATTAGCTATGGGAAGTGGGAGGCTGAGTTCGTTGAGGAGTTTGGTCGTTAGGCGGTTAGGCGGCTTGAGAGTTAAGGGAGTGGCTGGGGGTGGGGTTGGGGGTGGGGTTGGGGGGGTCGAGGAGTTAGTAGGGTCTTTGACTGCGCGAAGTTCAACGCCATTTTGCTTGCTATTGGCCAATCAGGCGCCCATAGTAGTTACTACCACCCAATAACTTCACCACCGTCCGCTCCTTTACTCTACTCCACACACACACACATACACACACATACACACACATGCACACTCACGCGCATACACATGAACCGCACACATATACAGCAACTGAAAAGCGCGAACATTCCACTCGACGTCTCTAATTAGTAGAATTTAATCTTCACACTATGGCAACGTCAAAGCGTCCCACAGCCTCATCTACGCCCCACATCCCCACAATCCCGCCCCAGCAACCAGCCCCTCCGTAGTCCCGCCTGCTCGGTTGCCGCTCACGCCCAAGCCACCCATCACCGGCTGCTCATTATGAAAAATTTCAAATTAAAAAGGGGCAAGTAGCGGAGACAGGCGGAAGGGGTGTGGCATGTATGTGTGCGTGCTAGTGTGTATGTGTGTGTGTGTGTGGGTGTGACTGGGTGGAAAATAGGGGGCAGATGCTGCGTTCAGTAAAAGTTTCTCATAAGAAGCGACGTCAGGATTTGCATAAATGCCACAACACGAGCGAACTAGGGACTAGGGTGGGGGGTGCAGTGGGGTTAGGGTAGGGGGCAATGTGGTTGGAGTGGGGAGAGGAGTGTTGGGCGATGGGTGCTTTGTTAATGGTGGGGGGAGGGGGTGAAGCAGAGGTTACTGGTGGCTGCTACTACTACTCAAAGTGTAAGCAAGCAAGTGTGTGCGTGAGTGTGTGGTGTGTGTGGTGTGTGAGGTGTGTGTGTATGTGTGTGTATCACACATCATGATTACATAATTTAGCTATTAAAACAGCGCTCCAAGTGAATGGAAATGAAGGGGGGCAATGGGCAGGGGGGTTGAAGGGGGGCGTCTGCGAGGTTCGCGGCTTATTTATGCTTCAACACGCCATCTGGCGCAGCTTCAAAGGATGCGCGAGTCGGCGGCAAAGGACTCAAGGCTTCGAGTATTCCAGTTGAACGGCCCACAAATACAAATACAAACACAAGCACACAAGCACACAAACACACACATGTGCACTTGATTTACTCATTAGCGTTACTTTTCTCTTCATAATAGACGCTTACGAGCTACCAAGTATCGCCGTCAACGTAAACCGCAATCCTCCCACCGCCCGCCTGCCATCCCCCATCCCCCTCTCTCCACTCACCTTTTGCCACTACCAATTTCAAACTCACTCCCCTTCCCCTTCCCATTCCCATTCCCCCTCCCAATCCCATTCCCTTTCCATTCCCGCTTAGTGTTCCGTTTCATTCTGCTCGGTTCTTTTCGAGGTTTCGGCTCTTCTCCCATTCTTTGTCCTCCGATGCGTGGGCATAAGCTGCTTATGTGTATCCTTTATGAAAATGTAATTGTGCAGGCACACGTGTGTGTGTATGCGGTGTGTGTATGTGTGTGTGTGTGTAAGCCCTAATAATCCCCACTATTTGCCAAAAAAAAAAAAAAATGTACGAATAATAATGATATTATATACTTTTGATTGTATCTGTGTGTGTGTGTGCGTGTGTGTGTATGTGTGTGCGTGTTTAGTCATAAGCCGAAGAAAAACCTTCCTTTAGCTTTACTTTTGCTTTTGGAGCAAAAGTCAAAAGTCTGACCTTTCACATTATCCTTGAGCCCCGAGAAGTCTGAGGCGTTGCCAATTTCGTTTCCTATCGCTGCAAAGGCTGTGCCACGCCTCACTCCCCGATAAGAATGCACGTGTCACATTTTCCATTACCTTAAGATGAATAAATGGAATATCATGAGCGAAATTCGATTATGAGCTCCAAAGGAGCTTAAACTCAGCCTCACATGTTCGACATCATCCGATATCTACGGCATTTACAGGACTCGTATTGAGCTCAGCCTCCCTGCTCATCTAGAGGGAACGACCCTCAGATACCCTTGATCTCACTATATTTACTATATACTCTAAATTTTAAGGATACGCTGATCTCCTTAGTCGAAAATTGAGCGATATTTATTTACGATATATATAAGTAAATATCGATTCATCCTCGACCAAATCTTGATTTAGATTATTTGAAGGCTTGACTGATATTTTAAATAATTGTGAAAGGAATTGCATTTAATATGTTTATATATATTTATAATAAAAAATATTTATTTTCGATTTTTTTATTTATTTATTTATTTCCTGGTTTTTACATAATTATTTCAGTTAACGATATTTGTTTAAGCTTTACGATATTTAGATAATTTGATTTATTTCATTAATTAATAAACTATTGTATTGCTTATCTGAAAAGGATAATTTTATGCCATAGGATGTAAAGTTAACTATATATGTATACGATATTCATTCAACAATATTTGTATAAGCTTTACGATATTCAGATAACTTCTTTCATTTTCATTATATATTAAAATATTGAATTGCTTAACTGAGAAGGTTAATTTTATGCCAAAGGATATTATACGATATTTAGCTAATGATATTTGCACAAGCTTTACGATATTAAGACTACTTGTTTCATTTTCATTAATTTGAAATGTCATTAGGATCTAAAGTAAGCTATATAGATTATAAGAATTGTCGTATAATATCGTAATACGGTATTAAATATGAACACTTAATATAAAAATACTAATAATTATTTAATTAAAAATTAGTATTATTTTATTAATTATTTAAATTTAAAGTTAAATTCAAGCCAATAAGAAACTAAAGAAGAATTTCAAACTTGATATTAAATTTGGCTTAATTAATCCAGCGGAGGGGAGTTTCGTGTACACCCTGTATATGCAAACAGGTCATGCATTACAGGGTATTTCGAGGGCAGCCACAAGAAGTGAAGTTCTGGCTGAACACAATTTCAATTAAAAAAGTCGGAAGTCATTGCTTCAAAATATTTACCTTTCTGTTAAGCGTCGATGGTCTTTAACTTGAGTTTGGGTTAGCATAAAATGAAATGAATTTCCTTCATTTGGAATGAACCATTTTCCATTTCCCATTTACCATTTACCATTTCCCAATTTCCATTTCTCATTTCTCATTCCTCATTTAATATTTTCAATTTTCCAACGCCGAGAAACGCTTTACACATGAAATCGCATGAAAATCTTAGAAATGCTTTCTGCATGTCATCTATTGTATAAGTAGTCAGGTGTGCGGCTTGATAGGGGGTGGTGAGAGGGAGCAACGATGTCAAGGGGTTCAGGTTTAGATATTCAGGGGGACTCAGGGGGCTCGATAAGATCGCAAAGTGTGTGAGGGAAGAAGAGATTAGAGATTTTGTTATTAATAGTACAGGCGCAGCGCGTTTTTCACCTCACGCCTCTGTTTGGGGAGGCGAGCGGGCGGGAGGGCGGTAGGGTGAAAAGCGGTGGCCACAAATGTTGGAAAATTGCTCAATTTTCCGTGCGAACTAAGTGAATAAAAAGAAAGAGAAATTTATGGTAATTTTCCAACAACTATCACTACTTAGCATCAGCGACAACAACAACAACAACAACAACTACAACAACAACAACAACTTGACAAAGAGTTCGTTTCCACTCCCCCCACCCCCACCCGGTCCCCCCGTAACCAACCATTGAACATAACTGGAGGACCCTATAGCGTCAGCGTCAGCGTAACGAAGTAACCTAATTAATTTGTGGCACTCATTAGCAACAATTGAAAATGCCAAAGCCAAAAGCAGCAGCGTCCCGCCCCGCCCCTACCCAACCCCAGCCCCCTCGTCCGCCCAATCACCACTCCAGACACCACCGCAACAACAACAAAAGGCTCTACTCATTGCCCCACCCACATGCCCGTTACCCCATACTTCCTTCTCTACTGAACACTAACACTAACATACACACACACACACACACACACACACACACACACTCGCTGGCTGTCAGTCATCAGAGCCATCAACTTAACCGAAAGTTGGAATGTTTGTTACGAATTCAGAATATTGGACTTGGGTTTCCTATGGCCACTCAGCGAAACACTCCCGAAAATGGTATATGGGTGAGTGGTTAGGGATGGGGTGGTGGCCGGGTTGGGGGTGTTGCGGTGAAGAAGAAAAAGTTTATTGTTACGAAAAAACTTGGGAAAACTTTTGTGTTAATTTCCAAATACTCTACACCTTCAACAAGTTCCAAAGCGCTGGGGATTAAAGATATGCGAGTGCCGACTGAGATCCACAGTGGGTTGTGATGATATGAGTGAAGGATTTGATTGGATATTTCCCACGATCTCGGATATGAGAGGAGAATCGATTAAATCAAATGAAGACCCTTGGTCAGAAGTTCCATTCAAAGAATTTTCATTCATGGAAAACTTCACTTTTAGTCTTTTGGAAACTTCGGGCCATAATGACATTTTCCGGCGTAGTTTTCCGACGCTGCTGCTGCGTGTCAATTATCGGGATAATTAATAATTTGTTTTCATTAAGATGTTGATGCCCCTTTCTCCCCTGGACATTTTCGGGCTGGGCATCTATTGAGATGAATGTCCATCGAGCTGGGCACTCAATTGTCTTAGGAGAAGAACTGATGAATGGCAGATCAGGGGAACTCGTTGAGCACTCAATCAATCAATCAATCAATCAATCAATCGATCAGCCAATCGATCAGACAATCAACCAATGAATCCATCAATCAATCAATGAATCGCTCAATTGTGCTGCACTTCCTGTGATCACCGTCGAGGGTTGCACCAAGATCACCCCCCGGAGCAGTCGCCATCGGTCCGACGTCTTCTACAGCCCTGCCCATAGACCCGTCCCAGCGGCCGTAGGGTAAATGCAAATATTTATGAAAATAGTAAAAAACTAAAAAAATGTTAACTAATTTTCGGCTTTGTTGCGTTGACGTGTGAAGCAAGGCAGGAAAGACAGGGAGCGAGTGGTGGTGGGGGTGGGAGTGGGAGTGGGAGAGGCAGAGGGTGGAGTACGGCAGACAGAGGGATAGAGAGTAAAGAAATGCCTCCCGGCCACCTATCGCCCGGTATCGCCTCAACGCACAAACACTCCAGCTCCCCCGCCCAGCTCCATGCCCATTACCATACCCATACCCATACCCACACCCACACCCCTGCCCATGCCCATGCCCATACCTACAATCAATCCTCCTTCCCGCTCGTACCCCCTCCCCTCCACCATTCCCGTCCCATTAACGGTGCAAGCAGCTCCATCACCTGCTAGTTAGCCACAGGTCAGCTCCGGCCTGTGCGTGTGTTGGCCCTATTCGAGGCGCTGTCAGTCGTCACTCATCCAGTCCCCCGTACCCCGACCCCCCGATTCCCGATCCAGCGCTCTAGCGGCCCGGGGGGAAAGTCTAACCTCTACGCATGACATTTTTTTCCGTTTTTTTTTTTTTTATTGAGTTTTCCGTTTTTTTGGACGATATGCAAAATCATGTGACCTGACCAAAGGCCGAAGGGCCCGCTGGAAGGCCCACAGATCTCTATCTGAGCGCTAATATATGCGTGGGCCGCAAAAATACCTTTGGTAATGCATAATTCGAGCCACTTTTCCGGCGGGTCGCGAACCAACCTACCACCGGACACCGACCACCGACCAACGACCACCGACCACCGGACACTGACCACTGCCTGTGGCCACATTCGAGGGTTTCTATAGGTTTTTTTTTGGTCGGTCGGACGACGAGTAAGCGGCTGGACGGGTGGACAGGTGGACGAGCGGACGGGCGGACGACCGGACGGGTGGTAGGGCCTAAGCTGAGAATATCATTTAATTAACATTTTTCCTCGCTTTAGAGGCGCAAAATAATCACGCATAGGCGTATGTAATGTTTGACGGGTGGGGCGACGTCACAGTGGAACAAATTTGGTGGTCATTTAATAAAATCGTGAATTTGAAAAATAGCCGTTAGGAACGTAGGGTTACGTTGAATTAAAATAAAAAAAATGAGTCCTTCTATTTGTAACTTCTACCTATGTAACTTTAAAAATTTTCAAAATTTTTAAATATATAATTAAAATTTTTGTATTTATTTAAATACTTAAAATATATACAAATTTTGTATATATTATCCTATATTATCCTTTTTATTTGCCTTCAGGAGTCGCCTGTTGAGCAGTTTGAGTCTTGGTAAAATATTGTGTAAGTTTCTTAAATTTTAGAGCTAATATTAGAAGGGATCTTAAGTTAATTAAAAAAGAATATAAGTAATAAAATCCAATTAAATGACCTTAAATATATTAAAAACTTAAGGATAAAATTGACTTAGATTATTTTTAAATATCTTAATAAAATTTACTTTGTTATAATATTTTATCTATTCTGTTCCCAAAATCTACTGAATATCTAATGTTTTATAACTAATTTGATTTAACATTGATTTTAATAATTTTTATAAATATTAATTTTATTATCTTAAAATATCTTAAAAAATAAATGGTTATTTCTAAATATTTTCCATATATATTAATAAATTAATTAATTTTCAAAAATTATTAATAATATTGAGCTGTCTTTGCCACTTTGTCCCACTGTGTGGTGGTACAAATAATAACACTCAGCTGTTTGCTCTATGGCAATAAGCAACCTTTGGCGTAAGTTATGATTATGGGAACTGGAAAACATTGACATTACTTAGCTCTATTTCGGCTCGGAGTTACATAAATTTAATTGTTTAGGTTGTGTTTTTGTTGTATTTTTGTTTTTCCGTTTTTCCGTATTTCCAGTGGAAACCACTTTTCCAGCTGGTGGCGGCGGGCCTTGTGCTTGTGGAAAATGACCACCTCGGACACGCACACTCATGGAGGAGCGACGAAATGTTCCGTTCGCTGGTCGAGTGGTCGAGTGGTTGAGTGGTCGAGGGGTCGACAGGTAGAGAGGTCAAGAGGTCGAGAGGTCGAGATGACGAGGGGTTAGCCGCACATTTGCATTTCTAGGCCCAAAATTCTTGGCCCACTATTCGACGTATCTCACGGATACGCACACGAAATGCCTTTGAACACAAATTTGCATTGCCTTTTCTCAAAAAGGTATTGGCTTTAATTAATTAGCCGTTCGTGTTGTAAATGTGTGTGTGCGTGTGTGTGTGTGTGTTTGTGTAGATTTTCGGTCGACTTCTTTTTAGACTCTAAGTGTGATATTTGTAACACTTTTGTGGACCCATTGTTCCCAGCTTAAGCGAACCGAGGAGCTGCGTAAAGTCGGCTTCCCCCTTACCCTTACCCCTCACAAACCACCCCCTTCCCCTTGGTCTACGGCTTACTATATACTATATACGAGTATGACTGCGATAAAGCTAATTATCCCATTACCCCATTATTGTTGCTCTTCTCGGACTACGACCAAAAGGGTTTCACGTGTTGTAGGTTTCTATTTGGGCTTCTCGCTTCTCGCTTCTCCCTCCTTCCTCCTCCCTTCTTCCTACTCCACTCGCCCTTCTCAGTTCTGTTTATTTTTTTGGGCTATTTGCATGCATTTTGGGCAACGTCGGATACGTGTTCGACGTCGCTGCCGACTTACAAATCTGCGCAATAAATTCCAATTTTGTACCCTAATGGATCCTCCAAAACGGCCAATTAATTTGGCCAACTGAATAGGCCGCAATTAGCGCAGCGCCACGTCGCGCCATCCCCAACCTCTCCGCCCCCTTCACCTCTCGAGAGCCCCAAAACAACACACATAAAGGGAGAACATAGAACCTATGACAGCACATAAAACATAATCAAGACCCATGACCAGATCCGGTACTCCCCCCCTCCCCATCTTAGAGCTTCGAGAGCCTCCAGAACTGAAGAGCTAAAAGCCTGCCGACCGAAGCCTGAAATTTCAGCTTCTTATCTTTAATCTCCAGCAACTGACTGCTCTAATAACCCATTAAGACACCATGGACTATCATCTAAAAAATATTATGTTTTTATTTGTTCTTACCATTTTTTATTATTTAAGGAAGACTCAAAAAAAAATAAAATACATATAATTTTCGTATTATATTTTTTATTTTCGATTCTTTGCTTGACTAAGGGAGTATATACTTAAGTAAGGATATATAGGGATATACTTAAGTCCCGAGTCTCAGTCATGCCTCATACAATAAAAATTTGTATATATATTTAATATAATAAATATAATATATAATAAATATAATATAATAAATATAAATATTAAAATAAAAATAAATATAATATAATAAATATAAATAATAAAATAATAATAAATATAATATATATTTATAAATCTCTTTCAATTGACTAGAATATATCCTTCCATATAAATGCTATGTACTTGTATCTGTATTCAGGCTCCGTCCATTTAATTGACGACTCTTATAATACATATATTATATAGTATATAATAATTTTTGATCTTAAGTTTTTAATAATATTCGATTTTTGGGAATTTCTTACATTAAAAACAATTTAAATCAATTTATTTTTATTTTTATTTTTTGTATTTTTTTTATTACAGTTATACAAATATAAATGTTAATATTAAAATTTTTTTATTTTATTTATTTGACTTGTAATTATTTTTTATTCAACAACTAAATATTTCATATTTTAAATTATTTTTAATATTTAATAAATTAATATTTAATTAATAAATTTTAAAAATATAAATTAATTTAGCTATTATGTAGCCAGTTTATTTTGTTATAGTTTTGCCCTAGCTTAGCCATTATTAAAACATAATTATGAAGAAGCTATAATCTAGACATAATCTAGCCATTATCTTGCCATAATCTAGCCATGCATTCCTCAAGCCATATTTGAGCTATAATTCAGCTATACTTTCGATATAACTTAGCTATTATTTAACCAAAGTTTAGCCTTTAGATTAGCTATAGTTTAGCTATATTTTAGCAAAAGTCTAGCAATAGCTTAGCTATAATTTAGCTATTATTTAGCTATAGTTAAGCTATAGTTTACCTTTAATTTAGCTAAAGTTTAGCTATAGTTCAGTTACAGCTTAGCTATAGTTTAACCATAATATAGCTATTATTTAGCTGTAGTTTAGCTACAGATAAGCTATATCTTAGCAATAGTTTAGCTATATCTTAGCTATAGTTTAGCAATAGTTTAGCTATAGTTTGACACTATTTAGCACCTTTTTTCGGAAGCTCGACATATAATATTTCCATATTCCATATAATATATGTTCTCGCGATATTCCGATTTCAGGAATACCCACATTCTACTTAAGCGATGTATATCGTATAGCTACAATCTAATGGAAGGTAGATCAGTTATTGGCTAAAGGATGCCTAATAGACATTCCACAGCTTGAAGGCCTAAGTCAACAAATTACACACACACACACAGACACAGATACACACACACGCACACACTCGGATATATATTAAGTTTGAGGCTGTTAACAATACAATATAAATCCTTGGGCAGGAGTCCAATTTGTAGCCATCATCTGGAGGAAAACAATTAAATGTAGGCCAAAGTTTGACCCCGCCCACTGGCCATGACACGCCCATGAATTGTGTCGGGAGTTTGAGTTAGATGGCGTGGCTTTGGTTAGATCAAACGTGAGGCGTCGGGAAGGTCCTGGAATTTATGTATCCAATAGAGAGACGGAACGGGCATTACTTTCAATTCACGCCTAAGCCCGGGAGTCGTTCCTCGGTGTTGGTTAACAAGACAAATGCAATTTTAACAGCGACAAGGACAACATTTGTAAGCTCATTGATTAATTTGAAATTTATGAAGCGGTCGTAACTTTTGCCGTGGCCCCATCCCCATTCGCTTGCCATGCCGAAGGATGTTGCGTATTCGCAGCTCCACGGCTCATATACATTTTAATTAAACGTCGCAGCTGAGCGCGAGGGGGGAGGAGCCCGAAGAAGAAGAGGAAGAAGAATGGCGGCCACTAAGATGCATACTTGACAATTTCACGTTAATCCCGGTCACGGGCCAAACCAGACCCGATCCTGGGGGTCCAACATTTTCGCCGACTCCCATAATCGTAAACATTGAGCGTGCGCAAAACTGGCATAAATATCATTTGAATAACGAGACGTTGCAGGGGGGTGGGGCGGGCGGTACGGGAAGTGGAATGGATGGATGAATGCCTAGATGGATGCCTGGACGGGAGGTCCTGGTGCTGGCCATGCCATGCTCTGCCCTGCCCGACCGTCCAACGTTAGAACGGATGCTATGCTTCCGTATCCAGGACTCTCTATTTGGACTTGGCCTCGGCCACATTCGAACATGCGACTTAATTACGCGTGGCAAGCCGAGCGGCTTTTGTTATTATCATTCAGTCAGCCGGCTCTCCGGTTACCCCTACCACTACCCATACCCCTACCCCTACCCCTACCACTGTCCCTACTCCTCTCGAACACCCCTCGACACTATACCCGCTGCCACTACCTCTGCCCCTTCCGCTGATGATAATGTTTTGGACGAGGCATTGGCTGCGCTTAATGAATTTATTTGTTACGCATGGCGTAGTTTGAATTGGCGTCCACACACACACACACACACACACACACACAGGCGAACACGTATTTATAAGTACAAAGTCGTAAGAATACAAACACACGCACAGCATCAGAGCGACCTAGGCCGAGTCCTTCATTGTCCTGCATGGCCTTAATGAAATCCATTATTACGAAAACCATTTCCATTCTATCTACACACACACGAACGTACGTGCGCACACACACACACACACACACACACACACACACGCACAACACTCTCGCACAAAGTAAATACACTTATTACGAAAAGTGTTATGCGGCAGAGCAGGGACCCGGCTTACCCCCCGCCCGTGCGCCCGCAACATGCGCAAAATGCGAAAGGCATAAAACGCAGCAGGAGCCATATAATACGCATAGCCTCCATGGATTGATGGGGTGAAGGGGGGGAGGAGGTGTTTGGGGTGCAGGGTGCGGGGTGCGGGGTGCGGGCCAGAGTACCCGGAATATAATACGCTGCGATAGCGAAGCGATAATGATACGAGCCCTGAGCTGGTCTAAAGCGGCGTCAATTGCCCCGTTTTAGAGATGCAAATAGCACGCCCTTTGACAGCATCAATTGTTTTACAAAGTAACGGGAAGACGCACAATAACGGGAACGGCAACGGGAACGAAGGCGAAAACAAAAACGGGACAGGGACTCGTATCCAGATTGGAATAGGATTTGCTTCGGGCAGGGGTTTAGGTGCGAATTGGAAATGGGAAATGACAATGGGTAGCGGTAAGGGAAGGGGGGGAATGGGAGTCAACACTTGAAACGCATTCAATTAACGGGAAAAATATCCCGCATTACACGCAGGCAACTTTTATGAAGGGGCAATCAATGAGGAAAAATGTGAATGAATCCCAAGAAGTTGAAGGTTGAAAGTTGAAGGCTGTAAGATTGGAAGATTGGAAGATTGGAAGGTTGGAAGGTAGGAAGATAGGAAGGTGGGAAGGTGGAAAGTTAGGAAAGTGGGAAGGTTGGAAGATTGGAGGGTTGGAGGGTTGGAAGTCACATCCCGCAGCCCTCCTCACCTGAGCGTAGCTTGTTACTTGTGTTGCCAAAAGACAAAGGAAAGTCAGACAATCGTCCAGAAATTCCACTTAAAAGAACTTTTCCAGATAAGCGATGCCCGATTCTAATCAAACGCCAAAGGAGGCAGGACGCAGGACGCAGGACACAATGAAAGGAGCCGTCAACCCTTTCCTCAATTTATTCACGTCACATTTCTATATAATATAAAGTTTTGTATACTTTCCGCTCCGATCTGAATGGGGGTTGTTCGGCCTGAATTGACATTTGCCCAAGGGTGTATCTCCCCTCTCCCCACCCCTGTCGTCCCATCCCTCTGCCAGTTAGCGTCTTTTTTATTGTATTTACCTATCAAAGTTTCAATATTCCACTCGTTTTGTTCTTAAAGCAAAACCTTTAACTGTTTCGTTGGGTGGGAGAGGGGAGGGGAGAAGGGAGAGGGAAGCACAAATGCCACCCCAAGACGCAGGATATAACGAACCACAAGTTGTGGGGCGTAACTTTTTCATTACCCATCGCGCATCCTTCCTTCCTATTCAGAGGCGAAACTCTATCATTAAAACTTAAATGACCTTCCTGTCGACAGACGATGATGACTTTTACGACGCTTCTTTTGGCTGCTTCAAAGTTTGACTCCTGATATCACACTTTGTGCGTCGCCATTCATGGAGCTGCCCAAGTAGGCGACTAGGCGACCGACAGACCAAGCAACGGAGCGGGCGACCGGACGACCGGGCGGCTGGGCTGGGTGATCCGAGGCACCAGCCATGGAAGCAACCAACCATTTAGCCATCCTGCCACCAGCCATCCATCCATTTAGTCACTCATTCACTCATTCAACCAATCACCCATTCGTTCATTCATTCATTCGTTCATTCATTCATTGAGTCACTCAGTCATTCAGTCAGCCATTACTTGAATCTCACACCATCCCCCCAAACATTCACAGCTCCCGTCGTGTCAGCTGCTCATGACATCCTATTACCGGCCCAAAGGACTCTATCCTTGTACAATATATGCGTACATATAACTATCTCCGGAACCGTATCGAGATACGCAATAAATGCTTTCTATTTAATGAGTTCCTTTTACTGGGCTGCTGGGCGGGAGGTCCTTCTATTCCTTCCTTTGCTCTGCCTGGGAAATTTACATGCTTCTGCTTTATGGATACTATTTATGGGTTACCGAAGCTTCTGCCACTCCTGGCACTTTAATTGCCAGATATGGAACAGGAACAGGAACAGGAACTGGAACGAAACTGGGAACGTGAACGGGAACGGGAACGGAAACGCGAACACTAACGGGAAGAGGAACAAGAATAAAATCAAGAATAGACACAGATCCAGAAACACTCGCAGTAACGGCTACTCGCAAGGACGAAGGCTCAACATATGTCCGACCTAATGGAGGACTGTACCGACTTCTACGACTCATTTATCATGTGTCAAAATGTTTAACCAAATGGCACTTTACCGAAAAAACTTTCGGCTCTACGGGTATACGAGATGTTCCAGTGGGTGCGGAGCCGGGAGAAGGAGCTAAGGATGGGGATGGGAGTGGGGGTGGTGGTGTTTGCTAAGTAGTTACGTTTAATAGTTGCCTCTGCAAAGCAACATAAATAACTCGTTTCGTCCTCCCCCTCCCCAACCCATTCCATTCCATCTTATACCATTCCCTCATATTCCCTGCCATCCCCTCCCATCCCCTCCCATCCCCACCCATGGCATCTCCGGGGCAAGTGCTAACAATCTTTGAGTTACTTTCTGGACGCCCGTTGGCAGCGTGATGAATGAGCTGCCTGGAAGGCTCGGACGTAATTATATGCAGACCCCAAATGGTTTACACATGAAGATGACCGCAAAATGTCTTAATTGGGCGTGCCTTTGGTCTAGGGCAACGCCCACTGGAAGAGGTTTTGCCTTGCAGATAATCAGAGTTTGTCAAACGCGCCTTAGTTCCTGGCGTCAAGGATACCACAGGCAAAAGGGTCAACCAGAGGCAACAATTTACGGCCTTGAGGTTTGATAATCGTTAAAGGAGAATTAATTACGGCCTAAGACCCTGCAAATTCTTGAGGTATACTTAAGGACTTAATCCTTGTCTTAACTTAATTTCTATCGAGTTTTCACTTTGTACTTGAATTTCAAATCTGAGGCGATTTAAATCGCTCCAAGAAACTTAATTAGAGCTGCAAGCCCAAAGCAAGGATAATTTGGGTCTAAGCTCTGGATAAGAAATTCATTCGTTCTTCGAATTCAGTTGAAAGGCTTTTTCAGGACACGCGTTGACTTGCACATGACTTCATTTCATAATTTTAATTAATGACAATTAAGGCGCCTTCTACCTTCCCCAATCCCCATCCCTCCTCAAGGAGTTTTCTTATATTATGAATGTTCGATTATTGTGTTTTATCGGGATATCATGGATGGGGACATAAGATCATTAAATCATTTGCTTTTCTCGATTAATTCCAATCGTTATCGTTATCGTTATCGTTATCACGTATCAAATTGCTCGCCGTGGACAACCTTCGAAACGGGCAGTCGATACAAAAAGCTAATTAAGTAAATCTCAAGTGGATTTTTAAACGGCGTCGAGGTGAGTGCGTGTGCGTGTGTGTGTGTGTGTAAGTGTAAGTGTATGGACGTGTGTGTGTGTTTGCATATCGGCGCTGGTATCGCTATCGGGGTCGGTCGCTGTCTATGGATATTATGTTTATCAGATGTGCATTCATTCGAATGCACTTCCTTTGGGCGCACTCAACGGCGACTTCCCGTTACCAGAGCGACTGCTAAATGCAACTGCATCAGATACGCATCAGTTGGAAAACTAAATAAGTAAATAAATAAACGTTCACTCAAGCGGCTGTGGAAATTGCAATTGGCAATGGAGCTGTGAACTGCTGCTGCTGTTGTTGCCCACTTCATTTCGCCAAGTGAGAAGATGGCCAAGAAGCAAACGGAGCACGGAGCACGGAGCACGGAGCACAGCCACAGTAAAGGAAGACGGGCGGGAGCTGCCCACAGGCAGTACTCCTCACACCGCTCCGCGGCTCAAACACCGCGCAATCATAAGGAAGTGCATTTTAAACGATGCGACAGCTGCGTGGCTTATCCGACAGCCCAAACAATCGGATTGGCCGGGCACGATAAACGATAGACGATAGAAGACGTACGACAAACGACGGACGACAGACGATGCAATTGAATAATTGAAAAAGGCAACAACAAGCAAATTGAAAGAAGCCTCCAGGAAGACGTAGTACCCTATACCTCGAAGTGGCCAAGAAGGATATTGGAATATTCGATATTTCCTAAAGTAGTCAAAGATTTATATTAACATCTACCATAATATCAAGTTAAAAAAAAAATAAAAATCTAAGAAATCGTTTGATTATTTAGAATAACTGTTTTCCAGATTTACAGGGTATTCGAAAGACAAGCTGCTGGCTACAAAGCAACAACTAAAATGCACACCAACGATGACTACGATGTTGACGACGACGACGACGACGACGACGATGACGACGATGATGACGATGACGAAAACGAAGACGAAGACGAAGACAACGAAGACGAAGACGACGGAGTCGAAGACGGCGACAGCGACGAAAACGACGACATCGACGACGACGACGACGACAACGACGACGACAACAACGACGTTGGCGTTGTTGAAGTGACGTTGAATTGAAATTGAATAAAAAATAAAAATAAAATAAAAATATGTATTTCATAGTCAACGTCAACAGCTATTTCAGCTAAAGTGCACGCAACAACAAGCAGCAACAACAACAAACACCTCTAAAGTTGATTGATAAAAACTGTTCAACTGAGAATAAAATGTCAGAAGGAAAGCAGGAAGAGCGAAGACGAAGAGTGTGATAGCAAGCGCAATTGAACCTGATAGATGAAGCGGGAGAGGAAGGGGGAGAGATGCTAACAACTCGCATATCGAGTTGCTTCTCTAATGTGACAGCTCAATGCAATTTAGTTGGCAATGACAACTAGCAATAAAAACAACAACAAAAGCAACGACAACAACAGGAACAGAAGCAATGACAGCATCAGCTCGTTCTAATAAGAACAGTGCATAGGAAAAATTTCCACTCACTTTTAAAAGTATTTGCATGCATTACTTAAATAAAGGTACATGCTTCTGAGAATTCTTACTTAGAGTGTAAGGCACTAATTACTCCTGCTCTTAAATTTTAAAATACTTTTAAAAAGGTATTTTCACTACTTACCTTTTCACTTTTAGCCTATAAATAATATATGCTCTCAATATTCGATACAAATAAAGTAATTAAAAGGTCTTGCCCTAACTCCAGTGCAGTGCAGTTGCTTTTACACTCACTGTAATTTGCTTACACATACCATACATTTGCATGCATACATATATAAATACGCGTTTACATATGTGTGTATGTATGCATGTTCATACTGGCACACACATGCACACACATGTATGTATCATGTGTGTATGTATGCACAGTTTAAGGTAGCGAAATGACGTGAAGACTATGTAAAATCTTAAAAATAATAAGGAACCAGAACTGACAAAAGCAACAATATTTGCAAATACGAGTGTGTAAGTGCTGTAAGTGCGAGTGTATGTGTGTGCGTTGTGGTTACAGAGGAAATATTAAAACGGCAGTGGGAAAGAGAAGCAGGAACAATAAGGAAAGCTAAAAGGGTAGGCAACAAAAATGAAACTGTAACTGAAATGCTGCGCAAACAACTTTGAACGTCAATTTGTCAACTTGAAACCAAAATTGAATGCAAAGTTTTGTGTCGTTGCGACGATGACGGGAACGGCGGCGACAGCGGCAGCGGCAGCGACAGCAACAGCAACAGCAACGGTAACAGCGACGCTAGCGGTAGCGCCTGACGCAGTCAAAGCCAATTTTAGTTAAAATTTTTTTGCTGGTGCTCTACGCGCTGCAGTCGCAGCATTTTCGTTGCTTTCACTGAGCTCTTGCTAAAGCTGATGCGGTATTTGTATAGGGCAGAGCACAGGAAGGGGATCGGACTGAAAGTCAAGTCAAGTTAATACCGTTATCGTAGGTGCGGCAAACATGACACTGCCACAGTCGACGACAGCAGCGACAGAGACGGCGGCGCTTGATAATGAGCTGTTAGAGCAAGAAGCAGAGGCAAACACGAAAGCTTCCGCAATGTTAAAAGTTGTGAGTGTTAGAGGTGACAGTGAGCAAGATAGCGAGAGAAAGAATGAAAAAGCAACTGCATCGCTAAATGCAATGCCCTGTATGTGTGTGAGTTAATGTAAAGATGTTAGTTTACAAATACATGTATATTACTTAAGTATACATATGTATGCATACGTGTATATGAAAGTGTGTATCCACCATACAATGATAAAATTCGGCGAATTTTAAACCTGCACGTGTTCAGGACTTCAAATCGAAGGTAGTACATTAAATGAGAGCGAGAGAGAGAGAGAGAAAGAGAGCCACTAAAAGTAGAAACGTCACAATGTCGATCGTGAAACGGGGAGGGAAGGCGGACGACTAAGTTGTCAACTCAAAATGCAAAAACAAAGTTGCCTACGTGAGCTACGTCGACGATGACAACGAAGACGGTAAAGACGACGACGACGAACACATTGTTATCAGTTCCCTTTCCCTCCGCACCTAAGCAGTCGACTAACCTAACAACCGACCAGACCGCCCCTTGATTAACAAAAACAACCAAATTTGCCGTGAAATGCAATTCCTTTTTTGATTCTTTTTTCGTTTCTGCTGACTCGCAAAATTGGTTACCGCGTTGTGAAGCTTTTTGCAAATTTTGTTTTTCTTATTCTGCTTCGTCCAACAGCAGCGGCGGCAACGATAACAACTTCTCAACGACGGCAACAAAATTTACAGCTGTAGCTGCCTTTGCACAGTGGTGCAACTGTTCAGCTTCACTTATTACGTATATTATCAAAATACGAATGAGAGTAGTAATTTTTATTTTGTTAAATTTTGATGTAATTTTTGAATTTTTTTGGTAGATATTAGCACCAAACACTTCAGAAAATAAATTATTAGTTTTAATCGAATATTTGACTATGTGACTAAGTGAATATATGTTATTTAGCTAAAGTGTCCCCCACATGCGTGTGTGTGTGTGTGGTTCTTCCACTAGAATCAAATAATAAGCTAAATACATATGAATGTATATACTTATGAATTATATATGTACATATGAACATATGTAAGTTGGTATGCCAAGAGCATACATACATTTGTATGTATGTATGTGTATGTGTGTTGTAGCCACACCGAAGCACAACAATCACACGCCTCTGGCGTATCCAGCGTAATGGCCGCCACTTTGTACACGAATAGCTAGCTAATTTTTTGGCAGCCTTCGTCACATGCGCAGAAAGAGCGCCATCGACACAGGCCCACTGTGCAACGTGTTGCCGTTGACGGTAGCGACAACAGCAACCGCAGCAGGCAGCAGGCAGCAGTGATCGCCGCACGAGCAAAGCTGTATAAAACAAGAAAGCGAAATCAACAAAGAAATATACCGAAATAGCAATACTCTTCCTGGCCAGTTGAACAAATATTCAAACAAATTCCGTTAGCAAACATTAAACAAAAGAACATCTTTCAAAAAGGAACAAAACTTCTGCATGAAATTTGTTCTCTGACTCCGAATTCGCCGCGCTTTGACCCACGGTAAGAAGAAGTTCACGGCGATGCAAATGATGGGCGAGAATTGTTCTCGTTCTAAGCTTTCGGCAAAGCTTGTCCCGTAGCTGCAATGCCTTGTGTGTTGAAGTGCTTAAAGCACAAAAACAAAGTTGGGAAGGTGTTTTTGGTGTTGGTTGGGAGCGGGAGCAAGGGCGGGGGCGTGGGGCGTGAGGCGTGGGGTGAGCACAAAACCAAGTGACGAACTTATGGCTAACAGCAGCGGCGGCGACGGCAGTGGCGGCCGCAGCAGCAACAGCAGCAGCAGCAGCTACACCAGCACCACCAGCAGCAGCAACAATAACAGCAACAACAGCAGCAACAACAACAGCAATAACAACAATAACAACAGCAACTGGCCCGTTTGGAGCAGCGCGCATGCCACACACAGTTTAAATATGTGAAATTAGTACAAATCGTGATTTCAACAGCGAACGACCGCCGACGAACGACGAAGCGGCGAAAACAACAACGAACGTGTCGGGGGATCGTAACGTCAACGTCGAGTGGCAACAGCAACAACAGAAACACCAACAACACCAGCAGCAACGGCAACGGCAACAGCAACAGAAACAGCAGCAGCAGCAGCAACGTCACGTCGCACGTATGTATTGCGGCAACAACAACATGCAATAAAACAGCTGATAGCAGCAACAAATAGAAAACCCAAAACAGTCAACAACAATAGCAACAGCAACAGCAACAGCAACAACAACAGCAACAACAAAGTGTCGCATTATCAAGCGAGCAACCAACAGGTCTCCGGCAGAGCAGCAGCAACAGCAACAAAAGCAGCAGCAGCAGCAGCAGCAGCAGCAGCGGCGGCGGCGGCAGCGACTACGTTGACTCGTCGAGTGAGCGAAAAAAAGCCCCCGCGTGCCGCTGCAACCAACTAATACACGAACACACACACACACGCACACACAATACACTGAAAGACACATGTGTATGCTCGTACATACGTACGTACGTTTGTACGTATGCGCACACCAATACAAATAACACACATACATAAATACATACATACATACACACTGAGTCGCACACACCTTAGCGTTGATTTTGGACGAAGCGACGCACAGTGGTTCAAAAAGCTCTTAAAAACTGATCGCACGTGGTAAACAAAATATCGATCAGGGTTCGACTAAGGGAAAAGAATGGAAAGATTATGGGGATTCATAAATTTCAAAAAAAAAAAAAAAATAATATTAGTTAATTTTATAATTTAGTATTTTTATAATATATAAAAAATTAATGGGGTATACTTATTTTGGGGCAAGTGATGCCAAACTAAGAAAAGGTTTTCCGTGTTACCATTTTTCATTTGTAAAGACTTCAATCAGGATAATCGACACTTAATATCGATAATCTCCCGTCATTAGGTGCAGGTCTAAAAAAAAAAATAAATTTTTAAAGGAAAAGCCACTGATAAAATTTGAAGCATTAAAAACGCTTGTCTTGCGAACCCAAAGTGCATTTAATGCCGAAAATATAAAAAAAAAGCTAAAAGTTATAAAATTCAGGAGCTGCCAATTAATTGGTTACCACTGTGAATCGCTTGCTCGCGCGCTCTCTCGCACAAAGTGCAGCTGAGCTGCCGTTTGGTCACCGCCGCCGCCACACTTGCCGCTGCTGTTACTGGTGCTGCTGCTGCTGCTGCTAGCTTCCTCTGCCACACAACCGCTAGCCGCGGCCGTCGCCGTCGCCGCCGCCTCAGTCGAAAGTCAAAAGCAACGTGTTGTGGACGCTTTTTTTTTAACGTCGCGTTGCGTTTTGCGTTGCGTTGCGTTTACCTTCTTTGCTTACCTTCCTCTTTCTCTCCGGCAGCCGGTTGCGCGCGCGCGCACCACCAACCCCAACACACCACCACCACCACTACCACCACCACCACCACCAGCAGCCAGTCAGTCAACCAGGCAGCCGCACCACCCATTGCACCATAGCACAAAACAGCACCACTGCCGCCTCCTTTCCAGCTCAGCTTTCACCACACGATGTCCAGCAGCGCCGCAGCGCAGTACAAATTCGACGCGAACTCCTCCAATGCCATAGCTTTGATTACAGACCCCGCAGCGCTGCCGCCATCGCCGTCAGCGCTGGCATCGACCGCCGACCGCATTGAGTGGTCGCGTGCAACAATCTTGGGCTTCATCGAGGACTATCGACGCCAGCGTGTGCTCTGGGATCCAAACACCAAAGGCTACCACATTAAGCAAACCAAATACGAAGCCCTTAAGCTCCTAAGTCAAAAGTACGGAACGGAGATTCGTTCGATTCGCTCAAAAATCAAGTCGCTGCGCTCCTCATTCCACCGGGAGCATGGCAAGGTGCTCAACGGGCGCAACCGCGGCGTTCACTATCAGCCCATGTGGTTTGCCTATGACGCCATACGTTTTATACTAGACGGTGAGCGGGACGCGGATGCCACTGCCTTGGATGCCGCCGTTGATGGCGATGTGAAGACGGCGGTTGTCACGGTAGAGGGATCCGAAGCGGCTGATAAGCTGACGCTGATGCATAGCCTAGATCTGGAACAGCTGACAGCTGCTGCTGGCAAGCAACACGCTGAACAGCATCAACACCAACACCACCACCAACAGCAGCAACAGCAACAAGAAGAGTTCGCTGTTCGGGTCGCCGCCGCCGTTGGTGTTCTCGCTGCTGCTGCGGCGGCGGCCAACGTCAGGGAACGGGATCACAATCTGGACAATGATGCAGCAGGCTCCGACGCTAATTCCAACGGTTGTCCAGGCAGTGGCAGCGACGCAACAGCACCCAATGCAGTCGTCTCAGCAGCTGTGGTAAGTTTCAATTGTCTATTGCTTATTGCCTTTTGCTTATTGCCTATTGCCTATTGCCTATTGCCTATTGCCTATTGCCCATTGCCTACTGCTTATTGCCTATTGCCTATTGCCTATTGCCTATTGCCTATTGCCCATCGCTTATTGCATATTGCCTTCTGGCTCTCGCTTTTGCCTATCGCCTATCGCCTACTGCCTATCGATTTTACTTTGTTGTGCATATTTTTCTCATTTCTTATGTCCCATACACTACAAACTGCCGAGTTACATACACTACACACTCTTCCACGTTTGTGCATACAAAACCTTATTGTGTCGCTTACAGCGGAGAGCTTGAAAGTGTGTGCATATCACACATTCACACCTTAGCCCATGTGTGTGTGTAATTGGTTGTTGCCAATAATAATTGTGGAAACTTGAAGATAAGAAGTCCGTTGTTATATGTTAAAACTCTTCTCCACAATATGTAGGGTATTTGAGCACGTGTATGCTTGATTGCAGCATTCTTGTCTGTTTGTTGTTGTTGTCGTTCCGGTGAAGCTTTTGCTTTGCATGCGAGTGAGAATGACTGTGTGTATGTGTAAATTTGTTTGACTGTGTATGTTAGCATGTTTGTACATATTTATGTATGTACGTACGTATGTATGTATGTATATTTTATGTCGCTGCTTGTGTGCGTGAGTGGTTTGACTTGTTTTGCGGCAGCAGCAGCAGCAGCAGCACACGCGCCGACGCTGCTCGCTCTGTGTCTAGCGGTTTGTCAGCAACAGCAAAAACTGTGGCGCACAGTGACACGAATGTTTTATTAAAGCCCAAATTACGCGCATATATGTATGTATGCATATGCATATGTATATGAATGTGTGCATGCAAAAGTGGACACAAAATTCACTTGTCTGCGTAATTTTTTAAATAACAATTTATAGTTTGATGATCGTTTTGTGATGTACAGTAAATTGCATATCGTGCGGATGATCAAAGAAGACTCAAAATATTTAAGCGCATAATCAGAATATCGATGTTTGTCACTTATCGATATTTCGGTACAAATGTATATTAGCTTTCGATTCTAACTTCGTGCAATTATTTTGTATTAGATTTGCGTCCACTGTACTGTTGCTGCTATTGCGTCGCATGCGCTTGATAAGCTCCGTGTGTTGTGCAAGTGTGTGCGTGTGTGTTTGTGTGTGTGCCTCTCTCTGTGTGCAGTTGTGTGTGTGTCAACTGGCTTTGATTTGCGCTGCTGGTGCTGCTACCATAGCCATAGCCATAGCCGTAGCCGTAGCTGTAGCCATATGTGTGTTGCATCAGCCGTAGAAATCGGTAGTCACACGTTTTGTGCCGACCCTGCCCCTCAACTAAGCACACCGCCCCTCCGTCCCACGCCCTCCCGTGGACCCGCCTAAGCAGCAACAGCAGCCGCAGCCGCAGCAGCAGCAGCAACAGCAACAGCTTCAATATAGCAAGTTGATCGCTTGCTGCGTTTCGCGTTTATTTTGTTTTTGTTTTCATTGTTATTTTTTTTTTTCCTACTTTTGCTCTTTTCATTGTTGTTGTTTTGGTAGTGTTGAATTTTTTTGTGTGTTTCGTTCGTTTGACCGTCCGTCTTTCAGTCCGTTCGTCAGGCCACTCGTTGGTCCACTTCAATGTTGACTTCTCTCCGCCTCGCCTCGCTGCACCGCGTCGTCTCGCTTCGTCTCTACCCCTTAACTAATTTAATCGCCGTTGGCTCTGTGGTTCTGTGGCTCTGTGGCTCTGCCCGTCGTCATCTGTATGCAAACTTTGTCTCTCAACGTGCGTCTGTGTGTTTGCGTGCGTGAACATGAGTTCGTGTGTATGTGCGGATGTGTGTGTGTACAGCTTTTTAAAGGTAAGTCTGTGGCTTTTATTCTAGTATTTATTGTTGTTATTATTGTTAATATTTTCGTATTCATTGTTGTTGTCGTTGTTGTTGCTGTGCCGTCTCTCTTTGTTGTCGCCTCATCTTTGCTTAATATAATTATTATTTTTATTATTTTTTTGTATTGCTGTTATTTGTCTGACAAATTCTTCACACTGTCATAATTGTTGTTCTTGATGTGTTGTTGTTGTTGTTGTTGTTGTTGCTGTTATTATATTATATTTATTTGTTGTCTTTGCCTTTTTTGCTTTTATCTAACGATTTGTTTTTTTTTGTTTCTTTTTTTTCCTCTTTCGCAGACACGTTTCTCTTCCGATTTGGATGGCGAGAATTACTGCAATATCAGAGCCGAAGATGTGAAAACAGAAATTGTAAGATTGACTATTAATTAACTGCCCCCACCCCTTACCCCTACCCCCTACCCCATAACTCGCTTCCCTGTCCCACTACTACACTTGGGTACAAAATATTCTAATTGCATTTTAATTGAAACCCCGAGCCATAGTTATGGCTCTTCCATTTGTTAAGGCGTCTGTTTTAAAGCTATAGGAAGTCCAGTTAATCAAGGGAACACACACACACACACATACACATATGCACGCAAGCAGTTTTCTTGAGATGTAATCTGATTGGAATTGACTTGCAAGGCTTAGATTAAGTTGGGTTAAGTGAGGTTATGTTAGCTTGGGCTAGGTTAAGTGAGGTTATGTTAGCGAATTAAATTAATGATTGAACTATCAGCGAGCTTGAGGTGTTATCCAAATACGACAAAGTGTGGGTGGAAGTTGAGACATAATTAATATTCATATAAATATATATTATATTATTATCTGATTAAAAACTGAAATACACAAAATATCGATTAAAAAGTGATCGATCTTGACATGGGTGATTAAACTGGAAGATGGGTTATAGAGTCCTGGGATTGCCTCCATTCATTTGGTTTCCTTGTACGAATAAGTTACTAACCATATTCCAATTGGAACCCTCCTCTCATTTCATCCAAATCCGAACTCCATGCGCGCACAGATCGAGTACGAGACAGAGCTGGGAATGCTCGATCGGCACACGAGCACGCCGCTCTCTTTGAGCTACAATAAGCCGACGGATCTGACGTATAATCATCGGAAGCGCAAGGCCCAGATGGATGATGGTGGCGTTGGGGACCTGGGGGGTATAGGAGGTGTGGGCGTTGGTATTGTTGGGGGCGTGGTGGGGGCTCTGACTTTGACGCCGATCAAGTCCACATCGCATTCCCAGTCAACATCGCAGCACCATCACCACCACCATCACCAGCAGCAGCAGCAGCAGCAACAACAACAGCAGCAGCAACAACAGCAACAACAACAGCAGCAGCAGATGAACCACAGTCAGATAGCATTTCATGCGCTCCAGCAACACTTTACCCACAATCTCAGCCACAACGGCAATGGGCAACCACAGCAGCAACAGCAGCAGCAGCAGCAGCAGCAGCAGCTACAACAGCAACAACATTCCAATATCATGGCACAAAAACGTGATCGTGATCGTGATCTCTCCTCCTCGCCAACTGGAACCAATAATATAACCAATATAAACAGCCATTCGTCCACATCCTTGGAGCTGCACTCTCTGTCAGCGACAACAACAACGTCTAGCAGCGGCATATCCAGCATTGCTGCCACGCCTATTAAGCTCAGCACCAGCAACACCAGCAACAACAACAATAGCAGCAGCAGCAGCAGCAACAGCAACGGCAACGGCAACGGCAACGGCAATGGCATCAGTGGAAACAACAGTCTGAGTGCCAACCACATGGATGAGTACGGAGTCTTTGGTGAGTACGTGGCCATCACCATACGCAAGCTGAAGACGTCCAAGTCAAAGATCGTTGTGAAGCACCTGATCAACAATCTGCTGTACGAGGCGGAGCTGGGTAAATACGACCAGGGGATGCCCGCGACCAAGGAGCCGCCGCAGCTCTATAAAATGCAGTAGAGGATGCAAATAGTCAATCTTTTTTCTTCTTTTTATATGTAGTGGGTGGGTTTAGGGGTAGGGGGCGAGGGCGGGGGCGAGGATCAGAGTGGGAAAGATGGATAGATGGGATAAGGGCATGGCCATATGTGACGGGATGGAATGGTCGTAAGTTAGGCGGCTTGTAGTTAAGTGAGTGCCCGGTCAGGAACCGGAACTGGAGCAGGAACAGGAACAGAAACGGAAACAGGAGAAAATGAAAGGAGTGGGAAGGAGGGGCGCCAAAGTGGGGACCCAGCAGGGGGACCGAGGGAACGCACTAGTCAGCAACGCAAACAGAGTAAACAAGAGCCAACAATTCTAAGAGTAGTTAAGCTAGAAAAGGATTCGTGGGGCTGCCACTGAGCAGGGGGCGGGGTGGGGGGTGGGGATGTGAAGAGAAGGGATTGCCAAAGGATGAGGAGACGAGAGACGAGTGAGACGGGGTGGGGAGGGTGGTTAAAGTAAGTGGCGTAAAGCATCGCCAAGCGCATTTCATTCAGGGACAAAGACCATTTAAGTACTTTATACAAATATGTACATAAATACTATATATATATATATAGACAGGCATATCGGGGATATATCTCGATGTGCGTAACGCACAGATAATGTTATCAACATGCAGTCAGCAATCAGTCAGCGACCCGCGGACTGGCCGCCAGGACCGGAACCAGAACTGGAACCAGAACTGGGACCAGGACTGCGACCAGGACTGGCGGCTGCGAAGGGGGTGCAAAACAAATGCAGAATAAAAGAAAGAAAAAGAAAAAAGAACAATAAATAAAAAAATAATAAAGCAGAAGCAGAAACAGAGAAAGTAGAAGAAGAAGAAGAAGACGAAGAGGAGGGAGAATAAAGAAAACATACCATTAATTAAAGTGAATTAAATATTACGTTTGTTTTTTTTTTATTACTATTATTATTATTATTATTATTATTATTATTATTATTTTGATTACTATTACATATTATATATTTTTTTTATATATACATATATATATATATAAATATCTGTTTACTTTATTTACATTTGGCAATAACATTTGAACTCAGGTGCCTTTATTTTGTAGTCAATTAAGAGTTGTTATCCTATGCATTAATTAAACGTATTTGTATGTAGATGTGCGTACACCCACGCATACATGACTCCCCCCTCCCCCCATCCCTCTTTCACTCCCTCCCTCTCTGTGTGTGTGTGCGTGCGCGTGTGTGTGCGAGTGTGCGAGTGTATGCGTGTGTGTATGAACCCGTTGAATCAGCAACTAAAAACTGTAGCCACAATGTAAATTTAATTATTATTAAAATAAAAGAAAATTTTTTTTTTTTTTTTTCTTCGGATCATGTGAAAAACGCTATAAATATTGACACATGATTTCCCAGACCCCCAAAAAAACACTTTGTAAATAGAAAAATAAAAACAAAAACAAAAGCAAAGAAAAAAGAAAAAAGAAAAAAGAAAAAGCAAAAACAAATACAAAAGCCAAGCAAAAGCAAATGCAAAAGCAAAAGCAAAAGCAAAAGCAAAACGAAAACCAACAAAAAACATAAAGAACCCATGAATATTTAAGTATCTATTACATTTTTGTTACTGAAACTAATTTGAATTGAGCAAAAAGTTAATTAATAAAACTGTTGAATTATTTCATTTTGAAAAATGACACCAGCTGAGTTTTTCCTTGGACGTGGGGCGTGGGGCGTGGGCATAGGGGGGTGGGGATGTGGCAGCTGCTGCAGTCGCGACTTTGGCCTCTCTGCGGATCTGCACTCTGCACACTCTCTACATAAGAGCAAACTTCATCATCATCATCATCATCATCATAATAATAATATTCATCATCATCATCATCATCATCATCATCATCATCATCATCATAATCATAGCTTCCTCCATGTCCAGTCATCGTATGTCTAAGTCTTCAATCAACCCGTGGAATAATAGATTGTCATCCCACCTTTTCATCGATGATGATGAAGACTCCCATTCCATCCACCAATGTTTCATCATCTCGTCCATCATTTATCCTTTCATTAAGTGGCCATCATATAGGGAACTTTTACCCATCATTATCCTTGTAATCATCGTAATGATTAACATCATTTGCTTCATTGCCCTTGCCATCATCATCATTGCTATCAGGAACACATTCACTGTTAACTATACTAATGTTTTTTTAACATCATTATTATCATCATTACTACCACTCATTTCACCATTAACATCATCATCACCTACATCACCTTTAACATCCTTGTATTTATCCTCTTCATATTTATCCTCACCATCAACATCCACATTATTTATTTTAGCATCATCATCGGCATCAGCGTCATCAATACTTTCATCATCATTATTATCATCATAGTCATCGCTTTCATCTGATCTGATCTGTTTCATAAATTGTTACCTGTGTTGATAATCATCATGTTTATTATGATTATCATGTGCGTTAAGTTCGTAATGGGGTTAGACGTTCTCTGATCTGATGACATCCCGCGACACTTTCGTCATTATCGACATGTTTTTCAAAAGTCATTATCATCATCATAATCGTCAACATAATAATGATCATAATAGTCATCATAATAATCATCATAATAATGATCATAATAATCATCAACATTCAACTCTTCTATTGACGATTTCATAGAACATTTGACTCCTTAGCTAATTATCATTTCTGTAATCATTATGATCGTCTTTTCGATCCATCATTTACATCCTTTTCGAACTTTTATTCTTATTTTAATTATTATCTTTTTTTCTTTTTCATCTTCCTTATTTCACCTTTCATTTGGTTGAAAAAAGTATCCTGATAAATACTGGAGAAACACCTTTCCTTTAACAGGAACTCGTGCCTTAGGTGTATACTAATGTGATGACTTCCTAAATAAACCTTAATTAATTATTTTTTTAATTAATATATCCTTTATCCTTGATGGGATTACTTGGGATATTCGGAATTTAGCTGGGAGACTTTAAAGTCTCTAGGAAGCTAACTTTAAAACTTCCCTGAAGTTTGAAAGACTTTGTAGGTCTTAGGAGCTTCTGGTGGTACTTTTAGGTTATATTGAAATATTGATGGATGGACGGAATCATCAGATTTGGCGTTGGTAATTTATATGTATCCCCTGATCTTTCTGGTGTATATAACTAGAGCTTTAATATCTGTATTTAAATGTAGTCCCCCATTTCAAATAATTTAATTTGAAGCTCAAGTTTGGGCTCTGATTGTAAATGGAGTTTTGATTTGTGGCTTCCGATTAGCCAAGTACCGCTTGAGGTCCAAGACTGAGGCTACTGCGCATTTATAATGCGATTACCCGCAGCAGTACCCATGGACGGCGGGTCCCGCACTCGCACCCTCTTGTGATTGTGTACGGCTCCTCGGTGCTACGTTTGGTCGGAGTCGAATGGATGGCTCATTGTTGCCTTTGGCGTGAATGGAAATGAACATAAATCAGAGATGCTCTCGAGTGTAACGAGGAGCTATGCCAAATTGGCTGGGACCGCACGTCGTAAACAAATCAGAAATAATATAAAAATTATGCGAATCTCAGAATCGGATAAATTAATAATAAAACGCCGAACGACCTACAAAATAATAAACATCATAATTGTCTATGAATATTCAAGACATTGTTACATACGTCTCTCTCGAACTGAACAACCTTAGCGAAACTTGATCTAAAAACGGGTTAGGTTCTTGGCCCAACATATCACTACTAATGCTCCCCACACTAACTGGAGCTCCCTGATGGGGAGGGGGGGGGAAGCAAATCTTGTTCAAGAGCTGTAAAGCCTTTCGGTGGAAGTCCTTTGAGGAAGGTTAAGTCCATAAGCCAACTGAATATGCGCATCACAGACAAAGACTGACCGATGGGCGACTCTGCTATACCCTACACTCGGTTGCTTGGACGACCAAATGGGACTTATCACTGACTGAACATTCATTTTGAAGTGAAGTCATAGCTAAATTGAAATCTGATCAAAACTCGGGGAATTCTTGACTTTTTGAATCTATCTATTTTGATCAAGAAGATATATGTATACATAGAGAATATATATAGATAGAGGATCGCTCATATGAAGCTCCCTCCAAGCGGCACACACAGCGAAGTGTGAAATTGAAAAATAGTTTTTATTTATAACCCATTGATAAGACTCGACAATAAACGATGACTGATAAGAACCACGAATAGAGAGCTCCGAGACTTATGTATTTGGATCAAGGCCGCAGAAAACTAAAATTGCTTTCCACTCCGCCTTCCAATATCAAATTGGAAAGCTTCTCCATTCCAGTCGAAGATAAGTTATGGAACGATTGATAGATATACATATATATTATATATAGATATATTATATATTATATTATATATATGTATTGATAGATAGAAGACATACGGGAGCTGAGGGAAAAGCCTAGAAAGTGGTTTCATTTTAATACCGATTGATGGGTATTTTTTGAATACTGTATTATATACCTATCTATAATATGGTATATGACATAATTTAGTATTTAGATAATAACATATAATACAAGTTATATACATGCCTTATATACCATATACAAGGACAAAATTATTGCTGACTTCGGTGGACTCTGATAGCAAACCTTAAGTCCTGAGTCCCGAGAGGGTTTTTTCTTTGGTATTTCGGGATTATAAATTACATATAATACCTATTTAATATATAATATAATATAAGTCCAAGGTTCTTATACAAGACTTTTGCCTCTTTATAGAAATAACTGTGTAGACCGCCTTCAAGGGATTGCCCCAGTTCCGTCTTTATCCTTTAGAGCACATGAGTTGGGAACTTTAATTTAAAAGGATTCTAGACTCTTCTTATATATTTAATAGGTAATAGGGAGTGTATATGAAGTATATAAATCAGATATAAGGAGTATATAAATCGGATATATGAAGTAGGCAGTATAAGAGTTTAAATTCATTTATAATTTAAACTCTTATACTGCCTGCACTCTTATACTGCCTAAAAATGATATCAGATGAAGGATAAGATCGAAAATCGCTTTCTTTTCATCATAATTTCAAGTGATCCTGATCCTGGTTCAGATCCTGTGATCTACATCTGTCACCTGGGGGAGTAAGGCTCACCAAGTATCTAATTTCGTCAGGAGTCACTTCCTAATTTAATTATCCTCGAATGATTAATACTTTTACAGGCAAGAAAGAAAAAAACAAGCCGCGAATTAAAAAAAAAAATATATCTTCAAGTGTCGTTTAACACTTTTTCGATTCGGGGAGTAAAACGTGTAGTGGGGCAAAGGAAGGGGGGTGGGGGGTAGAGGGTAGGGTAGGGAAGGGGAGATATGAGACATACGAGACATGCGACGACTACATTTGCCACAAACAGTAAGCAATAAATATCAGATATAGACACACACACAGACACACATATATATACATACATATATACTCACACACACACACACACACACACATGCAGACACATGTAGATATAATGCAATTGGCAGTTCGTAGAATTTGTAGTGTTTTTCTAGGAAATCATCGGAGGAACGTGTGTAGTCGATGTTATTGCTTTGATCGTCTGGCTGTCTGACAGATTGGCAGTCTGGCTGTCTGGCAGTCTGGCAATCTGGCAGCCTGGCAGTCATGGGTGGAGGGGGGAACGATGGCAAGGGAGAAACGTTAATGGTGGGGCAGGGGCAGGGGCAGGGGCAGCTTGGGTAGTGTGTTGGGGCGCGGTGTTGGTGTTGGTGTTGGTATTGGTGTTGGTGTTGGTGTTGGTGTTGGTGTCGGTGTCGGCGTTGGCAATCCATAGAAAATGACGCAATGCTTTTTGAAACCCATGAAGAGGCCCCAAGCAGCTGTCGTTTTGTTGGGGCTTTTGTTTTGCTCGTCGCGTTTCGTTTTAGTTTCGCTTCGCGAAGTTGAAAGCAACATCAAAACTGATGATAAATATTACACTCGCAGACACACGCACAGACACACACACACACACACACACACACACATGAACAGAGAGCGGCTTTAAGCTGAGCACTGGGGCCCCCATGTCAACAATCAACAGTTTGCCATAAATTATTTTCGCAAACAGTTTGCGCCACCCAATGCAGCCCCCAGGGAGCACCAGTAACAGTGTTGATAAGCAGCCAAGTAAATATGCACACACACAGGCACACACACACACACACACACACACATGGGTATATACTTATATAGTATATAAAAGCATGTGCTATGTGCACATGGCTCCAGTTTCATACGCGATTGTCACATAATCAAGCATTGAACAAGTCCCCAACAATCCCCCCTTTCCCCTCTCCCCACTACCATCACCACCCCCACCCCCTTCATCCACTACTTCCATACTATTCCCAGTAGCTCAAGCCTGATAAAAACAACTTAGAGCTCTCCAAGGTTTCACATCAGACTGAGGCATACCCTGTACATGGGCTGAGTCCAGAAAAGGCCTCGAAAAGTATCGTCAAAGCTATCGATACTTAAATATCGATAGGCATCCATTGGGAGGGCATTTGTATGGCATCTGTCTAAGAAGAGCTCCTTTCATCCTAGAGACTTTCCATCTTTGAGACTCCTCTTGTTGCCTCATATCTGCAACCCTTTGAGTCTGCCTTCTGCTGGCGCTCACTGGGCATACCCCACCCTGGCAGGATAAGGATAAGGGGTATCCATAAAGGAATATACTATGTAGTCCCTGGCAAAAACAGAGGCGTTAAGAGACCTGCGTTTGTCAGCTGCTATTGGGAAAGGTTCGAAAGTGTTGTAAATCAATTAGCCAAAAGTGCCAACCATAACAGCAGCAGCAGCAACAGCAGCAACAACAACAACAACAGCAACAACAGCAATAGCAACAACAACAATGGCAACAATCGAGAAATGTAAGTCAAGAAATTGCGTCGTAGACAACCCTCAACAATGTTGTCCAAGTGCATTGGGAAAGGGCAACCAGGCCAAGCTCTTTCAGCGGTGTGGGCGGAGGGCGGTGGGTGGTGGGCGGTGGCAGGCGGGATTGTGCTGGGCTACAACTGTGAAGTTGTTGTATTTGTGTGTAGTGAGAGAGTGAGGGAAAGAGGGTGGAGGGAGGGAGGGTCTTGGCTACCGGAACCGGGCTGGAGCATTGAGCTCCAGAGTTGCTGTAACACTCGCATTTCCAATATGATTTATGGCAAAACAAAATGCACAAGTGCTGTTGCAGCCATTACGATACTCGTCTGCGATTGCTGCCTCGTAAATAATGTTGCGGGTTCCCGAGTTCCGCAATGTTGCAGCAACCAACAGGCCACCAGACGCGAGCTGCAGACGGAGAGATGGCGATGGCGCAGGCGAAGGCGATGGCAATGGCGATGGCGATGGCGATGGCGATGGCGATAAAGGTTGAAGATAGAGGCAACAACTGAAGGCAAAGGGGGAGGGAGATAGGATGGTGATGGGGAAGGCAGAGATGGCGGGGGAAGGCGGGAGATGGAGGTGAAGGTGAAGCGAGGCTGTTGCAACTAATTTGTTGCCCTAATGGAGGATTCAACTTCAGACTCAGGTAAAGGCAGAGGCGTGCAGTTCAGATCCTGGAAGTAGGTGAAGCTTCTGGCATGGCTTTAGGGAAAAGTATGTGTGTGTGTGTGTGTGTGTAATCAAAGATAATTGAAAGCAGCTCAAAAACTATCCTTGGAAGTGATTTTCAGACTCAACAGGATATGCATTGTTCGCATGTCTCTGGAAGAGGCGCATCGAAAGGTGAAACATTGATTTATTTCCCTTTCAGTTTTTTAGGACTCCTAAAAGGGATTCTAAGGAGAGTGCAATTTGGGCATCAATAATTCAGAGATCCCTTTCTCAGCCTTTTTTGAGTCATCAATTCAGATTTATGGAGTCTTTTTTTGGGGCCTCGACGCCAGATCATCGGCAGGATCGTCAGCTGTTTTATGGCTCGCATAATAGCCTTCAAATTATAGGGAATAATTAAAGAGCCATTAAATTCATGGGACTCATAATGGAGGAGCAGCCGAACAATAGCCGCCGATAGGAGAGAGAAGGCAAATCAAATTGGCCAGAAAATAAAAGCGGCCAAGGGGCGAGGGGCAAGAGGCGAGAGGCAAAGGCGAGAGGCGAACGAAGAACGAGCGAAATATGAAATGCGAAATAAAAAATGGGAAATAAAAACAAAGAACAAAAAACAAAAATGAAAAATAAAAACAAAAAGCAAAAAACAAAAAACAAAAAATAAAGAATAAAAAATAAAGAATAAAAAATCATTAAATGCACGAAATGGCAGAGAAATGTGCCACGGCCATTAAGAATTATATGCCCCGAAGAAGAAGCAAAGAGGAACGAAAAAAGAACTACAATAAAACAAAAATTGAAAAGCCAAAAAGCCAAAAAGCCCCAGAGCTAAGGAGTTGGGGCGCTGGAGCTGTGGGGGAGCTGCAAAGTTGGGCTGCCGGACTTTCGGGCTGTCGGACTGTCTGTCTGTTTGTCTGTCTGTCCGTCGGGGAGTAATTATAATGCGATGATCACGTATTCGCATTTTGCAAATGTGCATGCAACATAATAGAAGGACGATTTATGCCCCCGATGCACTGAGAGGAAAATCAAATATGAGGGGCACAAATATTTCAATGACTCTTAATACCCTACGACGTCCCACATCTGAGGGGAGTATGCGGCTAATCGAAATTCGACTCTTATGAAGGTTCGTCCCATCGAAGTCTCTACTGTAATAGAAGTTCTTAGACGTATCCGAATCCCTAGGATATGGAAGCTATAGGCAGATTCCTTTTGGAACTGGAATAATCCTAGCTGCATTCTAGCTGCCTTGGATTGAAGGGTATACATTTAGTCGGAGTCTTTCTAGGGGCATGACTACCCCGAGTTCTTATAGAGGTTCTCCCTTTCAAATTTTGTACCCTTAGAGTTCTTAATGATACATTAAAAATATATCAGAATCAGATCGAGGCAATATATAGATTATTATGAAGTATTTTTTAAGGACTTTTCAGGGCCTCTATCCAACTTCCATTATATCACCTAACTGTCTACCTGAACTCCGATCATAATGAAGATGGATGAGCGGGATTTGGTACGTTTTGAGGTTTCTGAGTTACAAAAAAAAAATATATAGAAGTCGGTCAGATTGGGCAGTAATTTTAACAGTTATATAAAGTCCTGGATTATCATGTGAAGATTCATGTGAAGAGGAATCCCCCAGGACTTCCTGCAACATATTTTCCCAAAAGTTGTGAGTTGTTCGGCCAGTGAGAAGGAGGGGCATTCAGTTTGAGGTCCGACCTGGTACGATCGAAGTACTATATCATATAGCTGTATACCATATAGATTATTTGCCTAAGTTTAATGGACAGAGTATTTGGCATTCGATACTCTATTAGAGGAGACACACTCTGGCTTGTTTACAGCCATCATCCTCTCGGCCAACGTTCCCCTGGTGCCCTCCCCGTCCGCAATATATATAAAATGTTAAACACTTTGCCAAACGACAAGCAACTCCACTGCCTCCTCCAGTAATTGGCTCAAATTACAGAAATTCGCTGCTGATTCGAACCGCAGACCATCCAGCAGATCTGCAGAGCTCCCCACAGATCCACTCGGCTCCTCCACGAGCTCCACGAGCTCCACGGAACAGCAGCTTCGATGTCCACTCCTTAACCCGGACATACGGGCATCTCGACGGCTGTTATTGTCGTGGCACAATATTATTTCCAAAAATGAAACGAAACAAAACCAATACGTGACCAGAAATTAAAAAAAAAAAAACAAAAAAAAAACCGACTAAAAATAAAAGCCAAAAGCAAAAACCAACGAAAACAACAACAAAACTCAGAAAACTGTGCAAAATAAAATAAGGAAACAGCAAAAATCGCGTTGATTTGAATTTTAAAATGTTTTCATGGCATTTGTTGTTGCCTTTGCCGCTGCACTCGCCTCTGTGGTGCTCACTGTGCCGCACAGTGGTACAAACTGCATTGCCACGTGTCTCCCATCTAAATCACACACAATTGGCCGCCAAGGATTTTCCACAGCTCCAAGCAGTCAATGGAAAACCGACGGAGACCGAGAATAAAAACATCTATGGGACTACGCGGCGTATGTGTTATATGCGTTGCTTGGCCTTTTATTAATTAAATTATTTATTGGCTTTCTTAATTGATTTCCTTAATTAATTTATTTTTTTTATATTTATTATTTACGCATAAGAACAATAAATGTATATTTTAGGCTCTAAATATTTATTTTATATCTGATTTATTTTTCTGAAAATTTATTTTTATTTTTTATTTTAACTGCTTTTTGATATTAATTAAAATTAAGTTAAAAATCATTAAAAATGATGATTGCTTAATTTGTTTAAATATTAAATAATTTAAAGACAAATCAAAATCAAAAAAAATAAAACAATATTTTTATACAGAGTTCACTTTTATTTATTTTATATTATATTTAATAAAATAAATAAATAAATAAATTCGCATTTAATTTGTATTATTACTAATTAATTAATTAATTATTAAATCATTAATTATATATAAGTAGCTTTAATAAATAAAACATATAGATTACTATTAAATAAATTTGCATAAATTTTAATAAATATTTTAAATTAATTTAATAATATTTTTTTCTGTTTATTTAATATAAAATCTTGTTTTGTTTTCCTTCTTATTTTATATATATATTTTTAAATTTTTATTATTTTTTAAATTTATGAAATTTATTATTTAAATATATTATTTATATATATATATATATATATTATTATTTTTTATAATTTTTATTCCTCTCAAGAATTTATTTTTTATTGCACTCTTTATTTTTATTATGTGCAGTTTTTATTTGTTTGTTTTGGTTTTTAATTAAATTCCCATCAAATAAATTTCTTCACTCATAAATTCTTAAAATACTTTGAAGCGCTTTAATCGAGACTTTGGAGCCTCAGTTATTCCCGAAAAATGGGAGTGCGTTTCGAGAATTGAATTCAATTTGTTTTATTACTCGTTCATTTGAATTTTATTATTACCGATTAAATATTTATTTTTAATTCCATTTTATTTAACTCCTATTTTAAATAAGCTTTTGTTTTTGTTTTTTTTTTTTGTTTTTAAGGACCTTTTGATAAAATTCATTTTGTGCTGGAATTTTTGTTGTTTTTTATTCACTTTATGTAAGTCTTTGAAAACTTCAAGGTATTCAAATATTTATAAACTTAAGACGTAAGCTTGCATCCTTGAATCCTTGAATGCTTGAATCCTTTCGTGGCTCAATATTCCCCGTTCACCTGTCCTGCGACTCTTAAAGGCATCCTTTTGATACTTGGCTTACATGCTTCTTATGCATTCAATGATTCAAATATCTGATGTGGCTACTCTCTTCTGCCCTTCACTCCCCGCCAACCGCCACCCGGCCACCCCTCACCCACAAGCTGTGCAAAGAATTGTTGTTGTTGTTGTTGTTGTTGTTGTTGCTGGTCTCATTTTTGTTGCCAATTGGAAACTTTGTTGACTGCCCGCAGCAGCTGATAAATCATAAACAACACTCGGGGCAATGCCAAGGCCATTAAATGCTGCAACTTTCTAAGCACACACACACAGACGCACACACACACGCACATTTAGGACTTTTAGGAGCATTTCATGTCGCATTCACGCTCTGGTTCCACTGTCCTCCACTTTTGCCGCTATCAGAAGAAACTTTTACACTGCCATTTGCCGTCTTTGTTGCTGCTGCTGCTATTTTTGGCTGTGTGGCCATTACATTTCACCAGTTCCAGGCTGCAGCTCCCGAGCTCCCGAGCTTCGAAGCTCCCAAGCAGCCCAAGCAGCCCAACTCCCTCAGCTACCCCACCATTGACAACATCAACAAAGTTGCAGCGGCAACAACAGACGTCGCCTTATGTAAATTGTACACAAAAAAAAAACCAAACGAAATGAAAAGAGAAAAAAAAAAAAAAAAAGTAAAAAAAGAAGAAGGAAAAAAAATAAAAAAAAAATAAATAAAAAGAAAATAAAAAGATTTTGATAATGAAACTTTTCAACGCAATAAATAATAAGGGGCGTTCAAACGAGCAAGGCAGGGCTGGGCGGGGTATGGCTAGGGGTGTGAGAGTGGGAGTGGGAGTGGGAGTGGGGGGTGTACTGGGTGGAGGCGGCTGTGCAGCAGTTAAAGTAAACGACAACGTCAAGTATTGATTTCGTGTTGAATTTTTGATTATTTCTATAAATATAAAGCATGCACAGCAAACAGAGAAGAAAGAGCACGCCAGGCAGTGGGCGGGTGGTGGGTGCTGGGTGCTGTGGCCTGGGACAGACAATCGTTCCAATTCCACACCCATTCGCGGTCTACGATTCACACCCCAACAGCAGCCGGCGGCACGCGTGCGGCACTGATAAAGCCGCTATTGTCGTCTAGGTCAAGTTTCCTAGGGGCTTAGCTCCACGAATAGATAGCCCCATAAGACAGCAAAAGTGGGGTATACCCTGTGCCTGTGCCCATACCAGTGTGGAGGGTGCTCCCAGTGGGCCACCAACTGCCGAAGAAGCTCCGTGCGTTTGAAGGATATTCTCCTGCCTATATCCTAGCTAAGCTATGGACACTCCCCATAACGATCTATAGATATATTTGCCGATTTATATATATTTCATATTTTATATTTGTTTATAGCAAAAAAAACTATATAAAATAAAAATGTATAGTAAAAATATTAAATAGAAAAAATGTTAATAAATTCTAATAAAATATATAATTAAATTATTAGAATTATTAATTAAAATATAATATAAATATAATAAATAAAATATAAAAATAAAAAGTAAAAATTCAAATATAAAAATAAAAATATGAAATGTAAAAGTAGTTGCTATAAAAAGTACATCATTTTATATACCTTTTATAGGAGAGAGAACGTAAGTCACTTTTAAAGATGCCAAAGGATTTTCAGTCCTGGCTGAACTTTAGGCTCTGAGCCAATTTATGTTCTGTTTAAGACGAGATAAGGAATAAGAAGAAAAAGAAGAAGAAAAATAAGATAAAGAAGAGGAGGATGCAGCAAGTAGAGTTCTTAGAGCCGAAACTGAACCCTAGATTATTAGAAGATGGAATGAAAGCTTAGGGTATACTTCAGGTCGTTTTCCCTGCTCTCAACCCGCTCGCGACTTGTTTTTATGATTTTATTTATTTTCGGCGCTCTTGTTTTCGCATATGGGCATAAAACTGAAAAATAAACAGACATAAAACGACATACAACCAAAATTGCTATGCAAATACAGAATATTACCTGAGCACACCCGCACACCCGCACACCCGCACACCCGCACACCCGCACACCCGCACACCCGCACCCCGCACCGCGCTCCCACCTGCCCGCCCCTTTGGCGAACGCATAAACAAGCACACACAGGCACACGCACACCTGGGAAAGAAATAGCCTCATAGTTATGGATTCTACTTACTTATATGTAGACACGGTCGCCAAAGGTGTGGCCATTGCCAGCGTCTCGCCGACGCGCAGTAAAAAAATATTAAAATATGCAAAGGTGAGAAGCAGTAGAAGAGTAAGAAGAAGAAGAAGAAGAAAACCACACACAAAACACAGAAACAAACACAGGCACACACACACAGGCACACACACAGGCACAGAGATAGGCACAGAAATAAGAATAAGAATATAAATAAAAATAGCAATGGAATAGAAAATAATAATAAAGAGAATAAAATAAATGAAATCTATAAACAATTGAAAATCGCCTTGCGAATTCAATTTGAGTACCGAAAACTATGAGCTCGTTAGGGGAATGCGTGGGGTGGTGGGTGGGGGAGGGTTGAGGGTTGAGGGGACGAGATTAGATAGCAAAAAGTTTGTGTATGATAATGGCACACATCATAGGAGAACAAGAAATATATTCATTTTCTTTATTCCCTTCAGGTGAAGATAATAAATTATAGGATTTAAAGAAGAAGTTGGGGATATGAAAAAGAAGAAGAAGAAAAAGAAGAAGAACAGGAGTCGAAGGAGTGCGAGGTGGAATAGACAGAAGGAGACGGGGCTGAACAAGATGGAGGCATAACAATGTAAGCAGATGATGGAGGATGCTATAAGGATTGTTATAGGTACCGCCATGATTGGATCTCAATATGATTACAGTTTCTATAAAACACATCATTATAATGTCCTGTGATATCATTGGCATCATACCTGTAAATTACTATACAGAAATGGGTCAGAGAGAGAGAGAGAAATGGAGAGAAAAGGGAACAATATATTTTGTTGATTTGTTTTTATATTAAGATTAAGTTCCTATAAAGATAAGATATCCTTCAATATTGTATGTTACTTATTTGAGATGTGTTATTATTATGATCTTAACTGTTATTCAGCCATGTATTTGATCCTTAGAAACTTTATTTATTTTATTATAATTTTATTGTATTTAATTATAATAATATTATTATTATTTTCAATATTATTGAAATTTGATTTATTTATTTATGTTAAGTTTTCTGTTAATTAACATAATTATGTCCGCACATGAGCCATAATTTTCAACAAATATCGAAAGTCCTGGAGACCTCATTTAATATCAGGAAGAAGTAGAAGGAGGGGCTCTAATTAAAAGTCGCTCAGGCACTGCATTTAACAGTTGTGCACTCATGTCAACAGCTGCTGTTAACTCTATGTTAAGTTGGGGTGGCCTATCGAATATTATGTTGGAAAGGCGTTACTTAACTTGTCGCTAAGCCTAAAGTCCGTTTGTGGGTTGATTGTGGGAGTTATCATCCAAGTTTATTGATTGATTGGCGAGTCGATTGAGCGATAAGGAAACTTCTCAATGAAATGTTGAATCGAGTTGGGATCATAAACCAACCGATAGGCTCGACTCCTTGTAGGGTATGTGTCGAGTGAGTCGTAATGCACTTTAGCTTGTTATTGTTATAGTTTCTTGTTTTGTTGCTGTTGTTGTTGTTGTTGTTGTTGTTGTTTTTGTTGTTTTTGTTTAAGTAGTTTTTTTTTCTGTTGTTCTTGTTGCTTTTTGCATAGAACCTAATCATAAATTGCGTCTGAAATGCTCTCGACAGTTCATATAATCGTAACAACAACAAGAACATTGAAACAACTCGCACGACAACTCATAAATATTCAACATTTGTTGTTGTGTCTATTAAATTTATTTCCATTTCAATATTTCGCATGTGTCTGTGTTGTTTTGTTGGGTTTCAGCTTTGTTTTCGCAAATACCCTGCCAGGGGCACCCTCAGCTACGGCATCCAAGTGGGAAACCCAAGGAAGTAATTGGAATTTATCTGAAATCGGATTGGCTTTCAGTTTTTAGATATATATATCTCTATAAAATAAATAACTAAATATATAATTCTTATTTAAATTAATAAATAAGTAAAAAATAATGAACAAAGGAAAAAAATAATATAAATAAATATTTTTTAATTTAAACTTAATTTAATTCATATTTTCGGTAATTAAAAAATATAAATATAAATATACTAGTATTTATTTATTTTCAATTTTGTTCAAATGATAATTAAATATAATAATAATAATTATTATTAAATAAATTACTTTATTCGTCTCCAAGAGGAAAACTCTCAGACTTATAGATATATATAAATGTATATAAGCCATAGTTATAATTGAGAATCGATTAAGGCGAGGTTACGACTAGTTAAAGGTGAAATGAGAGATTCTATATTTAAATATATATTAATCGTAATCGATCGTAATTGGATGATATTTATAATAGGCGGAGGCATAGAATTTATTTACCTAGTTGATCGATACTTGGGTGTTAGATTGCAAATTCTTATGATCCCAAGGGTGATCATATTTTCCTGCTATGTATTCTATACAGATATATTATATGTGTTTATACCATATAAATATGATACATATTAAATCGCAGCTAATTATCTGACCTTAATGCGGTCTGTATTAGATGTAAGAAAAATAAATAAATATATTTATGTAATAAATAAATGAAAGAAAGTAAATTTTATATATATTTTTAAAGAGTTTTATTTTAATATTTTTTATTTATTTTCATAACTATATTTTTATACCTTCATTTATTCCTTTTATTTTGTTTATATTTTTGGCTTCTGTATTTTTAAATTTTAAATCAAAAATTAAACAAATGAAACAAACAATAGGAACATTTTCAAAGCTCACATTAAAAATAAGAGCGCCTCAAGTGGATATGATTTTGTAGGGTATTTAACCTTCGTGGAGATGTAGAGATATTGGGGTTCGTTTTCTTGTTGTTAATATTGTGTATTTAAATTGTTTTATTGATTACGTCTGTAAACAAATAGTTAAATCGCGTTCTCAGCCTGCAAATATTTACTCGATTTTCAGCACATGGACACCGAGACTCGCAAGTACCTAAACCTCTGAGCCCCTGCACCCTCAGGCCGCCTTACAGGCCGCCGAACTTGAACATTGAGTAACACCGACAGAGAGAGAGAGAGAGAGAGAGAGAGAGAGAGAGAGACAGACTGATACGTGTATAGAATAAGGCAGAGAGATAGGAAGAAGGAGTGGGGGTTAGTATGGGAGGAGACATATGGAGACCAGACATGTGCCACTTCGAAATGGAACTATAAATAATAACTGGAGAACCCTAGACTCTACCGGAAGGAGGGTGCAGCAGTACCGTAGACTGGTTCAATAGTGTAGAGTTGTAGTATTGTTGAATCGTAGAATCGTAGAATCGTAGAATCGCATAGAATTGCTAAATCATACAACTGCTTGTTTTCTACTCAGAGAATCTGCGTAATTCAGTCCCTCGCCTTATCGACACCCTGTTCTGGTCAAGACGATTAAAATTTGCACGTTTCGTCACGTCTCGTCTGGCGCAGACTTGTTGTGACTGGTTACGTATTCGTTTTCCTATTCGAACTCGTATTCATGTTCGAATCGATCTATTCACTGTCTCGCCGTCTCGATCGTTAGAACCTATCGAGTCATTAATAGGATCGTTGCATTCCAGATGCCAGACTACATAAATGTCCATAGATGTGGGCCACAAGCAAAGGCATGGCCTTGGCTGTAATTTCACAGCATTGGGTTAACAGCGCGCCAACAGTGTTAGCCTAACAGTGACATGTTAACATGCCTAACAAAAATCAACAGAAATCGCAGTCCGTTTCAATTGCACAAGTAAATGCTATGATGACATCCACAGCCAGGAGCCTGAGTTGACTCACGTCGAATTATTAATTGATGGGATCATCTATTATATCATTTCTACAATCATTTATCAAGTGTTTAACTAATCGAAGCTTAAGATTCTTTATGTTTTTGCACAGAGTAAAAAAACTACAAAAGCCTTCCTCATTCTTAAGCTCTCAACAGATCCATTCAAAGCCACAGATCGACTGTGGTAAATACCCATATTACAAGTGTCTATCAATCATTTATCATATTCACATTTCTCCTCATACCGTCGACTTTGAACGTCTTTTAAAGATACTATAAGATCGGATCTCAAAAGCGATCAATAGAAATTTCCTAATTTCTAAGCTCTCCTAACTCTAAAGAGCAGAGCTTCACTTTGAAGATTCCTCTAATAGAATTGGTATTTGCTCTCAGGCATTAAGAGCAGGTCTGGTTTACCTTTTAATTATCCTTTAATTAGGAAAGAGCTTCAGTAAGACAGTTAAACAAGTGAAGGAATCCATTTTGATTTTAAATGTCAACTTAATATTCCAAGCCTTTGAGTGGAGAGAAGAGGATGAGAGGCTTCATTGCCTTTTCCAACTGATTACTAATTATCTCAATCTCAATACATTATATTAATATATATGTAGAACTACATGCTATATACAGAGCTCTGATTCCATTATGTCAAATGTCAAGTAGTTCAAGAACCTGAGAGTCCTTTGGTAATTAAACATTGATATCCTAACTCAATTTTCAAAGAGTGGCACTTGACAGCATAAATCGGGGCATCGAAGGACGCTCTTGAAATATGGGCTATGGTAAATCAATGTCTTATATATAGGATATAAGTAATTGGAGTCTGATTAGTAGTATAAAAGCAGCGATTCGCCACAGGAGCTTCAGGCTCAAATTCCACAGCTTTTACTTGAGAGGAGGCTGGAAGGTCGAAAGGCTTCAACAGCTGGTGACTTATATAAACATATATATAAATATTTATATATACATATATACATATATACATTAAATATATATATGTATATATGTATATATATATATTTATATAGACTATAAAGACTGGTTCCATTGGAGTTCCTAAGTAGTTCAAGTATCTGAGAACCATTTGATTAATGGCTCTTGGCTTCATAGACACAAAAGCGTCATGTAACAGGCCCCACAGTGGGCCTGATAAGTATGCGTACCAGGGTACTTATATGTCTGTATGTATACAGATGAGTGTATTATGTAAATATGTAAATCTCAACAATCATGTATATACAATTGTGTGTGTCTGTGTGTGTAGTATGCACACTTGTTTCTATTCTTAAACCAAGTGCCCATATCAATTGCAACAACTATATAAATGCCCACTTGGAGCGTCAGTCGCAAGCCTCAGCCTCAGCCTCAGCCTCAGTTTCTCCGTCCCCCCTCCACCACCCCCTATCGTGTATATTGCAGCCTGAAGTCGCTTGTAATTCAATTTGCATTTATTTATATTTTTTTATATATATTTATTTATTTTCTTTTATTACTATTTGTCATATTATTGGCAGCGACTGCGAATGCAATGAAATTTAAATATTTCATTTAACAAGCTCTTCAATTAAATTATTAATGCAAATTATTTGGTTCACATCAAGTGGTTAGTCAAGCAATGGAGGGGGTGGTATCCCCGCATAGGAATGATCCAGAATGGGGGGCTGCTGGGCTGGCGGGTTGGTGGGCCTGGGGGGCAGATGTGTGTGTGTTGCGTGTAGTGTGCAGCGTTTAATGCGAGGGTCAACATTTTAGGCACTTAAGCTTTACTTTTGTTGCATAATTAATTACGGCTTTTTGATACCCTGTCCACTAAGGAACTTCGGGTATATAGTTTCAGGAAAGTGCAATGATTTTTGGACTTATCCCATAGGAAGTATGGAATATCTGGATCAAACATAAAGCTGCACACTTTATATTTATAGCCAAAGATCGAAAATGCGTATACTTAATATTTGCGTATACTTGATATATATGTGTGTGTGTACAGCCATTCTTAATACACAAATATATACATGCGATATATAATATCAGAGATCTTTATATGTACATATATATATGGGTCTGCTTATATGTCTCCGAGACTCGATGGAATACTGGAAATTTATTAAGGTTAAAATTCAAAATTTTTCATGGTAATTAAAAGTAATGCGTATCATAAATGGCTTCTCTTCACAGTTATAAACATTCCGGGTAATAAATCTCATTTCGGAACATTATAATATATATCCTTAGATATGTCTATATATGAGTCTATATATCTATATATGAATTTATATATAATAATTCTTCGATTTTTCATATTTATTGGCTGGCTCGAAAGGAGTGTCTGAGTTTCCTTCAGTTTGAGTGAATTACAGGGTATTTTCGAGGGACTCACTGGTTGAGATTTGGCAGATTTACCGTAGCAACTGATGTACTCAACATCATGTAGAGCACTTCACATTGCGAGCTGAGCGCTAAATTTTATTTGTAGGTCATTTTCATGTAATGCAAATTACTAAAAGCACTGCCTGTGGCTGTGGGCGAGGGGCAGGCAGTTGTGGGAGGTGGGGGGGCGGGCGTGGCGTGGCGAGGCGAGGCGTTGTAGTAATCATAAAAATCAGCAGCAGCGTCGAAGTCGACGACAACGACAACGACAACGACAACGTCAACGTCAACTGTGGCAGTGGAAGTGGCAGCGGCAGCGGCAGCGAACGCAGCAGCGGCGCCGACGAAACGCAATGTATGGAGGAGACGCAGCGACTGCGAGATTTTAATATGGCGTCGGTGTTTGCCTATGCAAAACTGTTATATAAGAGTCTCTGATGGCAAAACGCAACTAACACATACACACACACACACACACACACACACACCTCAGTCGGGGGCTAAGAAGTTGTCAAATAAGACTTTTTAACCAGACAGACGACAACTGCTGTTGTTAGAAAACTATTTGTACACCCCTCGCCGTGCGCCTTTGTCCGCTCTTCCAGTTTTATGAAGTCTGCCGCTGGCTCCACCCACGTGTTGATCCCTCGACCACCCCCGCGGCGGGGACACAAAATCGCTCGCCTCGCTAGCCAGGGCCAAACTGAACATAAACCTCATAGCGAGTCTCGCGGGTTCAAGATTTCAGTCGACGCCGCCGTCGTCGCCGCTGCGAGGCTCTCCCCCAGCATAAAATGAGTTAAATACAGACTTTGAATAGAAAAACGTTAGCCTAACCTCAAAACGCAAATCAAATCAAATCAAATCTCGATTGGAAGTCGATTAATTAATTAATTCAATTAATTAAAATAGAGACTCTCCTATTGAGATCAAAGCATGTTCGATTTTTATTTGAATTCTAATTTAACTCTCGATCAATTCGAAAATATTACTATCCCGTATCGGGCCAAGCATATTATAATAGCAAATAAAATCAATAATTTAATTATCGGATCGAATTTCCCCAATTTATTCCCTGATCATTTAGGACCCTCATGTCCTCAGATATCTTAAAATTATTTCATATCAAACGTTTCGCCAAACAAGTCCTAAGGGTCTATAAGAACGAAAGACCTTAGTCATTCGAAAAATAATATCAAAGTCCCAATTACATGTTTCTGTAAATCAAAATATTATCAACTCATGATATTTTATTATTGGGTCCAAAGTTTAGACCTGATAACGCTTTCCCCTAGTTTCAAGCGATCGCTGGTCAAGTCACCAGATCGAGTCCCATCGATACTTTATTTGCTGTTGAGGGTCTCTTCACTTTTCTCACAGTAGTTTCCAGAAATTAATTTAATTTATTTTTTTAATTTATACTAAATGTTTTTTATATTAATTTTTTATATTTTTATATACGATCCTCACTGATTATGAAACAATTTAAATATATTAAAGATGACTTAAATGATCGCATCTCGATGAGAGGATCTCTTAAATTGCAGCTAATAATAACGGTATTTAATGACTTATACAGTATGTATACAGTATATATCTATATATATTAATTCTATATATATTATCTATATATCTATATATATTACTTTCGAATTGTTGGACATATAAGACCCGCCTCCTAACTGATCGTCTGGTCGCCTCAGATAAAGGAAGCGCCTTGAAACGATGATCTTAAGATTCAAACAGATATTTAAGGTTCTATCATAATTTGAATATCGAGTATCAAGTATTTTTGATCTTATCATAATTTGAATATCGAGCATCGAATCCTTTCCATAGTCTGTGCAGAGTCTTCCCAAACCTTGGGCGATGTGAGAGCTGATCTTTCGCAAGAACCGAAAGCTGCCCGATGAGCGGATAGTTTGGGCCTTGGGAGGAAGTAGCTCGTAGGCGGCTGTCCTTAGGTGTAGTGTAAATCAAGGCACTGCCCATTGATGTTATCAGCTGATCATGTTTTTCACTCGTATTATTCAAGATGTGAAGATCTCGGCAAACTGATTCCGAGTGTCAACGTGTTATTCTGATCATTCGAATCATATTTCAAAGCTATCTTCAAATTCTTTCGCTTGAAAAATATATTTTTTTCCAGCTATCGCGACTATGTGAGAAGTTTGTTGACAACATTTGCGAAAACAAGTGTTATACAAGCGGCGACTAGATAAATGAACGACTCCGAAATACCCATTAGATGGGAGACTGCAATAGACCCAGTGCTCCCTTGCCTTTTCCCCCATATCGACTGCGTAGCATCTGCAGAGATCCACTCAAATAGTTAATGGAGCATTCGCTGAATTTGATTTGATATTTGATACTTTCAATCGATATACCCGATGTGCGTGAGTTGTGCGAGGTATCGAAATGTTGTGTAATCAGAAAGCCAGAACGTCTGCAAGGTTTTCGGCATTGGAGATAGGGATATAATGCTGTTTACGGATCAACGGCTCTACTAATAATACTGATATCAGGTCTGGCAAAAAACAGTTCCAACAACAACAACAACAACAAGAACAACATGGGAAGGAGTAACAACCAAGTATACCCTAGGCTAGATAAGGTTGAATGTGTTTTGAACGCGTCTTATCAGAACGAAAGGAATTGGTCAAAAAGACGTAATCAGCAGCGTCAGAGACAGACCCGACCTTGATTTGGACTCTAGGTACACATAGAGCATTGGGTTTTTAATTGGAATCAAGTTTTCCGCTTAATGTGAATGGGACTGAATGATAAATGGGAAATTGAGAATAAATATGAAAATACAAAAATAGAAAAACTAAAAAGCTGAAGAGCTGAAAAGTGAAAAACTAGAAAATGGGTCGAAGCTAAAGTAACGCCATGGGGTCTAAAATTGAGCGCTTCGAATTACTACTTAGTTGCACTTTGCCAGACTTAACATCCACCACATGCAAGTCTCTGTGAATCATTGTTAACATGTGAACAACACGCCCCGACCAGACCCTGAACCACCTTCACCCTTCACAGCGCCTCTCCCTCCCCTCCTTCCCAGCAGTCCGTCACAGAGTCGCGCGGCGAACCAGACAACTTTTGACTGTGCAAATATTTACCCATCTAATTCACCGGGCAGACGGAGAAGTTTTATAGACTGTATTGCAACCAGCGGGCATGTGACTTACGGCTAGTTACAACTATGTGCCCATTGTCAGGTGGCTATCAATAGAGCACAGACCAGACCAGACCAGACCAGATCCCCCCTCCCCCACCCACTCACTCCCCATTCCACTAGAGCGTATAATGCGGATATTGTTAGTCTACTGATAACCAGGAATTCGCGTTCACTGGATCACCCATGGGCAAACTGTGACTTGGCGCTGCTGTGAAAAATGCTAATATCGCGTTCTCATAGTTCGTCGAGTCTTCCTACTCTTGGCTTAGGTCAGGTTTTATCTATCTGAAAATAGGTGTATTACGAATGGGGATGGAGGTTGAAGGAGGCCTAAGGTCTAGAGTCTTCTCCATTCAGTTTGGTCTTCCGCACTTGTGGAAAAATTTATGCAGGCACTTCAAATGAAAATTCCTCTCACTTCCTACTCTTGACTTAGATTAGGTTTTGCTTCTTATATAAGTATATATATTATATTAGATATGACGTCAGGTTATATTTACTCTAAGGGAATCCGAAAGTCGTTGACAGCCCAAAGTGGTTAGTCCCTTGAATTTGGTTTACACTAGATACAAATACTTAACTTAACTTATCATCCGATTAGCCTTGGCATATTATCTATTGGCTGTCATATCGGAGCAGAGCTCCACCTGTACGGGTGTACGTCTACACGAAGTACTTCTACTTCTTGATTCAGCGATTGAGTCACTTTGGCTGAAAAAGCAGGAAGATATTTTTATCTGTAGCCAAGATTCGGGGCCCTGGCAACAGTTGCAATCGTACGATTACCTATTGGAGACCCTCTAGAAACGTATATCTGGCTATGCACACATATATCTCACATATATATATGTATATATATACATATATTTGGAACTGGTGTTTGTTTATCCGATGACTAATGCCCTCAAGTTGGACAAGTGTTGTTTTGGCTTAGGCTTCAAGTGGATCGCATTTGCATGTCGGGTTGAGAACTTATAAATAAGTATGTGTGTGTGTGTGTGTGGCTTAAGTGTGTGTGTGCTCATTACAATCATCTAAGTATTACTTAATGACTTTGACTAAGCGATCTACACTAAACTGAGCCATCAAAACAACTTTCGATTACGAAATTTAGCACAACGCTTCATTGGTTTCTATTTGCAGTCGGGCCCAAGTCGAGGGCTACGACATGATAAAGACCAGAAATAAACCCACAGAACAGAAATAGAAATCACCTATGGCCAGGTATACGACTTCACGATGTTTCTTACTAAGCAGTAAATCGATAACTGTTCGACTATCGATTGTATATATTTTTGTGTTTTCAACCGGGGATTACTCTTTAGTTTACCCTTCATTTGGACCGAATTAAATCGGGTCATGAATCTTGGTATATCAAAACATATACCAAGTCTTAGCCTCCGTTACTCTGTTGCTCCTGAGGTCCGCTCCTATGGTGCATACCCCACACGCGGTACACGTTTCCAGGGTATCAGAGAACAGAAAACTTAATGAGCTTTGCGAAATGTGTTTGCTTGCCCTTTCGATGGCTGTCAAGTACACAATAAACGACAACAGGTTGAAGACTAACAGCAACAGCAACAGCAACAACAACAACAACATCAACAACTGCAATGGCAACACACGATTGAAACAACAACAACCGCAACAACAACAACAACAACAACAACTTTAACACTTAACACAACTGAAATGAAAATTACACAAAATTAAAAATGCAGCCGCAATAAACGATCATTATGATCGTCGCAATGATCATTAGGATGATGACTAATGCGATGCGATGGCTAAAACAACTCGCTTGGAACATGAAGCATTAAAAACAACAACAAAGACAACAACAACAAAAGTTAAAGAAAACAAAAAACAACTAAAAACTTGAGCGAATTTCACATTGCGAAGTCATCGCTGCGGTTCCCCAGCCACCACATCGAGTGGTTCTGTCCATGAGCGGTGGCAGTTCGGTGGTTCGATGGATCGGCGGATCGGCGAATAGCTGGATTGGTGATTCGGCGGAATTCAGAGGTTCGACGGATTTGACAGATTTGGTGGATTCGACATTGAACGGATCTGAGTCTTTATAATAGACCGTTAGAAATTCGATGAGAAGAGCGCCTGTAGGTTAAATGGTAATCAGTATATACTGTAATATACGTTTAGTATATTTCTGCTATAATTTAGAATTCAAAGCAGCATCTTTTGGGTATTTATAAAAACAAATCGGATAAAACTTTAAGCAGTACAGATAATCAATTAACATTTGTTTGGTATGTAATTTCAGCAAGTATTTTTTAGTATATAAATTGGTATTATGAAAATATATTGTGTGTTTGGTAAGTAGTATGATGGATGTATGGTATTTATTTTGGAAGGCAACTGAGTAGTTCGGAATGGTATATAACGTGATAAATTTTTGGATATAAATAAATCCATAGTTTAATATAGTTTTAGTTTAGTTTAGTATTTATACGATAGTATATTGGTAAAAAATGTAGTACAATAGAAAGTATGTATATATGTACATAGATTAGTATATTCTGGATAGACTTCGTAACAGGAAATATGTCCTTAGCTTAGTATATTGTCAAAATTATTTGTACTGGGCAGAGTACATATCGTGCTGGTATATTCTATAGTGGAATCTCGTGTTAAACAAAGCCTAAAACTAAATACTGATAAACGAGACATATTTCTGTGGAAACTGATAAAGTATCGTTGGATAATGTTTTGTTTTGGGATTATAGATACACAATTGAAGGGGATGGTATAATATGGCCATATTCAGTATTTAGTATTAAATAATATTTAGTATTAAATAATATTGAATGCTTATGAAGATAAGTTAAGCTAAGGAAGCTATTAATTAAATAAAAATTGATAGATATAGATATAGATATAGATATAGATATAGATGTAGATATAGATATAGATATAGATATAGATATAGATATAGATATAGATATAGATATAGATATAGATATAGATATAGATATAGATATAGATATAGATATAGATATAGATATAGATATAGATATAGATATAGATATAGATATAGATATAGATATAGATATAGATATAGATATAGATATAGATATAGATATAGATATAGATATAGATATAGATATAGATATAGATATAGATATAGATATAGATATAGATATAGATATAGATATAGATATAGATATAGATATAGATATAGATATAGATATAGATATAGATATAGATATAGATATAGATATAGATATAGATATAGATATAGATATAGATATAGATATAGATATAGATATAGATATAGATATAGATATAGATATAGATATAGATATAGATATAGATATAGATATAGATATAGATATAGATATAGATATAGATATAGATATAGATATAGATATAGATATAGATATAGATATAGATATAGATATAGATATAGATATAGATATAGATATAGATATAGATATAGATATAGATATAGATATAGATATAGATATAGATATAGATATAGATATAGATATAGATATAGATATAGATATAGATATAGATATAGATATAGATATAGATATAGATATAGATATAGATATAGATATAGATATAGATATAGATATAGATATAGATATAGATATAGATATAGATATAGATATAGATATAGATATAGATATAGATATAGATATAGATATAGATATAGATATAGATATAGATATAGATATAGATATAGATATAGATATAGATATAGATATAGATATAGATATAGATATAGATATAGATATAGATATAGATATAGATATAGATATAGATATAGATATAGATATAGATATAGATATAGATATAGATATAGATATAGATATAGATATAGATATAGATATAGATATAGATATAGATATAGATATAGATATAGATATAGATATAGATATAGATATAGATATAGATATAGATATAGATATAGATATAGATATAGATATAGATATAGATATAGATATAGATATAGATATAGATATAGATATAGATATAGATATAGATATAGATATAGATATAGATATAGATATAGATATAGATATAGATATAGATATAGATATAGATATAGATATAGATATAGATATAGATATAGATATAGATATAGATATAGATATAGATATAGATATAGATATAGATATAGATATAGATATAGATATAGATATAGATATAGATATAGATATAGATATAGATATAGATATAGATATAGATATAGATATAGATATAGATATAGATATAGATATAGATATAGATATAGATATAGATATAGATATAGATATAGATATAGATATAGATATAGATATAGATATAGATATAGATATAGATATAGATATAGATATAGATATAGATATAGATATAGATATAGATATAGATATAGATATAGATATAGATATAGATATAGATATAGATATAGATATAGATATAGATATAGATATAGATATAGATATAGATATAGATATAGATATAGATATAGATATAGATATAGATATAAGATATAGATATAGATATAGATATAGATATAGATATAGATATAGATATAGATATAGATATAGATATAGATATAGATATAGATATAGATATAGATATAGATATAGATATAGATATAGATATAGATATAGATATAGATATAGATATAGATATAGATATAGATATAGATATAGATATAGATATAGATATAGATATAGATATAGATATAGATATAGATATAGATATAGATATAGATATAGATATAGATATAGATATAGATATAGATATAGATATAGATATAGATATAGATATAGATATAGATATAGATATAGATATAGATATAGATATAGATATAGATATAGATATAGATATAGATATAGATATAGATATAGATATAGATATAGATATAGATATAGATATAGATATAGATATATATATAGATATAGATATAGATATAGATATAGATATAGATATAGATATAGATATAGATATAGATATAGTTATAGATATAGATATAGATATAGCTATAGATATAGATATAGATATAGGGGTAAAATAAATTGATTCGAAGTTTTATAGTCATTGCCATTTAATTGATTACTTTGGTTTTTATCGAATATGCAAATATCGAGTAATCCCGATAAATGTTTTTATTTCTCTTCGGGTGCTTGAACCTTCAGTTTGCAGTGCCAAACAAACGCAAGCATCAACAATTATCCGGAGGAGACCCACAGGGACTTTCGTTGCCTTCGATGTGCAAGTAATGCACCCGCTCCCTAGGGTCTATTGTAAATGTTTGCATGTGTGTGTTTGTGTATGTGTGTGTGTGTGTGTGTTTTTAATTTGACATATAATTATGATTGCGAACGTTTATAAAGCTGCATTGATTAATCGCTTCCCGGGTGGGTAATAAATTCTTAAAAACATGTAAACAAATTCTGAAATTCTGAAAGTAACAACAAACAAACGCAGATACACAGCACACACACACAACACACACACACATACACACTCATACACACTCATACATAGAGTTGGAAGCTTCGAATGCCTTCGCATGGAATTGATTATTTATATAGTTTTGTTTTGGTTACTCTTCTGTTTACGCATCGCCCAATCGATCATCCAATAAATTCCATTGGCATTTAAATTGTTTCCAGATCTCCTGTCGCCTCAAATTAGCTGGAAAGTACTCCCATATCATTGCCATAGATAGTTTTTCGCCTGAACACACCTGATAAATATAGTTTCTCAAAGCCGAGAGTGCGCCTTAAGCCCCCAAATGAATGATAAACAAATGAAATTATCATAAATGAAAAATTATATGGAGGGAATTACGAACATATTGAAAATAATATGACAGGAATCACGATTATATGGAAGACACGTTTCTTTGGAAGATGAGCTTAAAGGAATTTCAATTATATGAAGGATGATATCAAAGGAATTACATGAATTATATGGAAGTTGATATGAAGCCAAGATACAATGAAAGAAATTACGATCATATGAAAGACAATATAAAGGAAATACGTTGACATATAAAAACAATTTAAAAGAAATTAAAATTAATTTACTAAAGTTTCGATCATATCGGTGATAATATGATAGAAAAAAACGATCACATAAAAGATGATATTAAGAGAAATGCGATCATATGGAAGATCAAAAGAAATGAGTAACGATTATATGGATGATCATATGGCATATAAACTTAGAGGAATTACGATTATATGAAACACGATACGAGAGGAATTACGAGCATATATGAAGCAAATTTCGATCATATATGACAGATTATATACAAGGAGTTGCAATCATATGGAATAATATATGAACTGAATACCGATCATATGAAAAAGGTTATAAGAGGAATAACGAATAAATATGATAGATAATATGAAAGGAATAATGATCATGTATAATGGTAATATAAGGAGAATTAAGATCATATGGAAGATCCTAAGAAATAAATAACGATTATATGGAAGATGAACTTAAAGGAATAACGATTATATGAAACACGATATGAGAGGAACTATGAGCATATATGAAGCAAATTGTAAATATAGGGCATGGATTATATGCAAGTAATTGCAGTCATATGGAATAATATATGGACTGATCATATGAAAAAGAGAAGAGAAATATCGAATAAATATGACAGATAAAAAAAAGGGATGATGATCATGTATAGAGGTGATATGATATATGAATCATTTTATGAGTGTCTTCGCATCTTATGCTCTGACTGAAGAAATATATCCAAGTTGATCATATGCTTAATACCAACATTCTGAAGGCTTTCCTCATATGACACCGAATAGCTATACCTCTTGGATCCTGAGAGCTTTGACATAGAAATACAAAACTAGAAATATTGTATATGAGGAAGATAATATATGATAAGTGGATATATGATATGAGGATTCCCATAGTTGGGCTTATATGACATGGTATAAGTGAAGAGGACGACTCTGCGATCCGTGGGACTTACGCTTGGAAATCCAGACAAAACTCTGTATTTATCTTATGCCTACACTCATATACATATATATATGACTTTCTGGTAGGTTGTAGCTAGGATCATATTCCCTGCTTAAGAAATCATAAAGCTCACCCAAAGTCCCATTAGATGTCCTGTCAAAGTTAAGGAAACACTTGAAAATTTATTTTAAATAAAAAAAAACAAATGCCAACTGAGAATTTCATTTTGTTAATGGGCAATTTGTTGCTTTTTTTTTATTATTATTCTTCTTATTATTATTATTTTTTTTTTTTGGTTTGTTTCTTTGGACTTGTGCTTATTCAATCCCAGAGCAAAGACTGTCCCGGGATATGGGGAATACCTAGAAAATGTAATCTGATGCTTGTATATCAAACGCTTAAGTATTATGATATTTTCCATTGTCTCCCGTATTTGTGTGTATCTTGAAGATACTTTGTGAAATGTGTCCAAGTTTTGCATTCACGGACGTCCCCAGCGAGCCGCCACCTCTGCTCCCCCTGTGTTCCCTAGGCTCTCTGTTCCCTCTGTTCCGCCCCCCTCCCCGTGCTCACCGCTCCCACGCGTTGGCCCATTTCTCTTACGCTCTCGCACTCATGAGACCAGTTACAGTTAAGAGTGTGATGTAGAGGGAGGGAGGGTGTAGGGTACGGGTGGGGGAGGTGGGAGATGGGAGGAGGGCTGCTGGTGGGTAGCTTAAGCAGAGATAAGCAACCATTTAAAACCACGAAAATTTACATTTTTATTGCGGTTCAGTTGTACAATAATTGCCGGCAAGAGCAGCCGTTATTTCATATCTTGAAGATACATTTTCCAATTTACCAACTGGCCGCCAAGGGGATTACAATGTGTGTGTCTGTCTGCCTTCTCCGTGTGTATGTGTGTGTGTGTGTGTGTGTGTGTGTCGATGTGTGCTTGCCAGTTGTGTGTGCGTAGAAACGTTTTATCAGCTCGGCCTTTGGGCTGCGCCCATGGTTGTTGCTGCCTCCTCAGTTCTTCCTCTTCTTCTTCTTCGACTGCTTCCTCATCATCTTCATCTCCATTGCCATCTCCATCTCCATCGCCATTTCTATCTTCATCTGCTTGACCGTCATCATCATCGTCGTCTCCTTGCACCTCTGCTTCCTTCTGCAACACTTGTTCCCTTGTTTATCTTTTGTTTCTATGCTCAAAATTTTGCACATGTGGCCATTTATGTTTGTTGTTCTTACTTCCTATTGTTGTTGTTGTTGTTGCGTCTCATTCAAAGCAGCGGCAGCAACCTGGCAACAGCAGCGGCAGCGGCAACGGCAGCAAAAAGATGCAGATGAAGCTAAGTGTGTGCGACAAAGTGCGAGAGAGGAAGAAGATGGAAAGGCGAAACGCAGCGCGTCTGAGGTGCGAATGCGATGGCAATAGTGAGTGGGTGGGGGTTGGAGAGGGGAAGGGGAAGCGAAGAGCTGGCAAATGACTCACAATTGGTTTGCCGTCGTTTTCTTTTATTTCTGTTGTTGTTGTGGTTGTTGTTGTTGTTGTTGTTGTTGTTGTTGTTGCCCTGCGACTTATGAAACCTTCGTTGTTCATTAGTGTTTTTGTTGTTGTTGTTTGTTGTTGTTGCTGCTGCTGCTGTTGCTTCTTTTGTTATTGCAATGAAAAGTTGTCGCCGCATTGTTGCTAACCCAGGTACAAGCACCAACAACACACACACGCACACACACACACACACACACACTAACACAAATACAAACACTCACTCATACACACTTCATTCTCATTGTGAAAAACCTTGGAACGCTACAATTATTGTTGACTTTTGTTGTTGTTGTTGTTGCTGTTTTTGCTGTTGCTGTTGTTGTTGTTGTTGTTGTTGTTGCTGTTGTTGTTGTTGTTGCTCTCTGTTCGCCCAGTTCGCATTTCCGCTTTCCTACCTCGCAACAGTCGTCATTGTTATCAACGCCGCAGCCACACCGCTCGCAGCGCCGTTGGCAACAACTAAAACACATTGGCACACACACTCACACACACACACACACGCAGAGTCACCGACACACACCCAAACAAACACACATGGCCAGACATTTAAAAACACATGAAAAAACGTAACGGCTTTTGGTACACGTCAAAAAAAATGTCGAATTTTAACTCCTTCACTTGGACAGCCTCAGGCCATGAGCTCCCTAGAAAGGATTAGGATCCCAAAGGATCCTTTAGGCTTATTTTAAGAAAATATTTGAGCTTCTTGTATTTACATATTTGTTGTAGTTTTGAATTATTCAAATTCAGAAATTATTATTTTTTAACATTTTTTTAAGGCTGTCAAACGTCAAGCCTCTGGATCTGAAACCTGACCTGAGATTTAATTTGCTTCATTTTTTAATTGATTTTTACTTTAGCCAATATTTAAATTTAATTTAATATTTATACTAATTTGCAAAATAAATGAAATTTCTTAAAAATTAATATTTAATTATAAATAAAGAAATGTTTTATTTAATTATTTCTGAAGATTTATGAATTTTGACTCGAAGAATTAATTAATTTATTTAATTTATTAGTTTAATTTAATTTATTTCTTAAATTTTTTAAATATTATTTTGACTTTTATTTTTATTAAAATTAATGTTTTTATATTTTCGGTATTTTTTTCCAGCATTCACCCTTTCGTTTCTCGCAGTGCATCTCACCTACAACGACTGCCACGCGCTTATCAGTGCTCGAAACGAGGCAAATCTAAGCGATACCACCAACTGAGTCAAAGACAAAAACAAAGACAAAGACAATAACAAAAACAAAAGCAAATACAAAAACAACAAGCGACAAGTTGACAAAATAGAAATCGGAATACACACAATCAATACACACACACACACACACACACACACACACACACGCTCACACGTGCATTCAATGGATGAGTTTTTATGCATTTTCCTATCTACGGGTCTACAGGCACACACATACACACACACTCACACACACATGCACACCCATATACATAAAAAAGGAAACAAAGCAATGAAAAACAAAAATAAAATATCACCTCAAGGATCTTTTCATGGGTTCCTTGAGATTTCAATATTGTTTGAAGGCAAAAAGGTGAGAGGCTGGTCTCTGTCCCAGATCCCTCTGTCCCAGGACGAAGATCTCTCAACAATGGCAATAATACAAGTGGAAGAAGAAGACGAAGGAGAATAAGTAGAAGAAAGTAAATAGGAGACGAAGGTCCTCAAAAGGTCATAGAAACTGACAAAATGCGTTTATTAATTGATGCGATAATTTGGTGTTGGGAGTTTTGGGGTTTAGGTCCTTGACAAAGGAAAATCAAGATATTCCTTTCATATTGTCACGGTTTTAAGATGTTCGAAGGATGGGATGGCGGGAAAATACTTAGAGAAAATTAAGCAAGTGAAAAGGACATGCTTTATCCTTGAATAATAGAATCATTTTAATTTTAATTTAATTTTTTACTCCTTAAGGACGAGACTAAGAAAGTGAATTATATATTTTATATGTACGCTTTGTAGATTAATTTGGATATGATTTAGAATATATTGAAATATAAATGGCTCGATGCAAGGACGAAAGGACTCAGCTACAGAGAGGAGGACAAAAGGAAGCGCAAAAAGTATCTTTTGCTCTTGGAAAAAAATAAGATAGAAATATTTGTTGATTTAAATCTCGTTCTACCCCTCTGAAGTAGAGCCTTTAAGATATCCTTTTCATCGACCTTTTAGGCAAAGGACATACGTTAAATTAAATATGACTTTATCCAGGATAGAAATAGAAGAAATTGGATAAACTCAATTGAGAGATTCTTTTACTTAAGGGAAATGAAAACAAAGAATCAGGATAAAAAGTTTATAGAACTCTATATACCAGATATATACTTAATCATATGATCCAGGACATTCCTGCTAAGTTCCTTATTATTATTAATTTTTATTTTATTTACATTTAAAAAAAAATGGGAAATACAGACAATAAACGATGGCATAGGAATACTTAAAATCTGATCCTAGTCTTGAAATTATAGAGAAAACTCTTTAAATGCGAGTCCTTTATTATCCTTAGAAGCACCGAGAGTCCCGTTTCTTTTTTGCAATCGTCACCCATTGTGTGTCACCTACAACAACAGCGTTGGGCACATGGATTCTAGTAACCAGGCAAATGGTTGCCAGAGATACAAAATGTAAATCCATATGCACAGGCGGAAGGATATTAAAAGGGATATGATGTAGAAATCCAGGATGAAAAAAGAGATGGAATGAAAAAACACATTGAGAATCGTTTTGTGGGTTTTCTGAAAATTTTGTGTTTGGGTTTGGGTCTGGGTTTGGGCTGGAAACCCTACGGTCTGTTGTGGTCGAGCAGGACAAAAGAACAGTTAAGATCCTTGAACAATGGCAGCAGAAAGAGGTCCTTTGAAGGTCAAAGGAAGGTCAAGGCAGAGTGTGCTCAACGATTGCCTTGATTAGATTAGACAAATTAGTTACTCGTATTTCCGGTATGAAGATCCTTTCCTCGTTTCCGCCAAACACTTTAAATAGAGTCCTTACTCGTACTTAGCCCCTAAGCTTGGACTAAGCAGGAAGAGGCCAGGCAGGCAGTTTGGTAGAACTATTGTCTATTTGTGAGTCGCAAAAGTCTCCTCCACGTGTCGTGCCATCTGAACGATCCGCGAATCTGGAAAATTTCTACGTCCAAATGTCAACCGAAAAGAGAACAAACAGAAGGAGGAACAGACGAAAAGCGAAAACAAATTAAAAAAGTGAAGGCGGACAAATGTTGGAAATTTGAAAGCTAATTAATACAATGACAAAGCCGATGGAGCAGGGGAATCGCAGCGCGGGTGGGGGCTGGGCACGTGTCTCGGGCATTGCGATCTATTCGAAAATAAAAAACCTGGGAAAATATCTGCAAATATTTGCCGTCTGCCAATAACAGAAATTCCGCCCAAATTTGTTGACAAACATGACACACTCATTCCATACGCCATATACCATACGCCATATACCATGCGCCATATAACATATGCCATACACCATATACCTTACGCCATATAACATATAGAAAGTATTATTTATCTCCCAGAGGAACAACAATTAACTAAATAATAAGAAATGCCCCAAGTGCTGTCAGCTTTTCATCCAAACTGCCACACGCCCCCAACTCCTACTCACCAGCCCCCAACCCATCCCCACCTACGCCCTCTCAGCACACACAACCCCAAGCCAATATGGGGAATACCGCGCAGATGTTTCCCAATTAAAGGAATTCAAAAACTTTATTCAGGTGCGCGCCCCGCGCAGCTAGAGAGGAGCTCACAAGATCCGCAAACTATTCAAGTAAATATATATATATATATATATAGGTGGGGTATATATATAGAGTATATATAATACGTACGAGTGTGTGTGTGTGTGTGCTGCTGTAGTGTATGGCCGATTGAGTAGGGGAGTAGACGACGTGACAACGCGTGTGTCGCATAGCCGGAACGCGTGTTCCCATAAAAGATCGGCGAGAATCTCTCCCGGATATTTTGCTATAAACAACTATATAAATTACAAAGTCAAGGAAATAATCGGCGTCAAGCGCCAATCGCGAGTGTATAAAAAGATACACACGGACGGCAGAAAAACATTTCAAAGTTCAAAAAACATATAATTAAAATTAGGGTAGGTTGGGCAGGGGCTGGGAAGGGGGTAGGTGGGTAGGGGGGGCAGGGTGAAAAACATGCGAATTTCTGTGACGTCGACACGAACATAAAAAATGAATTTGAGAGAATCGAATAAATTAATTAAATGACGTGAGAATTTTTTATTTTCGTTTTAATTACAAATGTTCTATAAAAGGATTTTAATTCCATCTGACAATCCGCGCCAAATTACGGAATTAGATTAGAGGCAGCCATAAATCAAAATTGATATAACGAGTCCCCAAACTCCCTAGGGAGGGGGTGGCTAAGCGGGTCAAGGGGAGTCGTGGGGAGAGAAAGGCTGAACGTGACATATGCAGGAATTGAATTGTCGAATTTTTCAATTCGGAATGCGAACATTTCGAGACCTTTTTTAATTGCCTTCACATATATCTGGGTAATTATATAATTATCTGATAAATCTACACGGATACATTGAGTACTTCAACTCCGGAATGTTTGAAAGGCAGCACAGCAAATTGAGATACATTTCATGCCAAGTGCATGTACCGCATCTACAGATACATTTCACTTCAAGATACATTCCATGCCGAGATACATTCAACTCAACATTCTAATTCTAAGATACCTCAAACTGAGATACACCACATATTCAGATACTTGCGACTTTAAGATACCTTTTTGTATTCAGATACATTTAATTCCTAGCTTCAGCCTGGCCTCAGGACAGAGACTAAAGATGAGATACTCCATTTATCCATCTTGACTTGCTTTCCACATAGAATTTAGGCTTAGATACATTCAGTTCACTTTCAGATACATTTTAGCATTTGAAATTTAATATTGAGATACATTTTATATTCAGATACTCTTGGCTCCTAGATAATTTTTACATTTAGATACATCTAACCCCTAACTTCAAGTTATTTTTCGTTTTCAGACTTTGAGGTACTTTTTATATTGAGATACACTTGCCTCCAGATACATTCCACTTCGAGATACAATCAACAATTTATTTTTTATCTATCTTAATTTAAACCAATTTTATTTATGAATTCGTTAAATAAAAAATAAATAATTGTTGCATAAAACATAATTATTTATATTATTTTTATTTTAATCTAAATTAATAGTTAATAACTGCTGGATAATAAATTATAAATTAAAAACTAATATATTATTATTAATTTTAACCTATAATTTCTATACGTTAAATGTATTTAATTAATTTTAATTTTTTAATATTTGTGTGTTATTTATTTTATTTTATTTATTTATTATTTTACTTTATCATTGATAGTAATAAGTAATTATTTAAATTTTATTTAAGTCTAAATTGGTTATTGTTAGTTGATATTTTATTAATTTAATTTATAAATTTAATTATTTTCGTAATCACTATTTATTTATTTATATTTATTTAAGTAATTTTAATTTTATTATTTTTACTTTTTTTAAATTTTATTTTTAATTAATTATTATATTATTATTTCTATCTAAATTGAAAATAAATTACTGTTAGTTAATAAGTTATTAATTTAAAGCTAATATATTATTATTTTTATTTTTTAATTAATATTTATTATTATTATTATTATATAATTAGTATTTATTTATATTTACTTTACCAATTTTAATTTTTTTATTTTTATTTATTTTTTAATTCTTTTATTATTGATTGTTAATATTTAATTATTAAATTTTTGTTTTTATCTAAATTGAAAATAAATTACTATTAGTTAATAAGTTATTATTTTAAAACTAATATATTATTATTTTTATAATCATTAATTATTTATATTTATTTAATTAATTTTAATATTTTAATTACTCCTTCCCTTGGTCTGCCGATATGTAGAAGAGCCTTTTTAAATTTGTGTCCTTAAGCCGTTGATCTATTTATTCTCTTTACAGATCCCCCGATCTATGACGCGATCAATCGCCTATATATTCCGATTCATAATCCGATCTTTATCTTTCGCACATGTTCATCACGTTATCGGCCTTGGATCTGGTCTCTCGCGTGATTTTCATTATCTCTGAAATCTTAGGTCTATAATTTTATTTATTTGTGTGACTCTTTTTATATCTTCACCTTTACATTTTCCTCCCCTCCCGCCTTCCCTCCTCCTTTATCGCCTATTTTGCTGGCTGCACCTGTTTCTACAATCTTCGTAATCTTCCATTTTTATTGGGATTCGGATGTTATAAAGGCAAACACTTTGTGGGTCTCGTAAACAGAGTTTATTTATTTATTTCATTTTCAAATATAAACAAATTTTTATATATAATTAAGAATTTTAAGATTAAGACTTTTAAGATTAAGATTAATTTATAAAACTTATCAAAAATGTTATGTAAAAGGTGTGAGTAATATTTGGATGGAGGCTTACGTGTCTGAATGTCTGCTTGAAGTTGTCTTCAAAGAAAGAAAAAATAACAGGATATGAAGGATACTCGGGATACACAGGATTCACAGGATACGCTCAGTAGTCATCACAGTCGCCGCCGACCTTTGGGAATGGCGATTGGGAAGTCCGAACTTTGATCTTATTTTAAATTTAAATCAAATTTAATCCTCAATCTTCGCTTTTGTCCAAAGGATCCTCAGATCCTGCCAATAAATGGTCCTTGAAGCGCTATCTGAACCGTGAAGTTCATCGCCTGCTGAGACTGCGTGCAAGTCATTGGCTTGCGATGTGCCTTTCGGTCGTCAGTTTGCGGTTTGCTTGAAAAGTCAAATTTTCGCTGTTGCCGCACTTCGGCCAAGTTCATAGTTCCGCCCCCCTCGAAGCGGCCCTCCCTCCGCGGCCAATCCACGGGCAGCACCGAAAACCGGGCTGTGGCAAAATCTCAAACTGGTTGCCACGCAGATCGTTGGCTGCGATTAAAGTGG
>JAWNNX010000682.1:2542500-2580000 GCA_035044505.1 Zaprionus lineosus | reverse complement strand
CATTATGCCTCGAGCAATTTGCGCATTAAAAAGTTTAATTTTCGTAATTGTAATGACAGACTGTAAATAAGTCTGCTTACACCCATTAGGCGTAAGCGGAGACATAATCACCCGTAGTAAGAAAAGCAACAACAACAACAACAACAACTGAAAAAGCAAAAGTCAGATTTAATATAATATTTGCGTGTTTATAAAACAAGAGTGGAAAACTGGATATTTGAAGGCGGCAAATGCAGTTCAAAGGCCACAAAGAAATCCCCCCCCCCCCCCAAAAAAAAAAAAAAATAACCCGAAACCCCAAAAGAAGGAAAACCTATTAGGTACGCCCGGCCCTTTGGGGCTGCAATAATATCCAAATTTCATAGACACATACAAATATATTATATATACATATGTATGTATGTATGTGTGTATCTGTGTGTGTATCTTATGTGATATGTGTGTCATTTGCAGCTAATGAGATTGCAGCAGTTTTTGTTGTTGCCACCGCCGCTGCTGCTGCTGTTGTTGTTGCTGTGGCAAGCCCGTGGCTAAGGAACTTTCGTTTTTAATGCCAACAGTTAGACAGGAAATTGTTTTCGATCATTGGCTCTAAGCTGGCAGCTCGTTAGATCATTAGATCATTAGATCATTAGACCACTAGAACAAAACTCCGCGAGGGACTCTCCCATTAATAATTTGTCTACGGGCATCGTCGTTAGAGGCCAAATTTAAATGGTATCCATTGACGGGGTGTCTTCTAAGCTCCAACTGCCTCTTGACAACCCAAGCAAGTACAGATTCTAATTAAAAATCGTCAAATACTATAGGATATACCAAAAAAATACCAGACAACTGAAAAATCGTTCTCTGATTTCTACTCAATTTTTTTTTTTTTTTTTTCTATTGACCACAAAATGTGTCAACTTTTCGCTTTTTGCTGACTCACTTCCTGGGCTCTGGGAACCCAAAATTTATTTGATCTTCTTCTCTATACAAAAAAGAATAAAAAGAAGAAGAGGAAGAAGCGGAGGAAGAATTTAAATCTGACCAACTAAGGTAATCCATTAACCCAGGTAACCCTTTTGGGCTGTAGAGCCTGTGCCATTAAGCTTGAAAGTCAAAGCACAAGAATTGCAAAAACGATGAGAAACAATTTTTGAGTCTATAAAATATACTGTATAAAAAAAAAAAAAACTTTCGTTGATTGCATTAGGGGTACTCATTGTGGTGGCAAGGGGAAAAAATTATATAAATTAAGCCCTCAACTTGCAGATACTGAAAAGCGAGTGAAGATTCATTAAAGTTTTGATAGGTGAAATATACAAGCTGGAAACAGGAAATGTTATGGGGGTCAAAGACCAGACTCTCGCATAGGATAGAGTGTGTGTTAGTGTGTGTAAGTGTGTGTAAGTGTGTGTAAGTTTGTGTGTGTGTAAGTGTGTGTTTGTTGTGTGCTCGCTTTTGATTTCTGTTGCGTGGATATGGAAGTAGATATAGATGTGGATGTGTATGTGGATGTGGATGTGGATGTGGATGTGGATGTTTATTTATGCAGCTAATTGCAATGTCTGCGCTCAGTGCTTACATAAAGGCCTATATAACGGAGCAATCAGTTCCCAATGTACATTATACATAGCACTTGTTTCTTTGCATTTTCGTGTGTTTTTCTTTTTGTTTAATGTTTAATGTTTTTATTTTTATTTTTTTTATTTTTATTTATTTTTTTTTTGTTTGTTGGTTTTTGTTTTTTGTTCATTTCGATTATTTCTTGTATCTGTGTCTGTTATGAAACACAAGATTTTATGCATTAGTGGCTCAGCAGAGGAGTCAGCCCTATCATTAGATCTTATGGGTCTCGGAACTGGCGGTGGCACCTGATCGCTGGATATAGATAAACACGCGTTGATTGTATGATGGGCGCTAACCAGATTTCCGCCTTAAGCTGCCGCCTTGGGCTGCCGCCAAGAGCGGTCGTTGTCGGTCGTTGCCGGTCATTGGATGCGGCTGAGACAGTGAATACAAATTTTGCATCCAAATGCGAGTGCGAGTGCGAGTGCAGATGCGAGGGTTTCCGTTGGACTCTCTGAAACTATCGCTGGCATTTGGCACCAACGGCTTAATTAGTCGAGCGAGTGAAGCGCCGTCAATCCGTCAGCCAAAGTGCTCAGATATCCATGGCATGTGGCGTGGATGGTGAATTGTGGGTAGCGGCTTGGAGTTGGGAACAACAGCAGCTGACGGCTAGCTGCGACTCCCACACTTTCGCGTGAAGTACTTGACTTTTGGATTTAAATTATATATATACATATACCTATACATATATATATATCTCTTTCTTACTTTTATTTTTTTTGGCTTGTGGCCGTTCTGCTTGCGGTTGTATTTGTAAGTACGTGTATCTGTTTTGACAAACGTTAAAACTATCTCACAGATACCTATGGATAATGTGCCTGGTTTCGTTGCGCTTGCCTTTATTGTGGTTACCTGTGTGTGTGTGTGTGTGTGAAAGAAAGTGCTGCCACTGCCACTGGCACGAGCACGGGCACGGGCAAGGTAAAAAGGTAACAACATTTTCACTTGCCTCATGTCGTCGCGTTTTTAATGCTGCCATGAAGATGCTTTTGAGAAAAATGGTAACAACTATGGTGGGTTTATTGCCCTCCAGGTGGAGGCCCAGGCCGTGGCTTAGATCTGAATCAAAGTCGAAGTTGAAGTTGAAGTCGAAGTCGTAGTCAAAGTCGGAGTCGGAGTCGGAGTCGGAGTTGATGCCGCGGTGTCGGTGCCGTGGCCGGTGTCGGCGATGGCAATGGCGACGGTGCAACCGAGACCAGGCGTGGACCCGTGGGCCATGCCCATGCCCATACCCATACCCGTGCCCGTTCCATTGTCATTGGCGTAGATGTTGATGTTGGGTTGTTAAAGATACAGATACAGATACAGATACACTTACAGATACAGATACAGATACACTTACAGATACAGATACAGATACGAGTAAAGATACAATTTGTCGACTTTGTTGCTTTTGTTGTTTTTGCTACCGAAATGGTGAATTGTGTGTGTTGAGGTTTTTCTATTTTTTCTATTTTTTTGTATTTTTTTATTTTTCTATTTTTCTATTTTTCTGTTTTTTTTCAGAGTAAATTTTACCTATTTCAGTTTCGTTTGGCGTGTATTGTTGTTATTGTTGTTTTGCAGCTAATTATTCACATTTTGCCATTTTTACTTTCATTTGTGTGAATTTCTACTGTCATTTGTTTGTTGTTACACGTATTTCAAAACTTTTAATTGTTTGTCCATGCAAAAAGTTTCCAAAATGCCAGTCATATTTCGGCTTCCTGTGCCCACATATCACAACAAAAAAAAAAAAAAATAAAAATATATAAATTGAAAATCAGATAAACCAGAAAGCAGAAAAACTGAATATTTCCAACTGAAAAAAAATAAACAAAAAAGAAAAAAAAGAAGAAGAAGCACAGCAGATCTCAATCTGCAATTGGTGGCCGCCGGGGAGGACGGCCTTTGTTTGATTGAGAAATCGAGCTTGAAAATTGAAATATCTTCAATTGAATTGGTTTTTTGTGCCGATTCTCTCTCTCTCTCTCTCTCTTTTGGTGGAGGCTCTGAGTCTGGCTAATTTAAGATTTAAGATTGAAGACTTAAGATTTTAGATTTGAAATTCAACTCGACTTCCATAGCCCTTCATAAGTCATAAAGCTACTTTTTGGCACACATCCGCCGGCCAAGTGATCTTCTGCTCTCTGTGCCTGACACTGACAGCTCCGACATTAATTTTCCCCAAATTAACCTTGACCGGCTTCACAATGCGACTAACCGAGATCTAAGTCTGTGTGTGTGTGAGTGTGTGGATACATATCTATAGACTCATATTAAGACGTATTGTGCCCGTTTCTTTTTCTGGTCGTATTTCAGCTCAAAATTTCCAAAAAAAAAAATTGTCTGGCTTTTGGCATTCCTTCTATGCGTGTAATGGTATTACTGGCACTTCCGAAAAGAAGTTGACCGCCTAAGAACCAAATAAGCAACACACACACACATATATATATATGTATATATCTTCATTGTCCATTCAGCTTTGGAAGCTTCACGCTTTTGTGCACAATTGTGCATGCAAGTGTCCAAGACCAAAAATAGTATCCATTGTTTGGGTTAGACACTTGTATCGGAAACAACTGAGAGACCCCAAACACAATCTGAAGAACCAGAATGGAAAAGTTTTTTCTCCGACTTCCATCGAATTATTCATGCTCTTGGCCAAAGTCTATTTTTACCCTCAAGTAGCTCGACTCGCGCATTTCAAAAGTAAAATTTCCAGTCCGAGGGCTTTTTGTATCTTCAAGATTGAAAATCCAATGATTCTTAGTCCCTAATCAAGCCAATCTTTTAACAGCCACTTGGTAAATGACCTAATTAATCATTACTTCATTGAGTTCAATTTAAGAGCAGTTATTTAAAAATTTTAATATTGTCTTTCTTATCCTAAAAGTTTTCCTATCTAAAAGTCGGCTAAATTTTCAATACAAAAAAATAATTAAATATTCGATCTATAAATAATTTAATAAATTTATTGCCTATAATGGATTTTATTAATTGATAATGATATGGTCCAAGCTCATACAAATTATATATATTTTTTTTTATAATTCCCAAACAAAGATTTTATCATATCTGAAACCTTTTCAAACATATAACAAATATTGGGAAACCTTTACCTCCTTAAGAGTAATAATCATGTCCTTAAAACGTAGATAAGTGAAATTATTGTTTTTCTAGAATTTTGATGCTTTTTTCTATACGTAACAATCACAAATCTGTAGATACGTTTATAACGTTATTTAAGAACCCATCAACAACTATGTCCTTTACAATAAATGGCCGTTGTAGGGTTAAAAAGTTGAATTCGCTTAAAAACAAAATAAAATTGGAGATACAAAATTCAAATTTCAGAAGTTGATCTCCAGTAAACCTTAGAATGATAACCAATTGTCCATGCTATGTGGGGAACACAACGCTGCATAGAAACCTTCACTGGGATACGGGAGCAGACCAAATCAATATGTACATAGGTCAATATAATAAGAAGGTAAATAAATAATCTTTAAAATAGACTGGCCCATACCCAAGTACAGGCATTGGCATAATAATCGAGACCCCGACATGAAAGGCGCTATAATTGATTTATTTATGCCGTCCAATTTAAATTTTAATAAGTAAAAGTTTTAAATTGCCAAGTTTTTTTGCCAAGTCCATGACTTAATTTTGATTAGTACTTTTAATTTGATGTTAAATTTTAAATCATATGTTGTTTTTGTACACAAATAAACAAACAAAATTTAAATATTCGAGATCTTTGATTAATCCAGCCTGAAAATTAAATTATTATCAAATTATAAGTGCGGTAAATATTCAACGAATATTTTTATTTTGCAATCCTCACAAAATAAAGTTAATATTTTTTTACTATATCGCCGCTAATTACATATGTATATGACGAGCAGCAGATTTAAAAATGAATAAATGTACCCGCTTTCAGTTTATTCAGCAACTAAAAGTATGCTACATATTTTTTTACTTTATTCCCCAAGCATGGCTTTATATATAGCAGGTGCAGCAACCATCTGCCGAATTATTCAACCGCAATATTGGCCAAAGTTGTTAACCGATTCGCCAAATTATTGTTTTAGTTGTTTTTGTAACGATTTGAATGTCCCTCGGCTTTATTATGGTCCTTGTTTGTTCGTTGTTTAAAATTAGAAACTATATTAACATTTTTTTAATAATAATCAGTCACGAGTCCAAAGGACTTATATTAAATAAATAAAAAAATTGAATCGTTTTTTTGGGAGTCCTGCACAAACTGCGAACTATTCTTATTAAGGTAAGTATATTTCGTTTTTCAATATTATTTTGCTGTAGTATATCATTTAATAGGGGTAAAGAAGAATCACTATGCGCCCAAGCAAATACATCGAAATGCTTAAGTGGCACTGTAAATAAAACATGATTAGTATCACTGCGAGACTAAGACTAACTAAGACAGTATCTACAGTATTTATACAATTTAGGATTGGAATATCGCAGATATAACTGTCATCAAAGTCTTGCTTTGAAGTATCTCTATTCATAGGCGTTGCTGCTTAACTGAAAACTCCCATAATTATTGCAACAATGTATTACTTTTCTTTAAATAATTTTAAAAATGTTTAAGTAACTTTATACTAGCCCAGATTAAAGTAAAGATGTAAGCAAGTTAATTTATTGTTAATACAAACAACTAATATATATTATTATATTATATATTATTCTATTTCGTTCCGTACGTGCGGCAAAGCATATGAAACTATTGTCTACTTTGAGGAGATGCTCACTAGCGCCATCTATGTTTCAATACGAAGTTCACTTAATAGCTTGTGGCTTATTCTTTAATACAATTTCTCTATGCGTAGCTAAAAGTTTGGCAAATTAAAACTATATGCTAAACACACAAATTAAACACACACAAAAACGTATCGTATTATATAATGTGTGCACATACATATCGGAGCATATTTTAAGCGTGACATAATTAGAAGTCATTCAAAAGGAAGTCATATCCTGATCTATCGTATACTGATCTATATAGCTTGAACATGTTTAGATTCAATGATTTGATTAATTTATAGAATATTTCAAGGTTCACGAAGTTGCATTAGTTGAAGCTTACAAATGGCCCAATGATGGTGCATGATGTCAGCATTACATAAAAGATGACCTAATAGAAAACTTGTAATGGCAAAGAAAATCGCAAGAAATCGCAGCGAATGGAAAAATTCTGCCAACTTCCAGACAGCCAGATAGCCAATGTCCATGGTCGAGGTACCAAGTGACGTTCGTACATTGAATTGCAACATGGAATAGAAAGAGAGATCAGCAGCAACAAGAAAGAAGAGCAAGACATAAGACGTGGAGCCCACGAGAGCCCCAGACAGAGAGATTGCAATGAAACGAAAGAGAAGGAGTGCAACAAGTGGTTTTGTTGCTATGAGGAGCATGACAATGTACATATCTATGCATTAGGTGGAGACCCTTGCTATTTAAGTAACTAACTCAGTAACTCAGGAGACGAAGACGAGCAAGAATATCAGAGATTCATTCCCTTTACAGGACTTAACATCAGACATGCGACATGACAGTGGGACAGTGGCAGAATTGCTGAAGAATAACTTTATAACAAGAAGAAAAATTGAAGAGATTACCAAGCTAATGACAATTTACCTTAACACTATAAAGTAGGAAGGGGGAAGAAGGTAGCTGAGAATTGAATTGTCAGCTAACAAGAAATGAAATTAACTTTATAATAGGGAAATCAAAAAAAGAAACAAGCAACAAGCAATTCAAAAATCTACAGTCATCGATTGGAAAAAAAAAATCTTAATTGTTGTTGTCGTTTTTATTGATTCCGCAAGTGCTGCTGGACTGGCCAAGATCCTAAGGCTAAAAACAAGCTCTAACTGCGACTCGCATTCAAAAAGCCACATACCAAACTTGGTGTCCATAACACTAATGGATGTTTTAAGGTTTAGAAAAAGGCAACAAAAACTGCAACAAGGAATTCTAGCTTTTTGTTAAAAACTAAAACTAGTTAATTATTATTAGTTAAAATATTATTTATTTTTATTATTTAGAGGAGACATCGGGAAATTTGATGTAGTCTATGGGAGCAGCTTTATATAGAGCTGTACAGGTCTATAGATCTACGGGTCACTCACCTGCGAGGCTTTGGCCGCAATATTTCGTGATTGGCATCGGTTATACAGAGCGGACTAAGTGCGCCTGCCAAATGTGCCACGCCCACGCGCTCCGTATCCCAGTTGTGGCGAGTGGGCATTTTGTGGAGCAGAGTCTAATTGCTAGAGTCTAAATCGGTGTACGTTGCATTTTGGTTCACTCTGCAAAGAAACAGACGGGAAAAAAAAACAAATAATAAATAAAAAAAAAAAAAATAAAAAATATCGTAGAAAACGAGAATCAAGAGAGAGAGAAAAAAGATATCAAAAGCTGATTTAAGTAAATTGACAAAGCGCAGACATTTAAAGTGAACATCAAGTTTGTTGTCTAGTCTGTGGGTTCTACAAATTAAGCAGCACCCCGGGTGCAATTAACCGCTGCCGGAGTCGTCTCCACTTCCTCTGCTCATAATAATTAAGCTTACGTTGTCAGAGAAAGCCACTGGGACAAGAGATTGAAATTGAGGCCCAGACTTAATACAGGAGAGCTAGACAGTCAGTTGAGGGGTTAGGTGGCAGGGTCTACCAGGCTATGGCTGTGGCTTTGGCTTTGGCTTTGGCTTTTGCTTTTGGGGCTGTGTCGTGCTGCGGGGTTGTTGAGCTGCCGGCTAAGGTAACGGTGGACAGAGGTAAAGACTTGGAAAACACATTGCGTGCTCTGCGTCATTGCCTTGAAAGTCGATCGTCGATCGTCTGTTGATCGCCTTACTACTCTATAAATGGCCACTTGTCTGGATCTGGCTGCAGGTGTCAGCCAAGAACTTTGGAGCCACATTGGCATGCAATCAATGCCGTTCGATTTCATTTCACTGGAAATTGTTGCCGTTCATAATGTCAGGCATTTCTGCTACTAAATGCTCTTTAATACCCCATAACATGGCAAAAGGGCATATTAACTTCTAGCCAACTCGAAGCCAAAGCCCAACACGCACAGTACCGATTGTAACCAAGCCAATGAGATGGCATATATTAGGCAAATTACAATCTATAAATAAATGGGTACACCTCATATCTCACATTATAATTTACATCAAAATCAAAATAAATATTAAGTTCCAAAATATCAAAACAAAGCATCCAAAATGCTAATTCGTCAGCCAGAGCTTAGGCCTTTTATAGGAAATAAAAATCATAGCCCAAGGAGAAGACCTAAAGTTGTGAACTCAAATGATATAATGGTATTTGATCGACTGAATGTAACCCTGTGAATAAATATAGTTTTAAATATATATATATATTATATATATATTTCTATATATCTAAAATTATATAATTAAAAATTGTATTAAATAAATAATAGAGAAATAAAGAGCGATATGTCAGCCATATGGAAACTTATAGTATATTTATTTTAGTAGCTTAAAGTTAGATTAAGTAAACACCTTTCAATCATCGTAAAGCAGATTTTCACGCCAACCCCTGAAATAACTATTTGAAACCTTATAGACCATATGTTCATTCCATACTGTTTCCAGACTAGTTTTGATTTGTGTTCCTGTTAAACACATCTATCTACAGGGCATCAGAATGTTAAGCACACGCCCAGGTGCAACACTCCTACTTGTTATGTAGCTAGTTTTGTTATCGTTCCCGGTAAAAATGCTCAGGTTCTGGCCAAGAGCAGGGCCTGGTCCGTCTTGGTTTGGTCTGGAGTGCCTTCTGTTCTGTCTTTTCTATTCTGAGCTCTGAATTCTGCCTTCTGAGGTCTGAGCTCTGAGTTCTGAGCTCTGAGTTCTTAGCTCTGGGTTCTGGGTTCTGGGTTCTGGGCTCTGGATTCTATTGAATGCGATTGAAGCGATCTTATCGGAAGTGCCTCGGGAGACGGATGGCTGAATGGATGTGTGAGAATGTGAGATGAAGAAGGCAATGCAATCCAATCCAAACCAAACAGTCTTTGAAGAGATGCCAATGGAAACTCTTTCTGTTTCTGTTTTGACGAAATTCCCCATGTACGTCTCCATATGAACCTTCCGTTATGTATGGCTACACACACAAATACATGCATAAAATGTGTGTATAAGAACATACACAATGATTAATGACTTGGGTCATCGATATGACCTTGTTGCCATACACGAGATTTCATCATTTTGGCAGAGCTTCAATTTCGATTGTACGGGCTTCCGTCGTGCCCGGAGATCTGAAGAGCACTCCGAGGGCTCATCACATCTTTAATATTTGCTTAGCGTTTGACTCTTTGGCCCTTTATCGATATGAATAAATATTTGGTTAGATTTTTGGGGTCATCTGTTTCCAATCTGGGAACGATTTCTTTTCTAATGTTTTATTATCTCTCAATTTCTTAATTTGGCTTCTTCTTCTTCTACTTCTACTTCAGCATATTTTCTTCTCTTCTGCGATGGGTCTAGTGGCGCATTAATTAACGATTATCAAAAGAACGTCGATTGATATCCACACTGAAACAAATAACAACAACTAAACAGCAGTTAAGTTGCCGCATTTTAAACGGCATTAGTCGCTGTCGTCCATCCAGCTTCTTGGATGATCGGATACTCTTGGCAGATTTATGGCATCTGGTAAGAGACCTATGTGAACTCCGGGTCTGATTCTGTTTGGTCAGTGGATATCAAGTTACAAAGTTTATGGGACTGCTGCCAGTTTCTACCGAAAGGTTTCCATTTGTTTTATTTCTCTCTTAGCTGTGTGATTTGATTTCCAGATATTCTGGAAATGTGTTCAAGATTTCTAAACGATCATATTTTATGGGCTCCAAAGGAATGAAACAATGTCTGCCAATTAAAGAGTGAAACTTAATTGAGAATAAGGGAAATCAGGAAAAAGGAAAACTCAGAAAAAGCCCTGCATTCAATGGGCACTCGTTTATGGGGTGATGATGTATTCCTAAGAGCCTGTTCTTAATCCTCGTCGTTGTATCGGGCCAAACAAATCTTAAAATGTTATTTTACTTTATGCTCCTCGCAGCAGACTTCCCAACTATCTGGGCAAATATTTGGCATAATCTGATTGCACTGCTTACTCCTAAATGGAATCCCAACTGGCCGACCGGCATGTATTTTTTATGTGCTTTATGGGCTGCTTTTTGCGGCTACCGCATTCCAAAGTGAAAGGCCGTAAAGTCAAGGAGCGAGAAATGGGAAAAGAAAGAAGGAAGGAGAACATCGGAGATACAAAGAAGAAAAATAATAATAATAAAAATAAAACCCACACACACGCACATACGCAATCACAAGGTGCGTGTGAGTGTGAGTGTGAGTGTGAGTGTGAGTGTGAGTGTGAGTACGAGTGTGAGTGTGAGTATGAGTGTGAGTGCGAGTGTGAGTATGAGTGTGATACGCAGCAGATTCGTTGCTCAGCAAGAAATTTCATAATTAATATGCCGCACATGGAACTAACTGTTTCGAAGCCACATGCCACATTAATATGCAACAATGTGGAGAGTTGAGCAGGCGTTGGTGTTATCGGCAAATGGGTTTAGGGTTTTGAGTTATTCGTTATTCGTTATTCGTTAGGGCCTCACTCGATACCTAGCAATACCCTGTGTTACCTCTTGGCTCTTCCCTTGGCTCTTCCCTTGGCTCTTCTCTATTCTTCTTGGACATTCTCTGTTCTTCTCTGTTCTAGCCGCATCGACGTGACACTAATAGATGCGGCCTTCTACGCCCTTAACAATAATTTAAATAATGAATCAAAGCTATTGGCGCTGTCCCATCGATAAGCCGGGCTTAGCTGTGTGTGTAGCGGATCGAGTTTTTTTTTTTTTTTTTCATTTGCCTTCGATTCATTCATTAATCATATTTAAGATTCACGTTGAAAATTTCCTATAATTTTCAAGCCTCTGGCGTGATTTGTGTTTGTCTTTCGGTTTCGGTTTCGGTTCGATTTCTAGTTATTACAAAGATTAATTGCGTTGCTTATGCAAATCGATTGTCATTAGCCATTTATGGTCATACGTGATGGCAGCTGAGTTGTGATACAGCAAAGGTACGGATATTTATCTCAATACAGATTACAGATACAGATACAGATACAGATACAGATACAGATACAGATACAGATACAGATACAGATACAGATACAGATACAGATACAGATACAGATACAGATACAGATACAGATACAGATACAGATACAGATACAGATACAGATACAGATACAGATACAGATACAGATACAAGATACAGATACAGATACAGATACAGATACAGATACAGATACAGATACAGATACAGATACAGATACAGATACAGATACAGATACAGATACAGATACAGATACAGATACAGATACAGATACAGATACAGATACAGATACAGATACAGATACAGATACAGATACAGATACAGATACAGATACAGATACAGATACAGATACAGATACAGATACAGATAGCAGATACAGATACAGATACAGATACAGATACAGATACAGATACAGATACAGATACAGATACAGATACAGATACAGATACAGATACAGATACAGATACAGATACAGATACAGATACAGATACAGATACAGATACAGATACAGATACAGATACAGATACAGATACAGATACAGATACAGATACAGATACAGATACAGATACAGATACAGATACAGATACAGATACAGATACAGATACAAGATACAGATACAGATACAGATACAGATACAGATACAGATACAGATACAGATACAGATACAGATACAGATACAGATACAGATACAGATACAGATACAGATACAGATACAGATACAGATACAGATACAGATACAGATACAGATACAGATACAGATACAGATACAGATACAGATACAGATACAGATACAGATACAGATACAGATACAGATACAGATACAGATACAGATACAGATACAGATACAGATACAGATACAGATACAGATACTAGATACAGATACAGATACAGATACAGATACAGATACAGATACAGATACAGATACAGATACAGATACAGATACAGATACAGATACAGATACAGATACAGATACAGATACAGATACAGATACAGATACAGATACAGATACAGATACAGATACAGATACAGATACAGATACAGATACAGATACAGATACAGATACAGATACAGATACAGATACAGATACAGATACAGATACAGATACAGATACAGATACAGATACAGATACAGATACAGATACAGATACAGATACAGATACAGATACAGATACAGATACAGATACAGATACAGATACAGATACAGATACAGATACAGATACAGATACAGATACAGATACAGATACAGATACAGATACAGATACAGATACAGATACAGATACAGATACAGATACAGATACAGATACAGATACAGATACGAGTATCTGGCAAAAAGTATCTTATATCTTGGCCATTGTCTTGCCGACTCACTCTCCATATCTCCAGCTGTTTGTTCTTTCAGCTATTTATCCGACTGTCTGTCACTCAGTCTATCTGACTATCAGTCAGACTGTCTGTCTGTCTATCTACCTGTCTGTCTATCTGTCTGTCTGTCTATCTGCCTGTCTGTCTCTCTGTCTGTCTGTCCGACCGGTCTATCTGTGTGTCTGCTTGTCTTTCTCTTTCAGTTCGTTTATTTGACTGTTTTTTCGGCTTATTTGTGGCCCGAAGGCGCAAACGCGTGTTAAAATGGCTCAAAACAAACAAATGGTCAACGATAACCGATCCGAAATTACTTTTCCTTATGGCCACGACGCAGTGAGGCAGCAAAATTGAAACGTTTTGTAACTGATACTCTCAAGGAATTCCATCGGCTGCGCTTTGCTGTCAAGTATAGTGCAAACACTTGAATCTGGAACGGGTTTTCGGACTCCAAGCAATGCTCCGTTAAGATATTATAGATCGTAGCTCCGCTCTTGTAATTTTGCTTTTCGATTGGACCATTACGGCTCTACTGTTCAGTGCTACTATTAGGGAAGTGTATATCAATTGATTTAATGATGAAAGATAGAAACGAATTCAACTCTAACGGCACATATGCAATCCCCATCCATGCCAGATACATTTCCCACTGTATAATTAATGCCTGCAGATTATTCTTTACCTGCGACCATCAACAATTCATATGAAAGATAGAAAGTGGTTCGGCTTGTACTCGGAGAAAAGTCATTATAAATATTATAGTCTATATTCTATTTATATTCCAATATATTATATTTAACACTAAATGTATTTTAAAGTCAAGAGATATTTATTTTATTTTTTATTATTATTTTATTAAGAACTTAACAGCTCTTTGATTGACATCGTGCGAAAATATGAAAAGGCAGAGCAAATATGATATAGGGAAAAGAGGGGAGGGGAAGGAAAAGAATAGAAACGAAAATCCAATAAACAAGACGATTGTTAATCATTTGGCTAAGAAGCCCCATCTATAGCGTGGCTAATTATAATTCCTGCCTCTCCTCGAACTCAACCTGATTATATGGCAGGGAGGGTATAAATTATATTTGGGAACGTTTGATTTATGTCAAAACGAACGGGCCCAATGAATTTGGCCTGTACCCGTATTTTTTTGTTAATAAATTCAAAATTAAATTTTCTCTTAATTGCAGACAACAGTCAACAGAGTCGTCCAGCGTTGGCCAGAACTCGATCAAGAGAAAGTGTTTCTGTCTTTGGGGCTCGAAGGTTGCAGCTTACAGCTTGCAGCGTGCTTAGGCCGGGCTCCAAAGCTGCTGAGCTGCTGGGCTGCTGGGCTGCTGGGCTGTCGGCTCTGATGTGCAGTGGCTGCTCGAAAAATGGGTCATTGTGGGCCCAGATCCCACCAGCTGTTTGGTTGCTTCTCGGTTTGTCTTTTCGTCTGTCTGTCTGTCTGTCTGTCTGGCTATCTCTCTGACTGTCTGTCTTGCTGTCAGCCTGGATGGTTGGTTGACTGTCTGCTCTTTTGCTCATTGACATTTAAATTATGTTGGAGCACTTCGTGTACATTTCTTTTTTGGGGCCACGAAAAATGCCACCGAAACAGCATTTTTGCTGCACGGCTGCTCGACGGCTCGACTGTTCGACTGTTCGGCTGCTCGACTGTTCGGATGTCGCGTGTTGTAAGGCCCAGAGGCCAAATGGGTTACAAAAGGAGTCAATAAAATCAAAAGCTGTGACAGTGAAAAATTTGCGGCTTGAGTACTCCAGCACTCAGAGCTTATGCAATGAGTGTTGGCCAGGCCAAGATTTGGCTGCTGCAGTTAATGAACAATTGGCTTATATAGACAAAGGCCGCGCCCCATACAAAAAAAAGCTAAGCAATCACACCTGGGGAAGGGGCTGCCACTGCCATTAGGGACAGTATCAAATATGTCGTGGTCTCAGCATAACGGTTTCGATTATGCGCCCATCAAACACCCAAAAGCAACAGAAATAACTTTAACAGCAACAACAATCAGAACAACAACAACAACAACAACTTATGGCTCCATTGGTAATTAAAACCTGTCCCGGGCTCAGATCTCTGATTGGAGCTGACAAAGGTGTCTGTTTTTGATGCCTGCCCCACTCTCGATCCGCGTATCTCTTTTGTGGCCCTTTCGCTTCGACTGTGGCCCTATAAAACAATCTTGTAATGTTTCAATAATGCCAGCCATTCGATCTGCTGTTGGACTTTGGTTGAGTCATTTGGTTACCACTCAGGTGTGTCGGCACGAGCTGTTCATTTCATTCTGTTCCCCCCAGTGCCTCGACCCACAGCAGGGAGCAGCCCAAAGTAATCGAACAGCTGGCCAATTGTAGGAAGTAATCCTTTTCATTTTTTTTTAAATAAATTTTTTACTGTATTTATTATATTATATAATTTTTTTTATTTTTATAATAATTTTTTTTTTTAATTTATAAATTTTGTAGCACACTTTTTAGCGCAGTCGCGTGATAATATATTATATTATATTGTATAAATTATATGTAAATATAATATAATATATAATATAATATAATATAATATAATAAATAGTATAAGTATTATATTATATAAATTATATTTATATATAAATTATATAATATAATATATTATATTATAATATAATATATAGTATAAGTATTATATAAATTATATATATTATATTAAAGAAGAGTCCGGTCTCTGATATTTTCTGATATTTCAATCTGTAAGATTGAGGTCTGAACTCGGATATAAACATATATATTTATATACAATACATTTATTGCTGAGTATAATAATACATATATAATAATGTTCAGGTCCACCTTAATAAATGGATGAGTTTCTTTAAAATATGCATATATTTTTTATTGGAATTCCTCTGATTAAAATAATAATATATATTTTATAGGGAAATACTTTGGACGGGGTGCTTAGATATCGATTGATAGGCCCCCATCTTGTCTTTTCCAAATTTGACATGACTAAACTTAAAGCTCGGACTCCTCTCTCTCTCTCTCCCTCTCTCCCTCTCTCTGTCTCTCTCTCTCTCTCATCTCTGAGATCGTAAACAAAAGCGCAAAGGTGTCAAACGTCAAAGCTAAAGTCAATAAAAATAGTTAACCATCGATTGTTGTTGTTGTTGTTGTTGTTCTTGGTCTTGTTCTTGCTCTTATTGTTTGGGTTGTTGTTGTTGTTGTTGAGGTTTTATATACATAAACATATATAAGGCTACATGCATTTGCATGTTTCGGCGTAAGCGTGTGTGTGTGTGTGTGTGTGTCTGGCCGTTTACGAGCTTGTTTATTTTCCACTTAAAACCAGAACAGTCAATGGTCAAATAGTCAAATAGTCAAATAGCCAAATAGTTAAAGAGCCAAATAGTTAAATAGCCAAAAATCCAAATAGTCAAATAGTCAAATAGCCACAAATCCAAATAGCCAAATAGCCAAATAGCCAAATAGCCAACTGGCCCAATAGCCAAACGGCAAATGTATCTATCAGATACGCGACATATTTTGTGCTTACTGCCAAATGAGACGCGTCTTGACCATATTCACATATTGAGTTAACCCAAAAAGTGTTGGCCAAAAACAGGGCAGAAACTTTTGTTTCAATATCTGAGAGAAGCCAAGAAGCGATTTTGTGCAGGAATCCGAAATAAGAGCGCGACACAGAAAGGCGCCCAGTGCGAAACTCAAAGCAACTGTAAGTCTGAATATTTACATAAATCTATTCAATATTAACCTCTGATCTGCTCCCAAGCGGTAAACAACATATTCATAATTCATTAAATTAGCCTAAGAATCGGCTCATTAGTAATGCGATGTTGGGTGTGGAGGCCCCACGGGCTGGCTGCGCGATGCCACATTTACGGGCTAAGCTACCTGAGCTTCTAAAATCAAATAAAATTATATAGTATTTAAGATTTGCCACCTTGCAAGAAGTCGAATCGACACAAAAGTCTAATTTATATAGTCGTCACTCTAAGCCATGATTTAGTAGCCCCTTTGGCATCGTGGCCTATATTAAAATTATATATTGTTCAATACTTCCACTCATTTCCTACATCAAGCTTAGCCAGGAATTTAAAATATAATTTGAAATTAGCTTAGGATTTCATTTAAGCCCTTCATTAACTAAAATTGTGTCTGTCCGGCTGTCTGTGTCTGCTTTTACTACTGGTTTCCTTATAATCCATTGTTCAGCCACTAAGATTAACATCTCAGATTCATAAAACTACCTCAGCAGCCAGCACACCTTTAAATTTGCTTTGGCTTTAAATAAATTTCCGATTTGATATCCCAAAAAATAAAAAAAAAATAGACAAAAAAAATAGAAAAAAAAAAAGACAAATCTAAAAAAAAAATTGACTCGCTTTGCATCTTTTATTGTTTTGATCAAAGACACTTAAGGCCATAGCGCACTTACCTTTAATAGTTTTCTCTTGTGAATGCCAAACTTATCCAACTATCCAACTATCCGGCTTAAGCGTTTGCGGATTATCCAAATAAATTGTTAAAATATCCAAGTAAAACTAGTTTAAGGATTCGTTCGTTAAATATTGTGATTTGCTTTTGTTATTTGTTTTTGTTATTTGTTTTTCTTTTTGCTTGTGTTGCTTGTCTCGACTGGCGACACACAAGACTCTCGGAGAGAAGGACTTTATGGGAAGAGAGAGACTGACGTGCAATTAATTAAACAATTTTCATTACTTTCACCCAACTCTGGGCACTCGACAAATAAATAAAATGCACATTTTGTGAGTTCTTAAGTCGTCCAGGCGTTTAGCACTTGGCACATCCCAGCCCAACGGCGCGGGTTGGGGGCGCCTGAGGAGCACTCGACAAAACAATAAAAAAAAATTCAAGAATATCTTAAAAAAAAAAAAAATCAAAAATAAACCGAAAAAAAAAAAATCTAAAAATAATCAAAAAATAATCCAAAAATAATAACAAAGAAAAATAACAAAAAATGTACTTATGCTGCATGCATATTTGTTGTTGTTTGTGTTGTTGTTGCTTCTGCTGCAGTTTTGGCAGGTTTCGTTAACTGGAAAATTGACTTTATGTGGATACAATGCATGTGTGTGAGTAGAGGCGAAAACAACTTTTCGCGAATATTACAGGCGCAAAACATACACATACACACATACACATACAGCGGCATATAAAGGCATGCAGAACCAAGTAAATACTACAACAACACTATGGCACAGGCACAGGCACAGGCACAGGCACAGGCACACACACACACATAAACGATATATAACGCCCGCGGCGTTTGCGCTTTCCGTCCGGCAATAATCACGTTAAGAAGAATCGTTCTGCACGACGAAAAGTCAAAAACACAACTGAAACTTCTTTGGGAAAAAGTATTTTTACAGCGCTCGGCACGCGCAATAGACCAACAATGGGTCTTGCTTGGGTCTCAACAGGTCTTGAGCTCAAGATTTGAGTGAGTTGCATGCTTGAAACCAGTTGATCTTGTTTTTGAGTCGATTTTGTAGCTGGTGTTGGTGCGAGTGCTGCTGCTGGTGCGAGTGCTGCTGCTGGTGCTGCTGCTACAGCGTCGACTGAGGCTGAGGACTGCGACGACGGCAGTGGCTGTAACTACGGCTGTAACTGCGGCAGCGCCTGTTACATTACGCGCCACTCGTCGTTGGCTCAATGTTCCTTTGGCCAGCTAGTTCGTGTCCTAAGTCTTTTGTTTTGCCTGCCTGTATTGCAATTGCTGGACTCGTAAATGCATAGCATTATTATCTATGAGTTATTTACGCTTAGCATTTTTGCTCTTGTTATGACCAGACGTGGCTCTTGTGCTTCACTGTTTGGCTGCTTTGGCTGCTTTGCTGCTTCGCTGTGTTGTCGTTGTCGCTGCCATTGCCGTTGTCGTGGGCTTGGCACACGCTCAACCTCAACCCCCGGCCAATGTTTGGGGGCACAGGAATGTCCATGGCGACGGCGACGGCGACGGCGACGGCGACAACGACGACGATGGCGATGGCGACGGCGATGGCGATGGCGATGGTGATGGCGACAGGTTTACAGCGCTCACTAAGTCCACTGCAATTTGCACATTTCGCGTAAAATTGTTGGCTACTGTTTCTCCAGTTGCAATTGCCAAATGTACGATTCATAATTGGTATTCCTTTTTTTTTTTGTTTATTCCGCATCTTGCGCCGCGTAGGAGTCAAGTCAGAGGTTCAATGAACCGATCCTGCATCCCCTTCTGTATGCCTGCCGCGCCTTGCGGCCTGACTGACCGCGTCAACCCGGCAAATCTTCATCTCAAATTAGTGACAGCCAATACGGAGGAACAGTGAGGGAGGATGGGGGGAGGGTGCGGGAAATGGAACGACCTTGTCGTGTGTACGGAGTTGCCATCAACTGGTCACAACTTATTTTGAAATTTATTGCCCGGCCGTTGTTCAGCTTAGTTTAGTTTAGTGTGCCATTGTTCTGACCGTCGGCTCTTTTCAAATCTTATGACAATAAAGAGCGGCGACTGCGGTCTCCACATTTTTTTCCTTTCATTTTATTAACTTTTGTTGTATTTTTTCATTTTTCGTATTTTTCGTATTTTTCTTATGTTTTTCTTTTATTTTTCGTATGCTTGAAGCTGCCGCCAAATGAAAACCAGTCGCGCACTCCGTGCTCCGTGCTCCGTGCTCCGTGCTCCGTGCTCTGTGTGCCGTGCTCTGTGCTCTGCTCCTGCCAATGCCCCAAAACTCCAAGCAAAAGCAAACACAAACACAAACGCAAAGGCGAACGCAAAGGCGAACGCAAAGGCGAACGCCAGCCCAGGCCATGTCATGCCAGGCCAGGCACTTGATCAACTGGCAGCCAACTGGTTAAGAATTGCTGAAAAGCATGCATCAAAGAATTTAGCCAACGATTTTTGGAATGTTTTCAATGTACCAAGTGTGTAAATACCAAAAACCAGCAACAACAACAACAACAAAAATTACGGAAAACTTATTCGTAAAGTGACAAAGCCATCGCCGCAGAGTATACATGTCCTGGCCGAAAGTCGCAACTCCTAGCATTGGCCTATCAGTTTTTAAAATGGCCATAAGATGTGATAAAAAAATAATTATGAATTTCTGTCTACCTTTATAAATATTAAAAAAAAAAAAAAAAAAAAAAATTTTTCAAAGTTTGTTAACAATTTTCTTATTACCAATTTCCCTGAATCATGGCCAAAGAGAGTCAAGGCATTTGAAATTGCATTTATTTGCAGGCATTTTTCTTCATATCAATGCTGCCACCTCGATACCAAAGGGTACCTTTAAAACAGGAACTGCAAATGGTTGGGGCGTCATATGAGTGTCTCGCCCGGCATAGGAAGCCAAACACCTGAGCCTCTTGTGTCTACTTGTCGTTCTCGTGCCCGTTGCTCCATGAGATACGAATTTTTACAGCTTTTGGATAGACTTTAGATATACATTTAAATGGAAGCCAATGTAGCATGTGCATGTGTGTGTGTGTGCGTGTGTGTGTGTGTGTGTGTGTGTGTGTTGGAGTATGGAAAAGCGATATATATAAAATACCAAGATTAGCGATTGACAGAGTATTTCAAAGTCGAAGTATCTGTTAGCTGGCCAGAGCCATTAACGACTTTGTTGCCAGGAAATTTTATGCTGCGCTACTCATTGGCCATAGGACATAGTGGAAGGAAGGCAGCACCGAGACACCAGCTGTTATTTTACTGAGGTAATTTAAACGGCATTAGTGCTAATAATTTGCTTTTACCTGGAGCGGGTCTCCTCCGCTCGTCCGCATGTCCGCTCGTCCGCTCGTCCCAGGCACAGACCTCGGCCGTAATCTGAAAATCTCTTGCATCACTTCAAAATAATCATTGGACAAGGACGTGACGGTGTTATTGACGTTTGTTGTGACAGTCCCGCTGGCAGTGACCGCTTTGGGTACTTGTCTCTGCAATCCCTTTGCCAGATGCCCGGGTCGTGGCTTCTTGCCGTTTAGGCTTCGGTTCCGTTCCACTGCCGCTGCATTGGGGCATAAATCAACACGAACCGCAAACGCAGACGCAAACGGAGAAGCAAACGGAGACGCAACCGCAACAAAGGAATAGGTATAAAGCAGGTAGCGACACCAGCGACGACATCAAATTCCAAAGCCATCCAGCAGACCCAACGTTTCGTTTCGTCTAAACTCAATTAGTGCACTCTGAGTGTGTGCGCATGTGTGTGTGCGCGCGTGTATGTGTGTGTGTGTGTGAATGCTTGTGGAAGTGCGTTTGTTGTGTGTGTGCTGCATTCTTTGCATGCCAATGTGGTATTTGATTGATAATTTCGTTACGCCTCGAACATGTTCCAAAATAATTTGATGGTCGGGTCGACGCTCGTCGACGAGATTTATGACATGTTGTGGTACTCAGTGTCGCTTTTGGGTCTCCATTGTTTATGTTATTGTAAGGCATTAGTTTAAAATTTGTCGTTGATTCGATTGGACAGCATCTGGCGGATGACCGACCAAGTACCCATCTCCGATTGGATCATCATTTCTCATAGAGCCTGAACCAAGGAAATTTACCCCGAGCCCTAAAATCGAATTATGATTCGACATAAATTTCAAAAACAAACTTAAGATTAGATTATCACCTGGTTCCACACACACACACACACGCTCACACACACTGACACACAGGCACCTGAAGTTGTAATAGAAAATTGTATTTAAGATTTGAAAATAATTTTTATTGAATATTTAGTTTAAAATATGTATAATTTTCTTTTAGTAATAATTTGAAATATTGAAAAATGTTTAAATTTGTTTAATATTTATGAATATGTAACTATTATGTATCATAAGATAATTGGCGTATACTTATTTGGTAGCTGAACTCTACTGGAAATATTTGAAATATTTCTAAATATTTTGATCAGAGCAAATATATAATTTAATTATTACACTTTTTCTACTTAATTTCATAAAATGTCCTTTTAAAATCTCTATGGGTGTATAATTTGTTAATTATTATTATTTTTAATTATTTTCTGCAACTACTTTCATTTAATGATCAACTACGTAAAATTTGGAGCAACGGCGACAAAGCGTCTCAAAACTATCCCATTGGTTAGGTCCACTATAAATATTTAAAATATTTCCTGTTATTGAACGAATGCATCACGCACGGTTTTTTTCATACATATATGATTACATTAAGTGGGGTTCGACGATGTCATCAACAGCCACGGCATATTTTTTTTTTTTTAATCCGTACGGGGGTTTATTCATTCATTAAACCTCAAGTTTCAATTTGCCGTATTTTTGAAACTTGCCGAAAAACTCATCTCATTTTTTCACACCAACATATGATGTCGTCTTGCCGGTCTTGCGCAGCTGCTCCAATAGCTCATCAGACGATAGGTTCGAAGTAATGCTGACCGTCTTTTCATCCAGATTTACGTTCACTTTTTCCACCTTATCTGTAAAATTGCAAAATCCAACATTAGTTGGCAATCGCAACCGTCACCGCAACCACAACCGAAAGTATTTTGTCTGTCTGATAAGGCGTTGTTTTTGAAAGCAACGCCATTTAAATTTCTTTTATCGTGTTCGCAAAGTCTAGAACTAAGCTTCACCAAGCTGGCATAATTAATGTGTATTTACACTTTGAGATTATTTGACTTACCGCCCAATTTGCCCAAAACTCGCTCCACGGCGCTGGCACAGCCGCCGCATGTCATCTCGACTTTAAATTCATGGACCTGCGCGAAATAGTTTGAATGTTTAAATTACCTACTGCTATTAATCAGAACCTAACATGCACATTGTATACACACATACACACGTATGCATGTGTGTAAATACATATGTAACGCAATGTGTGTACATACTGTCATTTTGCTGAAACTACTGCTGGGACGCGTCGAGTCCGCTGTCGTATGCTTGTAGATTTGCGGTAAATTAAACAGCTTGAAGGCTTTTAAGTTTAACTAACTTTAACGTGGCACACGTTTAACTTTCCTACTGGTTGTTTAATAATTAAACTTTCCTACGTTTGCTCTGGAATAGCACTGCAGTCGATAAAGCTCGATGCCTTTGGTATCGTTGCCGCAATTGTGGGGGGTAATCGATAGTTGTTGATATTATGGGGTGAGGCTGCCATATATCGATATATCGTTACATGGAATGTGTCTGGTAGCACTTTATTTGAACTTTCGGTTCGAGTCGAAAATAAAAAAACATCATTTATTTAATTTTGAATGTATTTAGAAAAAAAATGAAACTGAGTTAGCTACGTTACATACGCTTTGGACATGCTCCAAATCTGTAAACCACCTGATGGTCATACAGTTGACCAGGATTTAGGACGATCGTTGGAAAGGCAGACTGATTCATTGCATCTGGATACTTTTGGGTCTCAAAACAGAACGAACCATGTTGAACGTAATGAGCACCGTTTTTTCCAACAATTGGAACAGCGCCATTCCCCTCGTCAGGCAAATTATTTGCGGTATAAAATTGCAATCCAGGCTGATTGGAGTACACCTCTACAAATCTACCACTGCATGGATGCACGGCTCGGGCTACTAATTTAACTTGATTTAAATCCACATCAGTACAGTAAGTGTTATCAAAACCATTAATGGGACACTCCATAACCCGATTAAGGCGTCTACCCAAATTTGTGATAGTGGAGAAATCGTAGGGTGTATTACGCACTGGTACAAGCTTGCCCGTTGGAATTTGTTGATGATCAGTGTCAACAATTTTACTTGCTTTGATCATCACCATGTGCTGAGCCAGAGCGTCTCTGCCAGTTTCATGGCCAGCAAGATTAAAGTAAGTATGGTTTGTTATATTAATACACGTGGTTGACTTAGCACGAGCTTCGATTCTTATACCAAAACATGCGGTTTCGGTAAGGGAAAAGTTAATGTTGACTGTCAACTCTCCCGGATAGCCCTCGTGGCCATCAGGCGACACATGCTGTAAGGTCACGCCATCCTTGTGAATTCCCACAACATCCCATATAACACTATCGAAGCCCACATAGCCTCCATGCAAATGGTGCTTTTCCTTTAAATTGCGACTTAAGTGCACGGATTTTCCACAAAGCTTAAACTCCCCACGGGCCGTACGATTCGCCACACGTCCAATAGTTCCACCAAAGTAGGCTTTTTGGTTTCTGTAGTAACCGGCCACGTCATCATAGCCCAGGCATACGTCCTTAATATCGCCATTCGAATTGGGTACCTTAATACTCTGAATAATGGCGCCCAATGTCAGGATTGCCACAGACATGCCCTTCTCGGTGCTTAACGTGAACCGACGGACATGTTCAGTTTTCTGCGTCATGGGATTAACTGCAATGCCAAAAACATCTTCTATGACGCATACCATTATAGGGCTATATATGATGAATTTCAAATAATTTCAAATCAAATTCGAGAATACAATTTTGAAAGTCATGAGACGAAAGGAATTCGAAATAAAATGAAATGAATTAACCAAAGCTGTCATATATCCATTTCCATAGGCCACTACAAGCAAATCTTCGCCTCTTGCTACAATTTATTTATTTCTGTTCTTTCCTCGCCTTATATAATGGTTATTTTTGAATACTCCAGTTACTTTCTTAGCCAAGCCCGTAGTAGCTGCAAATACTCTCCAGAGAACGCATTCTGTAAGAGAGACTGTAGATTTTTTAAAAACTCTCCAAAGCCTAGTCGACTCTACGTGGGCTATCGATGTTTTGCAACTGTCATTGTCACTGTATAAGTTGTCATACAACAGAACTCTTCAACTTAGTTGTAAATACAACACATTAACTTCTTTAAAATTTTCAAAAAAAAAAAAAATTAACTTCCATCGGTTTTACATGGTACTAAATCGCATCACAATCGAACAATAGGTAATTTTAGTTTTTTACTTATATACAGTACATACCGCTTATATGCAAAGCCTATAATGCAGACAAAATTTTGCATATATGCGATAAAATTAATAATTCTGATGAAGGCGTTTAAAAATAAAAATGTTTTGCATTTAAGCAATATTTGCATATAACCGATATACGCTGTATTATTTTAATATAAATCTAAATCTTTGTTCCAGCTTTACATTTTTCACTTGGAACCCGTTACACATCGCCAAAATGAATGCTGAGAGCATGGTATCCTTTCAAATACAGGGCTCTCAAGACTGTGCAGACGCACGAGCAGTGGTAAGCATAGAAAGGATAGCAAAGGATTCAAAATTTGAATATATTATTCTTTAATTTTTACCTTGTGCAGCTTTGTAATGAACTGGACGATTTGAAGGATGGATCATATAACACTATAATAGAGCTTAAGAGAATAAAGCTTTCGGTGTACACGGAAAAGTTAAATTTGTATGTGGAGAAGTGCAGAGTGAAGGATGATGTGATTTTGGCCCTAAAAACATGCTTGGAAACTTACAAAAACACAAATGTAAACAATTGCGATACAATAATTTTTTTAAAATCCAAACTCGCCGAGAGGAAGTCAAATTTGGTTGAGATGAAAGAAACGTATAGTAAACAAATAGCCGAGTATGAAACCATTGTTAAGGACAAGAATGATCAAATTGAAAGCAAGGATTTGTATATAGCAAAGTTAGAGGAGGGACTTAAGAACCTCACAAAGAGTCTCAAAGAGAAGTCACACAACTCCTTGCAGTCGAAGTCTGAAATTAGCTACCTGAAAAGAACTGTAAATGAGAAAAGTGATACCATCTCAAAGCAACAGACTTTGCTAAACGAGAAGGACCAAAGGATATCTGCATTAGAGACAAGTACCGAAAAACTGAAGTCATTCGGTAACATCCTAAAAAATTGCAAAACGATCAAAGGCAAAGAAGCTCGAAAGGCCAAATTGGTTGCAGAGCTGCAAATGAATACGGAGACAATTAAAAACCAAAAAGAACGCATAGCTGAATTCACAGTTAAGGATTTACAGGAGAGTCTTAATAAGAATGGTCCCATCGAAACCAAGACAGTGTCCTTGCCTCATATTGGACCAACCAATATGGTCATGAAAAGTGTTAAAACTGGCCCAAGCTGGATTATAATTCAGCGACGTGTGGGTAAATGTGTTGACTTTAATCAAGGCTGGTTTTGCTTTGTTGACGGCTTCGGCGATATGGAGGGAGACTTCTGGATGGGATTAGATAGGCTGCATGCGTTGACAAGAGCTGCAATTCACGAGCTCTACATTCATCTAGGCTTTGCAAACAATGATGTCCGATTTGCTCATTATGATAATTTTTCTATTGGTGGGAAAAATGATGACTATAAAATAAAATCGCTTGGCGATTATTATGGGAATGCAGGCGATGGATTGCGTCCTCATGACGGTCAAATATTTAAGACATTGAGACATGAGTTGAACAATCATATTGAATACAATCGCTGGTGGCAGCACGAAAAACCCAATTGGTAAGCAAAGCGAACTCCTTATAGCATTTACAAAGTACCATAAATTTTGCCATAATTTATATATTTTTTTTTTTGTATTTTAGTAATCTGAACGGATCTTTTAATCAAAAAGCTGAATGTGGTGTCTGGTGGGGGAAAGATAGTGGAAATTATAAGTTTGTGGAATCTGTACAAATGATGATAAGACCAAAGCCAATAACAAAATTAAAACCATAACTTTTTTATATATATTTATATATAATTTCTACATTTCTAACTTAACAAACAAATTTATACATTGCTCAATAAAATTAAAATTAAATGTTGCTACTAATACAACAGGATTTTATTACTTGCAGTCCAAGTATGAAAAATGTATTTATTTATTTAAATATAAATATATAATATATGTATATATAATTTATAAATATGAAGAATTCAATTTGTGAATTTAAATATGAACTTGGCATAATTTTAATGTATTATCAAATTTGAAAATGGTTAAAACAAAAACAATTTAACTGGGTGAAAGCATTTTCTCCGGTTGCACCCACTCATCGTAGTCCTTTTCCGAGACACCAGCTTTGATTGCCTCCTCCTTTAGGGTGGTGCCGTTCTTCAGCGCGCTCTTGGCTATAACTGCAGCCTTGTCATAGCCAATGTGCGAGTTTAGAGCGGTGACCAGCATAAGAGATTTCTTCACGTTGGATTGCAGCTGATCCTTGTTCGGCTGTATGCCCTGTACACAGTTGCTGGTAAATGCATTGCAGCCATCAGCTGCGATATTAGAGATGTTATTGAAGCTTTCTACCAAGGCTACTTAAGGCACACAATGATGAACTTACTGAGGAGCTTAATGGATCGTAGTACATTTGAAGCGATCAGTGGCTTGAAGACGTTAAGTTCAAAGTGTCCATTGGAGCCACCAACAGAAACAGCCACATGGTTGCCCATCACTTGTGCACAAATCATGGTTAAAGCTTCGCATTGTGTGGGATTCACTTTGCCCGGCATTATGGAGCTGCCGGGCTCGTTCTCCGGCAAAGCCAGCTCGCCAAGACCACACCTTGGACCGGAGCCCAGGAAACGTATGTCATTGGCAATTTTCATGAGACTCACAGCAATTGTATTCAAAGCACCGTGAACCTCAACCATGGCATCTCTAGCGGCCAGGGCTTCGAAAAAGTTTGGAGCAGTTACGAACGGCAACGATGTCAGTTGGGAGATTCGAAGCGCCGCCTTCTCTGCAAATCCTTTATAGGTGTTCAGTCCTGTGCCCACGGCCGTACCGCCTAAGGCAAGCTGAAAAACATGTGGCAAAACCGATTCGATCCTTTCCAAGCTATTGTTTAGCTGCTGTGTGTAACCACTAAACTCTTGTCCCAGTGTCATCGGTACGGCATCCTGGGTATGTGTACGAGCAATTTTAATAATGTCCTTCCACTCAACGGTCTTCTCTTTAAGTGCATCGCGTAGTTGCGTTAGTGCTGGCTCGAGGCTCTTGACAAGCTCAATGCCCACAGCGATGTGAATGGCCGTGGGAAAAGTATCATTGGAACTCTGCGCCTTATTCACATGATCATTGGGATGCACAGTACTCTTTTCTCCGAGCTTGCCACCCAGTATCTCAAAGGCTCGATTGCTAATCACTTCATTTAGATTCATATTGGTCTGTGTGCCCGATCCGGTTTGCCAAATTGTTAATGGAAAGTGACCCTCGTCGTACAGTTTTCCTGAGATAACCTCATCGCAGGCACTGGAGATGGCCAAACATAGCTTACTATCTAGACCAAATTCCTGATTAACCTCGGCGGCTGCTTTTTTCAACACACCCATGGCTTGGATTAGGGATTTCTGTGGAATCATCATCACTTATTATCATCCAAGTCAAAGGATATTTTTATAGTTACCGGCATGCGCTCGTTGACTCCTCCAATAGGAAAATGGATCAAGCAGCGCATAGTTTGTGCTCCATAATATCGGTCTGAGGGGACTTCTATATCGCCAAACGAGTCATGCTCTACGCGCTGAGGACCCTTCTCTTGAGGCTGGCTCATCTTCTATGAAACCGTTACAATATATCCGCCGGACAATACTATAGAAAGTGTATATCAGCCGGAAAATTTAGCTTATGAACATCAAATTAAAGTCTACAGTTCCTTGTACAGTCTGTCCAGGTTGCTATGTTCATGAAATGAATAATGAAATTAGAAAAACAAAAATTTTGATTTCAGTCCCACGTCCTTTCTACGTCCTTTTAAAATATGTAGAATTGGAATGCGGTGGGAAGTAACGTGAAATCCACTGCGGGGGGTGAAGAAAAAAAAAGGATGTGAATGCAACTTTTATTTTATTGAACTTTTAAATTACTTTTCCACCATTTACAAATTTTCTAAATAGGTCCTAGCATATTTTTTGGGTAAACCCATTCATTGAACTCTGCTTCGGTAATGCCGTCCTTAATGGCCTCTTCCTTCAATGTGGTTCCATTTAAGTGGGCGGCCAGCATCAATGTAGATGCACGATCATGGCCAATGTAGGGAATAAGAGCTTTGCCCAGCATCAGGGATTTATGCATGACTTGGACTATTTTATCGGCGTTAGCCGTGATCCCATCTAGACATTTTATGGTGAAGCTGCTTAGGCCATCGCTTAAGAGGGCAATGGACCGCAGCAAATTTGAGCTAATCATTGGCATAAATCCATTTAGCTGAAAGTGTCCATTGAAGCCACCAACTGTAACCGCCACCTGGTTGCCCATAACCTGGGCACAAATCATAGTAACTGCCTCACATTGAGTGGGGTACTCACAGCCCGGCATCGATGAGCTGAGAAGATTGCCACCTGGCAGATTTAGCTCACCGAATCCGCAGTGCGGCCCAGAGCCCATGAACCTCAGATCATTTGCTATTTTCATGGTGCTAACAGCAATTGAGTTCAACTCGCCATGTACCTCGACCAAAGCATCGCATGCAGAAAGGGATTCAAACGAGTTCCGTCCAGAAACAAACGGTAGTCCTGTCATTGCAGCAATGTGCTTCACACAAGCTGCTCCGAAATCCTTGCGACCAAACAAACTAGTACCCACTATAGTGCCACCCAATGATAGCTCATATAAACGGCCCATCGCGGACTCTAAGCGAGTGCGACAGTTTGTCATCATCTGCTTGTAACCGCTAAACTCCTGACCAAGTGTAATTGGAACTGCATCCATCAAGCTGGTCCGACCAATCTTTATGGTGGTGCACCATAGCTTTTCCTTATCGCCCAAAGCCTCAATCAACGTTGCTATGGTGGGAAAAAGCGTATCCTTCAACTGCATTGCGATGGCAACGTTGATAGCCGAGGAGAAGGTATCATTGCCGCTTTGGGACATGTTGACATGATTAATGGGATGCACCGGATCGTTGGTACCGAGCTGGCCACCTAATATTTGGATTGCACGATTGCTGATAACCTCATTGGTATTCATATTGGTATTATCTCCTGAGCCCGCTTGCCAAATCGCCAATGGAAAATGATGCTCATCATAAAGCTGGCCCGATATGACATCATCGGCTGCCTTAATAATTGCCGCAGCTATTTTGGAATTAAGGCCATATCCTTGGTTAACCACAGCTGCGGCCTTCTTAATTATGCCCAAAGCAATAATAACTGGTCGCTGGGAAGAGCGGTGACCCAAGAGTTAATGAAACTCAAGCAGAAATGAAATCGGCTTACCGGAATGCGCTCCTCGATGTCACCAATGGGAAACTGCGTCAATGAACGCATTGTCCGCTGACCAAACATTCGATCAAGCGGAACATTGGTTATGCCCATCTCATCGCGCTCGGCTCGGGTGTCTGTTACGGTGAGGCGCGCTAGCTTATACACCAAATTAAGGATTTCCTTCTGATCAAAGGACATCTTGAGATATGAATTAGTAAATTGGGGACATGTAAAATGTGTATGTTTTACGAAAGGTGAAAATAAACTGTGTCGTTGACTACTTCGATCAATCTATATATTCGTAGGAATATCCGTAGGCATACATACCCATACATACGTACATACATGTGTATATGTGCTCATATATATGTATATGTATGTAAGAAGTAGCAGGGCGTTGCGAAGATGGCAGCTTCCTATTTCGATCGTCGTCAGCTAGAAGTGTCCTGTTAGGAGTGATTGTGGACAGTCACAGCAGTGGAGGCTGGCATTCATCAGGTGCCATCAAGGAGGAAAAGTCACTAAGTCGTATTAGGAAGTCATCGTGGAGCAGAGAACAGCCGACAGCAGTTGCTGTGGACCATCAGCCTCCTCTAAGCTATGACCTATCATACCTGTTAGGCAAAGTGTCCTCTTAGGAGTGATCGTGGACAGTCACAGCAGTGGAGGCTGGCATTCATCAGGTGCCATCAAGGAGGAAAAGTCACTAAGTCGTATTAGGAAGTCATCGTGGAGCAGAGAACAGCCGACAGGAGTTGCTGTGGACACCCAGCCAACTCTATGCTATGATTTATCATACCAATAAACCTTCACTACATATACATATATACACATATACATATGCATATATAATATATATAGATATATACATATATTAAAAAATAAGCCGCAGTTAATTGAGTACCTTTAAATATTTATAACTTTATTAGTCTTTGTTGTTGCAACAGCATTTCCAAGATTCTTCAACAGAAAATTTAAAAATGAACTCATGATAATACTTTTCCCCGGGCTGCAGGAGTATTGTAGGGAACTCTTGATTATTTATGGAATCGGGAAACTTTGCAGATGAAACACAGAATGATCCGTGGCACTTGTAGCGCTTACAATCCTTGCCAATGATCGGATAATCACCATTTTCTTCGTCTGGCAATTTATTTGCTGTATAAAAATGAATGCCCGGTTGATTGGTGAAAATCTCCAATGCACGTCCAGTCGGAGGATGTCGTATCTTAGCCACAGAATTGATCTGATTATCGTTGGCTTCGTTTACCACAAAGCAATTGTCGTAGCCCTTGATTAGGTGACTGTCGAACTGCTTTAGACGATCCCCCAAACTTACAGGCATTTGAAAATCGAACACTGTATCATTCACATCCAATAATTTTCCGTTTGGAATTTGATTTTCATCCGTATCAACAATTTTGGTTGAGAAAATTTCCACTGTGTGCTCTTGCAGGCCCTTGGGTCCTGTGCCATGACCGGCCAAATTAAGGTACACATGATTCGATATATTGACAGTCGTTGGCTTGTCAGTAAATGCCTCATAGCGGACTCCAAAACGATTTTGATTATCCAACCAGTAGGTTATCGTTGCAGTCAGGGTGCCCGGGTGCCCCTCGTGTCCGTCTTCTGACACATACCGAAATGTAATACCCAAATCGTTCTTTCGTATTACATCCCAAACGACGCTATCAAAGCCAATAAAGCCGCCATGCATGTGGTGTTCGTTATTAAAGTTCTTGGTTAGTTCGATTTTACGTTCATCCAATGAGTATTCGGCATTGGATATAAGGTAGGCAACACGACCTAAGGTACCACCAAAATAGGCATTCTTGTTATTGATGTAGCTAGCAGCATCATCGAAGCCGAGGCAAATATCTTCCATTTGTTGATAGGCGTCCGGATAGCGTATGCTTTGAATAATAGCACCCAATTGAATAATGGAAACGGACATTTTATTCTTGTTGCTCATCGTATAGCGGCGCAACATTTGAGTTTTCTGAGTTAAAGGATTCCTAACCAACCCGAAGATTTCATCCTCCACTGTGATTTGCATCTTGCTGCTGGCCGTTATCTGTGTTGATACTGATATTGGGTTTAAATATTTAAAAGATTTTTAACAACAAATTTAGCAATTACTTCCAGGCAACCTAACATACACCTTATATCACTCTATTAGAAACTCGTTTGGTCCCACGTTCCAGCCAATAGTAAAGTAAAATATTAAATGCACACCTAAATTGATGCGACTCTTGGATATACAATCTCAGCCCAAAATTGTCATACAATTATGGATTAATTCAACTTATGAACACCACTGGGTAAATAAATAACATTCTCAGTGCATCAAAACTTCATCCAATATTAATTTTAATACAGTTTTGCTTCTTTTTTTTTTAGAGTTGAGTATATAAGTTTTGAACGCAATGCAGCGTAGAGTATTGAATAAATTTATAGACCGGTAGCATTATTTGACGAATAAATAAATAAATTTTATAAATTTAAATTAACTCGTTAAAATAATCGTATTGAAATATTATTTATATATTGAGTACAATGCTGCCATATACATAAACAAAATACCAACAATCAAGAATTCAACAATCTGTTCAGTCTACTATCTTTAAAACACACTTAAATACAACAGGCCCATTGAATGATAAGCCTCCCTGTTCGACCAAAATATTTACAATTTCTTATATACAATCAAACACTAGTATTTGTTAATGTTAAATAAGCGAACGCCATGGAATTGCGGCAACTTGGGCAGCGTCACCACAACCAATGATATAAAGTTGGCAATAAAATGCTCTGTGCTGTTGCGAGTGTATAGACAAGTTAGCAGAAACCTGGAAATAGTTTATTATGTTCAAAGCTATTCCTATAAAGATAAATGCATTAAGTTCACTCACAGTACAATTGGTACAGCAGTTAAAAATTTGCGAGTTGGAGTCAATTGCGTCCCATTATCAATTTGCTCCCAGTGTGTCCAACGACGATTAGCGTCATTTTCAATGCTCAGCCAGGGAGCACCTTTGATGATGTGGAGAAAATATAAATGTGCCTATACAAAAGAGTTAAATTTCTACGATAAACAATTATTTTTTTTTTTGCGATAACTGCGCTACGTACAACATTATGCAGCAAATTGGTTGTCGTCCACGCAACAGATATGGTAACGAATGGTATTGACAGTAGCACTAAATGCACAAAAAGTAATCCAAGAAAATAGGCAAGCCAGAATCCACGGGCGCTAAGCCAGGAACTGTTTGGATTCGATTCACCATGTCCACCGGCAATAAATGTCATTTTCGTACGGCGCTGCTATTTGGTATTGAATCGCACGTCAATAATTTGATCGAATTGCTCATCGGAACTAACACGTGAACTAAGATTACTGTCCTTTATTCAATTCATTCAGTTAAAAAAAAAATAAAATATCCAATTAAAATTTTATTTCTTAACAAAGCTAGAACATTATAATTTAATTGTTATATAGCTAGTCCAAACATTTAAGCTTAAGCAAATCAAGTAAAACACCTTCAAATGCATTAACAGCTGCTTGGCGGCAATTATTTATGTTATCGATAATATGAGAAACAAAATGTAAGTCGAAACTAGTTCGGCTTAGAGGAACTAATTTTAGTCAATATGTGATTTAGCGTCGTTTTCCACTTAATCATGACAGATAATATTGAATGATATAAATAAAATATTTTTAATTTGTTAATATACAGAGTTGTCATTTAATAATATTAGTGTAAAATCAAGAAAATGAGCGGATCAAATGCTAAATTGAATCCAACTTTAGGTAAACAAAAAAAAGAAAAATAAAAAAATGAATATAATAAAATAAAAACGTAAAATTGTATTTCTATTCAGGTAAATATGAAAATCAAATTACATTGTCTGGTCCCCCGGGCCTACAATCTATCGAGGAGAAAAAGAAACAGATGCTGCAGGAGACGATGATGGAAAAACTGCGCGCTAAATACCGCAGTAAACCAAAGAGCTACGAAGAAATTAAGAAATCTGTTCGAATGTATTTCATTGAAAAGCATTATCCAATGGATCCTCTCTGCAAGGCAACATTGCAGTCGGCACTGGACAAGCTGCAGCAGTATATTAAAGTGACCTCTCGTCACGACCTAGTAGAACGGTTAGAAAGTCTCTCACGTCAGCTGGGCTTAAAATTTATGGAAGATCAACAATTGTTATTTATTTCAACGGATATGTTTTATGTGGAAATATTGCTTGACGCAAATGGGAATCTCAACGATGTGAAAGTTCACCATGAATGCAAAATTGAACAGCAGCCCAATTCTACTCCCAGCTCCACTGAGCTGCTTAATCGTCTTAAAGCTGGTGACTTTGCGGATTTCACTTTGCAGCTTGAAGGACTGTCATCAATTTACCAATTGAATGCAGAGCCCAAAGTTAAGAAAAAAGCATTTGTTGCGCTTCAGGCCATGGAAACAGATATTTATAATCTCTTTGAACATCGCAATCAGCAAATAAAATCAGATATTGTGGGAAGTAATGACAGCTATAACATTATGAATAAATCTCCAGTTGGTCTCGTGCTGCAACGACGCGGTGGACATCCAATGAAGCTGACTTACTTTTGTCCTCCCATTCATCTTACACAAGAAAATATCAATGTAAAGGAAGAAGAAAGTTCCATCAGCTGTACGAGCAAAGATTTTAGTATTGAACAAGTAATAAAAAGCCCCAACGGCCTGAATGCTACCCTTAACCTACAAGGCTCTTCTGCAAATATACTGCAAATCCTGCCAATTGTCAGTATTACAAGTGAGACTGGAATACCTTTGGAGCAGCCTAGCTATGCTGCACTTAACCAAAACAATTCTATGCTGATGCCAGCAACCTACGTTCTGCGTCTTAATAAGCCATTGCCTGTCTGTATCGAATCTCTTCGTGCCTTAGGCTTGCCAGGCCTGCCGGGTACTTTAAATGACGAAGCAACAAACTTTATGAATCTGATTGTGCAAACAGCATCGAAGCAGGCAATAAAGGGCACACAAAAAGGATTATATGTCAATCTTATGAAGGAGACGCACTGCTACTTTCTTACAGAAAATCGCAGATTGCAGGGTACATTAATATCATCCCTGCCCTTCACAGAGCCCGCCCAAGTCCCTAAGATCATCACGTTCCTCAAAAAGCAATCATTATTCTACGCACTTCTTTCCAGTTGTGTCAGGGAGCAGCAGAAACAATACAATGGTAAGATTTCTAGATTTCACTAAAATAGATGAACTTCTGTTGGTAGGCTCAAACCTCCTCCAGGAAAGTTCACAGAATATTATATTTAACCCATGCAACATATTCTCACTTTGTTCTTACAGATATGGATAGCACCGTAATTTTGGAGGTAACTCCCGTATCACTTAACCAAATCACTGTGGAACTTCAGCATCCATACGAGGAGTCGCTGGCCACTATAGACTTTCTGCTAGATGACGATCAGCTCACTTGCATCATTTACTGTCTTACCAACAATTATGATGCACTTTCCCAAAAGCTAACGAGAACTGCGCGCCAAGTCCTTTCAATTCCTATGGTAATTTACAAGTTGCTGAAGTGTTGGGAAGAGGAGCACAACCACAAACTGCATGGCACTGTTGCCCCAGAAGTGAGCGTGGCCAGCGTTGCGGTTGTTGGTTTTAGCAACACTGATGAAAGTGAAGGGTTACATGCAACAAGCACCTTTGATCAGTTTGTTGTGGATCCTGGCGGTGCCAAAGTAGGCAGTGAAGTTGACAGTGGTTTAAACAGTATTAAGGATACCAATATGGATCCTAACATAAGCTCGGTAGCTGAAGGATTAACAGCCTCCACCTCTGCAGCATCCAATCCCACAGCTGCTGGCCTTTCAGCAATTATTAATATAAAGCATGAAACGGAACCAGCAACCACAGGTAATAGTCCTAGTCAAACCCCAAGTTCCACCTGCACATCATCACTAAAACCCTCTGATCACGAAATCGCTGATAAGTATAAAAACATTTGGAAGGACAAGACACCAAATTTAAAACATTGCGTCAGCATTACGCCCATTCCCGGTGATGAAAATACAGCCGTGCAGTTACCGCAGCAACACGACGTGCAGCGCACTGGAGGAATTGAAATTATACCTCTGAATGCGCCAGTGGGAGTAGCCGCCATATCCAGTGCGGGATCTCCGGCAACAACAATTACAATAACTCCAATAACAGGAACTAGCAAGGAAACTACCAAGGACTTGAAGAAAACAGTGGCGAGTGGAAGTGGAAGTGGAAACGGAAGCGCAAGTGGAAGTGGAAGTGGAAGTGGAAGTGCTACTAAGCGGCCCCATGAAAGTTCCTCTTCGTCCTCCTCTTCCACCTCAAGCAGCAGTAGCAATTCTTCGGGTGACACACAAAAAGAGAAGAAGCGAAAGAAAAAACGGGATGACTCTCCCATGGGTCCTCCCGAAAAGATCTATTCACGCCAAAATTCTCCTGCAAGCGTATCCATGGCAGACTCATCGACGTCAAGTGGTGTGGTGCGAAAGTTTTCGTCGCCATCTGCTTCATCCTCGTCCTCACCCAAAGCCAGTAGCTCTGGAAGCGGAACAGCTCTTGGTCTTATGAGCGGACAACCGTCGGCACGTCCCAGTCCAAAACACTCACCCGTCTACAGCAGCCCCAAGCACAATAGTAACAGCAACACCGCCTCCAACAGTCCCAAGTCGCCTTTCGGCACTCACTCGCCAAAACATGGATCGTCTGGCAAGCCGAGCATGTCTACTCTTAAAAGTGCAACGGCAGCTACCAGTCTTACTTTGAGTCCCAAGGCCGAAAGGACAACAACACTCAACGTCGGAGTGAGTTCCATTCCAGTGTCCTTGCCTCTCGCCCTCCCTCTACCAGCAAATGCTTCTGGGTTGACCTTAAGTCTTAATCCTCTGATACGACCTGTGCCGCCACTGGTCAGCAGCAGTACACTACCGATAAGCATTAAAAAGGAAAAAGCTATAGCAAGCTCCCCGACATCGGGAGCTCCCGCTGGAGTTGTAGCTGCTGCAGTCGCAGCACTTAAGTCCTCCCAGCAACAGGAGCAACAGCCACTTGGCAGCTTGACCAAGTACCCGTCTTCAAGTGTAACCAATTTAGAATTAAATGCGCTATGCAAAGGCTTGCCTGCTCCGGGAACAGACGCGGCAGCTGGATTGGGACAAGGAATGGTCGCGGCGACAGGATCAG
>JAWNNX010000682.1:2492500-2537500 GCA_035044505.1 Zaprionus lineosus | reverse complement strand
AGCAGTCGTCATACTAGTGGCTAAGATATCTGTATTCATTTGTGGTTGTTGTTGTTGTGACAGTTGTTGTTGTTGTTGCTGTGGTAGTTGCTGCTGTTGTAATTGCTGCTGATTTTGTTGTTGTTGTTGTTGTTGTTGCTGCTGTTGTTGTTGCTGCTGGGGTGGGTCCTGAGATGAGGGGGCAGCAGTGGAGCTAGAGACAGTTGCTTGGTCAGAGCTAAGCATAGGACGATCGCCTGAACCTGATCCAGATCCTGATCCGCTGTTTCCACTTTGTCGCTGTGACAGCTTGGGAATTTGGAACTTGTTGTGCAGTCCTTTTATAAAGCCTTCCATATTAGCGGCCATGCTTGGAGATGCGTACTGTAGAATGGTCATCATATCTGTGTGGTGATCAAACCGTGGCGGCGGCTGTGACATTGATCCGCTTAGTGCCGCTGGTGACATACTGCCCGTTCCGACGCCTGATCCTGATCCTGAACCCGCTGACAGTTGTTTACGCTGCCCGCTGCTTCCTCCACTGTTACCTAGGCTGCACATGCTTGGACGACGTCTAGGTGTTTGTTCCTGAAAGGAGCTGGTGCTGTTGCTTTTGGTTAGCAGTAGGCCACTGCTAGAAGCAGATGAGCCGCTCAGTTTGCTGCTGAGGTTGCCAGAGGAGTTGGCCTTCTGGAAAAGATGTTTCGAGCTGCCTCTTCCTTCTGATGAGCCTGCACCACCTGAAGGCGTTTTCTTTGAGGCCGGCCCACTGTTCACGCCCGGCTTAAGTCCTGTATGCTCCTTTTTACTGCCGGATGAGGACGAGGTAGTAGAACTTGATCCGCTCTTGCTTTCCCTTTTGGAGCTGCTGGAACTGCTGCTGCTGCTGCTGCCGCCGGTCTTATTGATTGTTAACTTAAGACCCTCTTGGCTGCTCGGCTTAACCATATACTCTGAAGATTGGGCACTGCTTGATCCTGCTCCTTTGGTTATGCTGTCGCTGCTGTTGCTGCTGCTGCTGCTCGAGTTGTCGCTTCTATGATTCCCCGCTCCCTGGAGCTGTGTTGCAGCTGTTGCTGTTATCGTTGGTGTTGATGCTGCCAGTTGTGCTGTTCCCGCTACCGTTCCCACTGCTGCTGTTGCTGCTGTGGTCGATGAATCCGCTGGAGCTACTGCTGTTGGCGTTGTTGTTGTTGCTGTGGTGGTTGCCGTCGAAGCTGGCGTCGACGTCATCAAACTAACCTGACAAAGGAAGCGCGTGGTTTGTGTAGGTATGTGTGTGTGTGTGTGAGTGTGTGTGTGTATTTGGTTTGAAGACAACGAACGAGAACCAATCGAGAAAGCAAATTAAAACAATCAAACGAGGAACGTGTCAAAAAGAGCACAAGTGACGGATATGGGTTAAACATTTTCCAAGGTGACATGCAAATCAGTAAGTCAGGTACGGGAACGAGACAGACAGCCGTAAAAAAGAATGATAGATAGATAAAAAGAGAAGAGAACGAGAACGAGAAGGGGAGAGATAAAGATATGGAAAAAGAAAGAGAGCAAAGTGTAAAGAGTAAAGAGTAGAAAGTAGAAAGTAGAAAGTAGAGATAACCCATTAGTCAGATGAAAATGCATCTAAGGATATTTTCTCCTGCCGGCAGTCGGTTAATCTACACAAAAATTGGAACTTTGAGGTGAGGTTGAGTAAGGTGTAAATCAAGGTGTGCGGTGTCTCATGTTCATGGAGCGTATTGTGTCTTAGAAGTGATTCCATTCAGAATTTATACAACTTTAGCTGCTTGGTTAAGCACTAAGAACCGAAAGTCTTATATCTAGACTAGCATAAGGACATGACGGACAAAACTTGAGCCGGATCAGGATCACCTTTTAAGTCATTGGATAACAATGAGAGTCATCACTCATCCCCCATTGAATGCAAAAATGGGAAAGCGTGCAGTATATATATATTGGGGGTAGGTTGGGGTTGGGATTTTCCGGGTAGGGGGGTTCACTAGCAACACGAGGAACGGGTTATTGGAAAAAATAAAACGGATGCAGTAAGAAACAAAAGAGGTAAATATATTTACAAACAGAACATAAATAAAATTGAAATTGAAATTGAAATTAAATCAAATCAAATCAAGTCAAATCAAATCAAAAACTACAGCAGCGACAAAAGTAATAAAAAATTACAATAATAACAATTAAAAATGGATGTAAGTAAGTTATTAAAATTATTCCATAAAGTTGCAATCACTAAATACAATTTGCAATCAAATTAAAGGTTTTGGTTATTGATCAATTTTGAGGTTAAGTTGGCAAAAATAAAATACAGAAACGGAAAGAGAGAAACATCTACAACTACGAGTTAGAGGTGCAGTTGGAGGTGGAGGCGGGGATGGGCACACAACGAGAGCTACTCATAAATTGAAAACGGACTTACCGCGCCTAACGCTCCCGCTCCCGCCGCCGCGCCCATTCCCGGTCCTACTCCCGCTCCTGTCAAGCCTTTGCGCAGGCTACTGAGCTCTACCGCTGGAGCAACGTAGCTACTCAAGCTGCCGCTCGATGACAAGTGGGATAAACTGGTCACTGATGATTTCAATTGTTGTTGTTGTTGCTGCTGCTGCTGTTGTTGTTGTTGCTGCTGTTGTTGCTGTTGTTGCTGCTGCTGCTGTTGTTGCTGCTGCTGCTGCTGTTGCTGCTGTTGCTGCTGCTGTTGTTGTTGCTGCTGCTGTTGTTGCTGCTGCTGCTGCTGTTGTTGTTGCTGTTGCTGCTGCTGCTGTTGCTGCTGAGAGCCCTTAAGAGCGGCAACTGCAGCAGCTACAGTCGTTGGTGAGGCACTTGTTCCAGAAGCTCCCGAAATTGATTTATCCTTTTTGATACTTATCGGTAGCTGGCTGCTGGTGGCTAGTGGCGGTACAGGTCGTATCAGGGGATTACCCCCTGGGCCCGTACCAGCCGTACTTGATGGAAGAGGAAGAGTAATTGGCAAGGAAACTGTAGTGGAACTCACACCGACACTAGCTGCAGACGTCTTCTCAGCCTTGGGACTCAGACTAAGACTGGTAGCTGCCGTTGCACTTTTAAGAGTAGACATGCTCGGCTTGCCAGACGATCCATGTTTTGGCGAGTGAGTGCCGAAAGGCGACTTGGGACTGTTGGAGGCGGTGTTGCTGTTACTATTGTGCTTGGGGCTGCTGTAGACGGGTGAGTGCTTTGGACTGGGACGTGCCGACGGTTGTCCACTCATAAGGCCAAGAGCCGTTCCGCTTCCAGAGCTGCTGGCTTTGGGTGAGGACGAGGATGAAGCAGATGGCGACGAAAACTTTCGCACTACACCACTTGACGTCGATGAGTCCGCCATCGTTCCGCTTGCAGGAGAATTTTGGCGTGAATAGATCTTTTCGGGAGGACCCATCGGAGAGTCATCCCGTTTTTTCTTTCGCTTCTTCTCCTTTTGTGTGTCACCCGAGGAACTGCTGCTACTACTGCTGCTCGAGTTGGAAGACGAAGAAGAGGACGAAGAGGAGCTACTTTCATGGGGTCGTTTGGTACCACCTCCGCTTCCACTTCCGCTCGCCGAAGACTTTTTAACCTCCTTGGAAGCTTCTTTGCTTGCTCCTGTTATAGGAGTTATTGTTATTGTTGTGGCTGGAGATCCCGCATTGGACATAGCACCAACTCCCGCTGGCACATTAAGAGGAATAATTTCAATGCCGCCAGTGCGTTGCACATCAACTGATTGTTGTTGTTGCTGCTGCTGCTGTTGTGGTTGTTGTTGTTGTTGTTGGGGCTGCTGCTGTTGTGAAGGTGATTTCCCATCGCCAGCAATAGGAGTAATGCTGACACAGTGCTTCAAATTTGGTGTCTTGTCCTTCCAAATGTTCTTGTACTTGTCAGCGATTTCATGATCAGAGGCTTTGAGCGATGAAGTGGAAGACGCACAGGCGGAACTTGGGGTGTGACTAGGACTATTACCTGTAGCTGCTGGATCTGTTTCACGCTTCAAATTGATTATTCCTGCAATGGCCACAGCGGCCGAGGTGGTAGCTGCAAACGCGTCCGCAAGAGAACGTACCTTGTTTTCAATTTTTATACTGTTGACACTACTAAATCCGCCGCCAATGCCACCGGCACCATCCGCACTGCCAGTGTCCATAGCAAACTGATCGAAGCTGTTTGTTGCGTGTAAGGTTCCACCTCCTCCAGTATTGCTATAGCCGCCTGCAGTTCCACTACCTGTTCCCGCTCCTGGTACAATAGTGCCATGCAATTTATGATGATGCTCTTCATCCCAACACTTCAGCAGCTTGTAAATAACCATAGGAATCGAGAGCACTTGGCGCGCCGTTCTCGTTAGCTTTTGGGAAAGTGCTTCATAGTCATTGCTAAGACAGTAAATGATGCAACTAGCCTGACCATCATCTAGCAGGAAATCTACAGTGGCCAGCGACTCCTCGTATGGATGCTGAAGTTCCACAGTGATTTGGTTAAGTGATATGGGAGTTACCTCCAAAATTACGGTGCTATCCATATCTGTAAGAACAAAGTGAGAATATGTTGCATGGGATACATATAACATTCTGTGAACTATCCTGAAGGAGGTTTGAGCCTGCCAACAGATCAATCAATCTCAGAAGTACATTACTTACCGTTGTATTGCTTTTGCTGCTCCCTGACACAACTGGATAGAAGTGTGTAAAATAATGATTGCTTTTTGAGGAACGTAATAATTTTAGGCACTTGGGCGGGCTCTGTGAAGGGCAGGGATGATATTAATGTACCCTGCAATCTGCGATTTTCTGTAAAGAAGTAGCAGTGCGTCTCCTTCATTAGATTGACATACAATCCTTTTTGTGTGCCCTTTATTGCTTGTTTCGATGCTGTTTGCACAATCAGATTCATAACGTTTGTTGCTTCGTCATTTAAAATACCAGACAGTCCTGGTAAGCCTAAGGCACGTAGAGATTCGATACAAACAGGCATTGGCTTATTAAGTCGCAGAACGTAGGTGGCTGGCATCAGCATCGAATTGTTTTGGGTTAGTGGAGCATATGTGGGTAACTCCAAAGGCACCCCAGTCTCACTTGTGAAACTGACGATAGGCAGGATTTGCAGCTTATTTGCAGATGATCCCTCTAAATTGAGAGTAACACTAAGGCCGTTAGGACTTTTCATTACTTGCTCAATACTGAAGTCTCTGCTTTCGCTATCGGTTGAATTAACACCTTTCTCTTCTTTCACTTTTATTTTATTATCGATGAGATGGAGAGGAGGACAGAAGTAAGTCAGCTTCATGGGATGACCGCCACGGCGTTGTTGCACCAATCCAACTGCTGATTTGTTCATAATATTATAGCTATCGTTACTTCCTACTGCATCGGATCTTATTTGCAGTTGAATCTGGTGCTGATAAAGGTTGAAAATATCGGCTTCCATGGCTTGAAGTGCAACGAACGCCTTTTTCTTTACTTTGGGCTCTGCATTAAGTTGGTAAATGGAAGACAGACCTTCAAGCTGTACTGTGAAGTCGGCAAAGTCCCCTTTTTTGAGACAATTAAGTAGCTCAGTAGAACTAGAACTAGCGTTGGCTTGTTGTTCAATTTTACATTCGTGATGGACCTTTACATCGTTTAAATTTCCGTTGGCATCAAGCAATATCTCCACATAAAACATATCAGTAGAAATAAATAGAAGTTGCTGATCTTCCATAAATTTAAGGCCCAGCTGACGAGATAGACTCTCCAAACGCTCAACAAGACCATGGCGTGAGCTTACTTTTATATAGTGCTGTAACTTATCTAAGGCAGATTGTAGCGTTGCCTTACAGAGCGGATCCATCGGGTAATGCTTTTCAATAAAGTACATTCGCACTGATTTCTTAATCTCTTCATAAGTTTTCGGCTTGTTCCGGTACTTCGCACGCAGCTTTTCCATCATCGTCTCCTGCTGGATGTGCTTGTTTTTTTCTTCGATGCTGGGTATAGTCAAAGACATCGTGAGTGCTGCATTGCTACCGTACTTGCCTTTAAAACAACAACAATGAAATACAAGTTTACATTTCAATTAATTCAGAAACTTGCCTGTACCCGCAATCGCCTTCGCTTGAGTTCCGCTCATGTTCATGGTTGCTTTTTGTTGCACTTAATAGCATTTCATTACTTTAACACAGTTTACACTATTGATTGTATGTTAATCACGTAAAGAGTTTCGTCATTTTCCTTTTTTTCTATACGTACAAGCCAACGCTACTCTGCAAATTTGCTATCCATTTTTTTTAGTTCCGGTGAACGGAACTAAATCGACAACAAACATTATTGTGCTATCGACACAAATATTTACGTGCTATCGAGACGCATTTCGATAACTTTTGGCAGTGTTGAAATCAGTGAAAAAACAGCTGATGCTCTGTAAATGTGCCAAACTATTTAAACGTCTGAAATTGTGTTAAAGTGCGTGGTGTTTTATAAATAAATTTAAAATAACGGATGCTCTGATCCCCCAAAAAGGTAAGTCATTTTGAAAATACTTTCAGCCAAAGTGATTAAAGCACTGCGGCTATCCGTATACCAGACATTTTACCTCTATGCAAGCGGCAAAAAACAAATTCAAAAATTTACAAACTTTTTAAAAATAGACTCTTAGAAGATGTAGATACAAATGTACGAAAGCACGAATATAATCAAAGTGTTCCTTCTATAATTTAGTTAAATAATTATAATTCAAGCTTATAATAAATATTATGTGATTATCGCATCAAGTCGCAAAGTGTGTTTGCAGCGTTTTAATATGCAGCAATATTAAGATTCGGACTGATGCAAGGGCAGATGCAAACTTAGCTTTTAGCCTGGAACACAGCATCCTTCTTCACTGAGCATAATAAGATTACTTTGTTATTTCATTAAATAAGAGTATAAGTTGTGTGCTCAGCTCTTGTATGATGTCGATAGCCTTACTGGAATAGTGGCGAAGTTAAGGATGAGAAGATGAGCTCTGACTACGTATGTTATATTTGGGGTTTGTTGTTACGTAACAAAAGGCTTCATACTATTTAAATAAGGAAAACTTTATAGTTGAACGGTTAAGCTTTCAGTCCATATATTCACATTACACAAAATTGCGCAATAACAGGGAAAATTTTAAATTGAAAAACAAACCTGAAGTGATTATTATTTCAGGCTTACAAATTTTTTGCAGCTTTTTATCGTCATATGTCCTAAGCTCTTGTCCTTCTAAATGAACATGAGGATTTGTATAGAAATGATTTTTGTTACTAAATAAGTGTTTCTCATCTTTCTGTCAATTATTTGTATGCAGTAATTAAACAAAGTTTATTTTTTTTATTTATTTTTGCATCTCAAGAGTCTCCAAAGTCCTAAAAATAGCAATTCATTGCATTATCCTTAATACGATTCATTTTTTTTATATGCTTACGGAGTTTGTTTTGTTTAATTGAAAAAATTGGAAATTCAGGTTTAATTTGGCTGTTACTTTGTTGGTGTTCGTATGGCGAAAGGCCTTAATCAAGAGCGCCAAGTTGAATCAAAATATCAAATAATTGGGACCCACTCGGGCGGAATCGCAGGCTGCCGGATTCCACCCTACCTGTGCCACTTTAAGCGACTACACACTCGAGGCAGTAAAGTTAACTTCATTAGCCTCTTACCAAAGTTACCTGTTAGCTGGCTCCCTGGCAGTCATCTGTTTCCGCTCGGTTGCCGGATGCGACGCGAAATATCATAACTGTGCAAGAAGCGGCTTTGTGTATAATTGAATTGCCTGACGATTCTGGAAATCCTCGTAGTAGTATCCACATCCATTGACATCACATACACATGTATCTTTCTTGTCAGCTGTTTGATTTTTGTTTTATCTTTTTCCTCGTCTCCGTTATTTGAACTTATTTTAATTAGACTTCAGTTTGTATTTTCAAGCTCGGTTAGGCATTAGACTCATCTCCCAAAATTCATAGGAATTCATATATCGAACTTCAATGCAGCCCATAAGCCAACCTTGCCTTATTAACAATTAAATGAGCTCCTGTCTTTCACCCCAACGATGACTAGTCAACCTGGACACATCAAGGTTGTCTGGCTTACTCCAAGGGAGAATGATATTACAATTTAAATCATGTGTCTATTTATCATATTTGTTGTAATCGCATGAAGAGAAATTCCAATGAAATTTTCTGAATTACAAGACACAATTTATGTTTATCAATTTAGAATTCTATGTTTATTTTCGCCTCCATTCACACTTCAATTATTGCAGAGAGAAAAATTAGAAACAGAAAAACAGAAAAATAGAAAAACAGAAAAACAGAAAACAGAAAACAGAAAACAGAAAACAGAAAACATCATCTCTCAAGGATAAGTTGCCCAGCTAAAATCACAAATGAACCGATTCAGCGATTGCTCCCACTGTCAGAATCTTATTTAACTTGATTAACGCAATCATGTGTATAATTCGGCTACGTTGCGGCTCCCCAGCTGTGATTTAAGCCAGCTTTTGGCAGGAGCAGGATTTTCCTTTCTTAAAGTCTTAACCTTATCGGTTTTGCATTGGAAAATTGCCACGCCCATTAATCCCCTCCCCCGAGTTTACAAACAAAACCCAATTTACAAAGAATAGCAAGCGATTATCGCATCAAGTCGCCTTATGGTTGCCTCAAAGTGCGCCTGCAGCGTTTTAATATGCAACAATATTGTGCATCGGGCTGGGGCGAAGGCGGCGGATGCAACTTAAGCTTCTTAGCCCAGGAACACGGCATCCTTCGCCCCCTAAGCATAAGCAAGTATGGCTATTTTAGAAAAAAGAGTATAAATTGTATGCACAACACTTGCATAACGTTGACGATGCCGATGCTCAAAGTTGGTCCGTCCTTTGCCGCCAGCTTCAGCCTCAGCCTCAGCCTCAGCCTCAGCCTCAGTTTCAGCTTCAGTTCTAGCCTTCAGTCATCAGCCTTGTGTACTGCGCACTGTGTCCACAAATTTTAATTCTCAATCCCCCAGCTAACAGCTCACACCACACACCACACACCTCGTACCTCACACCCCACAGCTTCAGTCACAAACCCCGAACATGGAACCTCAGACCTTTAATCCGCTTTCCCAACTCCTGGAGGTTAACTTGCTTGACATTTGGGCCCTGGGGCTGGTCGCTTTACACCAGCTCATAAACGTCTAGCAATATAATAAAGTTTAAGTTGATTATTTTCTGGGTTTTATGTAACATACAGTGCAAATGAGATGACATAGTTCTTTATATTTTTGCGGTGGGGTCTAAGGAAATTTAAAGTTCGATGATTTCAGATTTCAATCCAGCAGCGAGTGAAACTCAAAATAAATCTGATTTGTGGGCTCAACTTTTAAAGGATAACAATGGCACGCATGGGCAGGGGTTTAAAATTTCTAGAACTTTTCGATGTTAATCTTTTATTGCTCAATAGCAACTTAGGTCCTGGCGTAGAGAGAGACGAGACGTAAGGTAAAGCGTCGTAAGCTTCTCCGTTACAAATTCTCTTTAAGCTGCTATAAATCCATAGACATAAACCCCAAACACGCGTCGCATCACCTTTAAGCGCCACGTAAGAGCCCAAGCCATGCGCCAAATGCATTTCGAATGCAATTCAATTTCCTTTACCTGGCATCGTCCTTGGTTGCTCGAGCCAAGCAACTGCCACGTTTTCACGTCGCTTAGATACACTGGTTATTGATTGTTAGCCTTAATTTACCAAACAGTTCATGAACATTTACTGTTGAGCCAAGTTGGCGTCGTGGTCTTCTGGCGCTGCTATTTGCCATTCTCTTAATTTACAAGTGTCACGAGCAGAACTTACACTGAAAGAAACTAAAAAAAAAAAATGATAAAAAAAAATAAAAAATAAAAAATGAAAAAAGAAAAAAAGGATCCACAGATACTGCCGACAGGTGTTACAGGGATGCCTATTAAACCCCTTCCCCACCCCCGCCCGCCCGCTCGATCCATGCATGCAAATTTATTTATTTTTTTTTTTTATTGCCATGCAAATGAGTTCGAATTGTACATTCCTTTGGCGGCTGTCAAGAAATTAACTTTATGTTAATTGGGACTTACACTGAGCCAACTCGAAGCTACAAAGTTGTTAGATATGTATCCTTGAATGGCATTTCTTTCCTTGCCATTCTGCAGCTTTTCCACGATAAACCAGGTATTAACTCAATAATGGAATAAATGAGATCTTTGAGTGGCATAGACTTCTCCGCTCCTCCGCTTCTCCGCTTCTCCGCTCCTCCGCTTCTCCGCTTCTACGCTTCTCCGCTTCTCCGCTTCTCCGCTTCTCCGCTTCTCCGCTTCTCCGCTTCTCCGCTTCTCCGCTTCTCCGCTTCTCCGCTCCTCCGCTCCTCCACTCCTCCACTCTCCGAATAATCAGCCCTAATTAGGGACAGTTCCTGTAGTGGTATGGGTTGGCTATATTAAGTATCGAGTATAAAAACGCTTTCCATCGAGAGCTCAAATATGTTGCACTTTTTTCTTGCAACATTGTGGATGCCGCGCTGTAGCACATTTCACGCAGTGTATCGCAGTTGGCTGCGACGTTTTTTTCCTTTTTTTTTTTTTTTTTATCTAATTTGTATTTGAATGTCTTATTTTATTTTTAATTTAAATGTTGTTGTTTCCATGAAAAATGTTGCTGATTTATTTTTTTGCCCGTCATACAGATAACGTTCCATGGATGACATTGCCTTTTTTGATGTTGCTTGTTTGCTGCGAAAAGTAAGTCATGTTGAGTGCTAGGGGTATATATATTTTGAATATATATTGTTTGCTTTACGATTCCGATTTCGATTCCGATTCAGCGAAGCGGATCCATAGATTAGACGAATACATTAAAAACAATTCCAAAATTTTGGCTTAGATAAGGAAGGACTCATGCCTCTTGTCATGCCCACAGCTCCTGACATTTTTTTCAAAATGAAAGTGAAAGTGACTGATAAATTGTGTACCATAAATATTTAAATGCAATGCTTTAAGTGCTCAACTTTTCCACTCCAGACTTTACTATAAAAATGTAAAAAACTTGCTATAAAAACAACAGCTGACACTTTTACCTTGTGCAATGATTTTTTAATGCGGATTAAAATAATCTGAAAATATGCCGAAAGGCAATCTTTTTTTTGAAACTTTCTTATTATATTTATAATAATAATTAATATGTTTAACTTAGAAATCATATTGCTATAAATTGAGCTCAGATATTGCTTAGCGAAGTGATGATTCAGATGATTTTTATTGATTAACTTTCAAACGAGTCTTAATATAATTTTATGTTTACTGTCCTTGTAAGCCGCAAATGTATTTTCTCTCAATTGATTGTTGTTGTTGTTCTTGACGCTGGCAGGTGAAAACTAATTGAAGTTGGAAAAGTTCGCAACTTTTGCCATCTCACAGACCGACAGCTGCTCTCTTTATCTGTCATCGCTGATGCCGCCTACGGCTCGTCGGCGCTTTGATGTATGCTACGTTTTTTTTATATTTTTATTACCCATCCGACCGACCGACCACGGCCCCAAACACGAACATTAACCAGGGTGAGTATGTGAGACAGATTTAGGAAAAACTTTCGAGAAAACTTTCCTCTATCTCCTGTTCGACCCCCGCACCCCCGCACCGTACGCACCCGTCATCCCTTAGCTTTAGCCACAACTCGTGCCAACTGTTTAAAGGTTTGTTTGTTTGGTTCAGTTGGTCACAAGCTATTTGCATCTGGTGGGTCCTCGCCATACCACGTCCTGAAAATTCTCGTCGATTAATCTTCCTCATATGTGGACTTTGTCTTTGGCTGTGGGTTTCCTCTGTTTACACACAGTTTGAAAATAGATATTTGGCACTTACAAGGCTTTATAGCTTGGTCCTATAATGTGTTGGGTTTTGCTTTGGTTCTCATCTGGTTCAATCACTTGGTTGTAAAGTTGAACCAATCTGAAAGGCGTGGCAAGCAGAGTTGACACAAGTTTGTTTGTTGCATGGAATGCGGCTTAGTAAAATTTAAGAATTTTATTTGAAAGCCTTATAAAAATTTCAAGTATAAGCCCCCAATACAAGAGGCTAAAAGAAAGCTTGGCAAAAATTTTGAATTCATTTCAAAATCCAATTTTAAAGCTTAACGATCTTTATCAGGATATATTTCTAGCATTTATTTTGTAGAAATATTCTGAGCATCACTAAGCGAGCACCGAAGAAGTGTTCGACGCTCTGAAAATTTCAATCAACTGCGACCACAATATTGTTTGCTTTGGCCTCACAGTTATGGACCTGAGTCGTTTACTTATCAGGTGATTAGTGCTATCAACGCCAGCGGCCACGTTGGTTGTGTCGCTCTTCTCCGTCGACAAGTTCAATAAATTCGAAGAGTATAAATTCATGTGTGTGTGTGTGTGTGCGTGTGCGTGTGCGACTTTTGTTTACGCCCGTAGCATTTTAATAAGAAACAAAAAAATAAATAAATAAAAAAAATAGAAGAAAAAGCCAACGCGCTGCCTGTCTGTATCCTGACTTGGCAACATCAGGCATGTCGTTGCAAGGACCAGGCAAGCGTGTAAATGTAATTTCCGTTCGGTGCAACCGGAATTTCGTGCATGCCACGTCCACGACATCGCCCAATGGCTGCTGTTCAACTGTTGTGCTCAGGGACTGTTGCACCATTGGACTGCCTGAATACCTGACTGACAGCAAGCGGCAACCGACAGCAGCGGCAGCCAAGGGTCAACATCTTGCCAGTTCATGCCGATGCACTGCCTCGGGAAGCGGAACCGACCGACAAGTCAAGTAAATGAAAACAATGACTTTTTTCTTTTAACATGCAGCGGGTGTTTTTTTTTGTTTTTTTTTTTTTGTTTATTTTCTTATTTACTGGAAAATTTATTTTTAATTTATTTCTGCTTTTTTTTTTTTTACTTTTTAACATACTTCAAATTATTTTCATCTGTTTTTTTAACCTAGGAATAATTTAAATATTAAATTAAATAATACAGAGGATGAACTTAAGAACTTGAGACCTTGGAAATGCAAGTGGAGAATTTCGATGTTTGGTGTATATTTTAAGGATATGCCTGGGTGACCTTTAACCCATTGCAGTTCTTCGTCCGACCAGATGCTTAGCTACCTTTGTCATGGCTACAAATGTGGTACAAATTTTACCAATTTATTTGAATGATTCTTGAAGAAGTTTTAGAAAAAATCCATGTCTGAGAAAATCTTAAAGGATATGCGCTAGTCCTGCTTTAAATTCGAGTTTCCACGTCTTTTTAATATCAGATCTTTCGATGCAACTGATGCCGCTCTCTGGCATTTTATTGAACTCTTTGATGGTCATTTCCAGGACTTCAATAATATGACTGGCATTATTGTTGTTATAATGCTTCGGCTGGAGCATCCTTGTCCTTGATGGGTCAATTCGCTTTATTACTTTCTGCAATTCGTGGCCGTTTGACCCAAACTGTTTTATAGACATTTTATGCGCACAGTTTTTCACATGCCATTTGATTGCACTTTAGTTTCTGGAGCAGCCGAATGCTTTATATGTGTAAATTTAAAAAAAAAAAAATAAAAATAAAAATAAAAAAAAAACATTTCTTTAAGTTGACGTCTGTTTCGCAATTGGCAACAGGAGGAAGTATGAAACATTTCCCAGCGTCAGGATCAAAACTCACGCATTGGACATTTTTTATATTGCTTCCATTTTGCCTAATGGCATCATTTGTGTATTTTGATATTTTATATATATTGTTCAGATATATATATGTATATACAGATTTTTCATTTTCGTTCGTAACGTTTCGTTTTAAGGACGTAGAAGAAGCCTAAAGCCAGGCCGGAGGGTTTCAGTATTTGAAGCAATCATTGGGCAACTCAGCTGGTAATTTCAGTTAAATTTCTATTAAATCTGCTCCTTTCAATTGCCATAAGTGGTAATTGTGTATAACAATATTCCTCAACAATAATAACAACAATTACAATACAAGCAATTTCAGGACACAATAAGCAAAGCCACTTGGTTAAAAGTAATTTGTGCGGCAATTAGTAGTGTATGAGAGGAAGGAAGGAAGCACTTGAGGGAGACCTACGGTGAGCATTCTTATAGTCCTTCGCATTCCCATTACAAATGTGTAGCCATGCTTAAGATTTCCGCCATACCGTACTTGCTGTCTATGGAGTGTGGGGAGTGTGGGGAGGGTGGGGAGTGCGCCGCACAATAGAGTTGCCCGCGTGACATCAGCGGTTATGAAGTGAAGAGGCACGACTCACGAGTTGTGTCGCTGCCGCTTCAAGGCTTTTTTTTTCCTTTTTGTAGATTGAAAAGTAGAAAAAATGTCTAGGAATTTTGTTTTTCATTTTAGATCCTTGAAATTTATTTAAAGGTTTTCTTGAGCCCTGGAAGGGTTGAATTTAGTCCATCTTAAAGGAATTTCCTTTTAAAATGGCTTAAGGTTTGTTTTTATAAAAACCTTAACAGTTAAATATTTTATACCAACTTTAGACTTTAATTTATGGCTGTGCCTGCAAGTGTAATCCTATTGCAAATATTATGTGGGACATTTTCCTTTATAGCAAGGATTTTAATTCGGTTGGAAGAATTTTCATTGCACGATTCAATTTCCAAATCTATGTGCTCACGGCGAGTCACGCGCTCAGACAGAAACACACAGAAACACTTGCTTCCATACAAACACACTCATACAGTTTAAATATTACTCCTGGTGGCACTTCAGACGGCAATGGCGATGCCGGCGACGACGACGACGACGACGACGACGACGACGGCGACGGCGACGGCGACGGGGCTGACGCCGATGCCATCGCCACTGCCATAGCTGTTTATGTTATTGTTGTTGTCGTTGTTGTTGTCGTTGTTGTTGTCGTTGTTGTTGTCGTTGTTGTTGTCGTTGTTGTTCTCGTTGTTGTTGTTGTTGTCGTTGTTGTTCTCGTTGGTGTTGGTGTTGGTGTTGCTCTGCCAAAGCCGCTTGACACTTGCGTGAAAGGAATGATGGCGACAAAGCGACAAGTTAAAAGCAAACAGCAAAGCTGCAAAACAATGCACACAACAACAAAAGCTGCAAGAATTTAAAGAAAAAAACAGCAACAACAACAGCAACAACAACAATCAGAAGAACTATAATGACAATGTGAACAAGTTCAGCACGGAACAACATAAGGATATAAGGACATTCAATGAAATGCTTAAAGAAAAGCACTTACAATAAAAAGTGTCGGCCAAGTCGTTGGAGTCATCACATGGACGCACTTAAATGCTCGTCCAGCAGTTGAATCCTGAGCATCCAACTAGTTGCCTCGTTGCGCTGATGGCTTAGCTACGTTACCAGCTCCCAGCTCCCAGCTCCCAGCTCCCAGCTCCCAGCTCCCACCTTCCAGCTCCCAGTGGCTAGCGAGCTGGTGAGCTGGCTAATGCTTCCGTTTCCTGGTGGCATTTTAGCTTCATCTTCTTGTCCTCGACGTTGGAATGCCTTTATTGCTGGCTTCCTCCAGTTTGTTGTCCACTTGACAGTTGCTTCCGTTGTCGTTCTTGTTCTCCTTCTTCTTGCTGTTGTTATTGTTATTGTTGTTAGTGTTGTTATTGTTGTTGCTGTTGCTTTTGCTTTTGCTGTTTGAAGTGCCGTTTGCCGTTTGCCATTGCCGTTTTCCATTGCTTCTGCTTCAATTACAATCATATTACAAGCAACATTTAATTTAATTTGTTGTGGAAATCAAAAAGATACTCTCGTTCTATCCTATCACTTTATCCAAACACACACGCACACACACACATACACACACGCAGACACACACGCAGACACGCAACTGCACCCGGCGTCGACTACTCTGTTGTCTCTGTCATCATTACGAACATCCATTCAGCAGGTCAGCAACCGCTGCACCAGACGCACTTTGTGGTCAGCTTACGGTTTCAGATTGTCCCTTAATGGGCCGGAAAAAAATAACATATACATATACATATACATATACATATATATATATATATGTATATATATATGTAAGGTTTTGGGTAACTATGATGGTCACTACGGTCGTTGCTCCAAGCTCCAAAAATCACAGCGTTTGTTAAGTCCTTTGTTCCTCGTCCTTCCATGTCTGCACTTGAGCATCTTCACTCAAAGCTAAACTCACTCATTCAATGCTCGAAATTCTGATTGAGTGACTTTTGCAGGCGCATGCGTTTATTTTCACTCGAAGCTGTTGCTATGGGGGAATCCCCATATGTTGGCGCCAATGTTCAATGTTCTTCGTAAGAAGGACCATTTAGGAAGGACCTGTTGCACGCCTTCCTGACTATTTAAATAGGCACAAGGATGCAGGGATGCCTTAATTATTTATCTACATTTTAATTACTCTCAGTGGAAAAATACATGTACATTTATCCAGGCGAAGTGATCGACTTTTAAAATTAATTGGGTATAGTTTAGCATACAATTAATTTATATTCATTCTGTCCTGGGACTCTTGGTGAACATCCTTAAAGTGCTTCAAGAGAAACCTTTGATTTTCCCAAATTATTTGCCTTCGTCACACAAATCCTTTTGAGTATCGCCCGAGGCGAAACCGAAGTCCAGAACTAGATTTGGGTTTGAAAATTTTTCGAATGTTTATTTATTAGCCGCAAATCTTCTTAGTTTGTATGATCCGTACGAGTGTTTGTTATTGGTTCCCTCAGTCCCTTAGTCCCGCAGTTCCTCAGTCCCGCAGCTCCACAGCTCCGCAGTCCCGCAGTCCTGCAGTCCCTCAGTCCTGCAGTCTCGCAGTTCATCAATCAATCTATCCAAATGCTTTTCAGCCTGGACAACCGATTTCTCCCTAAGCCTTTGTTGCATGCCAAGGGTCTCAACGGAGCTCCTTTGATCCGCCGCCAATTACGTGGGCAGCAGACAGCTTAGAAGATGCTCGACAAGGGTCATAAAGGCGACTTTAGAGTCGGCATTTTGTGCTTTGTGACCAAGCTGCAAAACCCTTTGGTAAACGGTTATCAGCCCGGGGGATTCAATGCCAACTTCTTGGCCGGCCATTTTGTTGTCCTTGTCCTTGACACCAACTGTTGCACGCTTCTTTAGCTGGGGCACTGAGCATCTCAACGTCCTCCAACATCCTTTACATCTTCAACTAGATAATTGACTTTATTCTCTTTATATTCTCCAACTGTCAGTTTTACATGCTTTACAGCCTCAGGTGTGGCTCCTGTTTAAATAAATCCATAAAAAAGCAAAAAAAAAATATGAACACATATCTCGTTATAAAATGAGTCCTTATTTCTTTTAGAGCTGCCCCAACCTAAACGCATTTACATCGGACATCCTGTTTACTTCTCTTTCCACTCCACATAAATAAAACTTATTTTCTGCACTTACCACTTGCTGAGTAATTAAAAAAAAATAAAATTTTTTTTTAAATTTATTTCCCATATTTAAAGAAAATTTATTTACAATTTTATTACACGTTAAAAACATTGATATAAAATATGAATAATAATTTTCCTTAAAAAATTAAAGCAATGTTTTTTTTTTAATTTAAAATTTTATTTTTATTATTTTTTCTATACTTTTGTTTCTATTATTTTTTATTTTTTCTATTATTTTTTTTTCTATTATTTTTTTTTTCTATTATTTTTTTTCTATTATTTTTTAGTTTTTATTTTTATTTTTTTGATTTGTTTTGTTTTTATATTTTTATATTTTTTATTTTTTTTCTATTCCTTTTTTTCTATTATTTTTTTTTAATAATTTTTTTTTCTATTTTCTTTTTTTTTCTATTTTTTTTTTTTTTTATTTTTCATTTTTTGTTTTTGCTCTCAAATCCTTATTTGTTCTTCAAGCTCTTTTTTTTGGAGCGACTTCTATAAAAGCGAACTTGCTGATTTTGAGATTTTTTGTAAAGGGGACGCAATGCAATTATTTTTACGCTTATGTCAAAGGATTCTTCGTTTGAGAGAATGTCCTTTTGTTCACCAAGAGTTCTGTAATTATGTAATTTCTACAGTTTTTTTTGATTCTTGATTTGTTTTCTGGTTGTGCTCGAATTGCAGTCCCTTTGCAGGGTTTGATTTCTCACATAAGGACAGAAAGTCACAGTCCTGAAGGTCCTGTGGATTTGTGTTTGAGAGTCAACTTTCTAATTGACTTGGCATTTTGCTGCTTTGACAGTTCGTCAGCTCAGTCTCTGGCGTGTTAGACCGAGCTTAAGCCTTTCACATGTTTCTACTGGCACTAGTTTCTAATTGCACTAGCCACTGATTACTCTAGTTACTAACTGCACAAGTTACTGATTAAAGTTTAGGCTTTATTCTTAAACTTTCAAATATACAGAAAAAGTCTTATGGGACTTGAATGTTAATAAATATGAATACCAATTAAAAAATTATATTTAAAAATATTTAGTTATAACTGAAAATTTATCAAAAATAATATTTAAAATTTTTTATTAAGTAAAGGTAATACGTATGGTTAAAAATATTGTCATTTAATAAATAAAAATAAAACAAAAATTCACTTTATTCTTCCATCTTTAAAAAATACACCATATATCGACTTAAATAATAATTTTAAATTAGTTAAAATATATATTTATATATGAAGTAAATTAAAAATATTTTAAGTCACAAATTATTTTCCGTCAGGTGTTACAGTACATACCGCTTATATGCAAAACCTATAATGCAGTCAAAATTTTGCATATACGCGATATTTCCTTTTAAGCAATTAAAATTAATAATTATGATGTTAAAAATAACATTATTTTGCATTTAGGCAATATTTGCATATAACCGATATACACTGTATATGCTATAAATATATATATGCTATAAACTTCATTTATGCCTAAGTTAAGAACGCCACTTCGCATACATGTCTCCATCGCTCAATTAAAGGATATTTTTTAGTATATTTATTTGAGAATTAACAACAACAGGTTCTTACAGGATGCAGAAAAAAAGGAAAAAAAATATATAAATTTAAGGCTCCTCTGATATATCATAATTTAATTATGTTCCCAAGTGCTTAAAGTTCGGACGGCTATAAAGGGCTTTGCCTTATTGCCTGCCAACGTGGAGATCTGTATTATCCTTTCCAAGCCATAGCCACTTTTTGATTGTGGACGCTTTTAAGCAGAGCTATGATTATTTATAATTAACAACGGATTGTCCTGCGGTTCAATTGATTGCTCTTAATAAGAATCGTTTAAGGGGACAGACTTTTGGAATTAAAATCCTATCAGGAGTTGGCTTACAGCATCGTAAATTGGCTAGACAGTTGCACGTATTGAATCCTCTTTAGGTGATTAAATTAAGAAGGATCATAAAATATTGATCATTTTTTACCGCTGACAATCTTCCAAATTATTGCATTGTCCTTTGAAATGGGTATTAAATTGTGTATTTATAAAGAAATGAATGAATAATTTGAAACTCTCCGCACTCAGCCATCGTTTTGTGTACAGTTGCTCGGCTTTTCTGGTTTCCATTTGCCGTTGGCACTTTTCGGGCGGCCCCAACTTTCCACAAGGCTCCAGTGTGTTTGCTGTTCATTTTATTTTATTGCGCTTCGCGCATTTTTTATACCCTGTAGCTATTAGCAGTGGGTAAATTGGGTTTGTCAAACAACTGAATTGCCTTTGTTCTGCCATAGAAAATTTATAATGAACGCTGTGGCTTCTCTATGGATGGGAGCCGGCCGCAATCCGCAGCATTGAATACACAGCGTGTGTGTGAGTGTGTTTGTATGCAACTTGTATATGAGCATGTTATGGTTGTGTGCTCTATTTCCATGACAGGGTGTTTCCCGTTATATCATGATATATGTTGGCGAATTTTACTGGCACTCGCTGCATTTTTGATGTTGCAAAAATATTTCATAAAAATTGTTCGCAAAGATTGTTTATGGATCGGCACGAAGAGGCGCGTGAGCTAAAATGCTGCAGGCACTGGCGGCCGCTTACTCGGTTACTCGGCCAGCTGACCACTCCACTCCACTCCACGCTACCTACCCACTAGCCACCCCCCTCTTTGGCTGCCCAATGGCACCTATAATTATTTATGGCATTTTATTATTGTAATCAAGAAAAGAACGCAACACAATGCACAAAAAGAAGGGGAATATAAATTCGGGGCCCTAATGAAATGCGCTGTGAAAAACTGAGTGGAAAAGGCATTTTCGCATTTTTGCATTTTCGCATTTCCACATTTTCGCATTTTCACATGAATTAAACGTTAATGAAAACTCTTTGCGCGCCTTTATCACCGATACTCGCCATGGATCATTTGAGAGCCGGCGGCTTGCCTTGATATCTACCGCTCTTATCGATAATTAAACGGTCCGGCAACGCTTTTTGTGTTCACCGTTAAAGCATTTACAAAAGTTAACTCCCTCATTTCCCACGAACGTTATTTATGCGCAGGTATTAAATTCATTAGTAGCCGTGAAAATTTATAAAGTGACAAGTGAAAAGTCTTGCATGAAAATGTAAACTTTCCGTCCCTTCGCTGGCTGCCACTTCATTTTTTTTTTTTTTTTTTTTTTTTTTGCCAACTTCCCACTTTCACCGACTTTTACCCACTTTTACTCTCTTTCACCCTCTTTCACCCTCTTTTCCCCTCTTTCACCCTCCTTTACCACCCTTCACCCCCCTTCACCACTCTTCAATTTAATATTCATTAACAAAGTTTTTCCCTTTGGTTCATTCTTTCCTTTTTAGAAGATGTTACCGCTTTCTGAGAAATGTGTCACAATTCCTTGGTCCTTAAGGACCAACATTAACATTATTTTAATCAAATGGATTAATGCTCCCGCCACAAAGTGAATCACATAAAAACTCCGGCAAATTAAATCATTCATGAATAGTTCATAGTTCGCGATACACAAGGTTAGTCCTTATTCAATTTATTTGATTATTTTTTTAATCCCCAAATTGGAAAATTAATTTTTATATTCAATTCGAATTGAAGATAGAAAGTTAAAGCTTTATGTTTGATTACAAAATCGATGACAAAAAGAAAAACTTTAATTTATTAATTAATTTAATAGATTACTTTTTTAATATACAAATTTAATTTATTTAATGTTTTAATTTTTTTATATGTTAATTAAGCAATTTATTAATTCATTAGTTTATTAATTTATTAATTTATAAATTTATTAATTTATTTATTTATTAATTTGTTAATTTATTAATTTATTAATTTATTAATTTATTAATTTATTAATTTATTAATTTATTAAATTATTAATTTAATAAATTTATTAATTTATTAATATATTAATTTATTAATTTATTAATTTATTAATTTATTAATTGTTTAATTTATTAATTTATTAATTTATTAATTTATTAATTTATTAATTTATTAATTTATTAATTTATTAATTTATTAATTTATTAATTTATTAATTTATTAATTTATTAATTTATTAATTTATTAATTTATTAATTTATTAATTTATTAATTTATTAATTTATTAATTTATTAATTTACTAGTTTATTAATTAATTCAATGATTAATTGTTTAATTTATTAATTTATTAAATTATTAATTTATTAATTTATTAATTTATTAATTTATTAATTTATTAATTTATTAATTTATTAATTTATTAATTTATTAATTTATTAATTTATTAATTTATTAATTTATTAATTTATTAATTTATTAATTTATTAATTTATTAATTTATTAATTTATTAATTTATTAATTTATTTATTTATTAATTAATTTATTTATTAAATGATTAATTGTTTAATTTATTAATTTATTAATTTATTAGTTTATTCATTTTTAAATTTATTAATTATTTTAATTTATTAATTAATTTATTTATTTATTTTTTATATTTATTATTTAAATGAGATGTATTTTTAGTTAAAATATTTATCCGATGCACTTGGATACTTGTGGAGGTTTAATATTTAAATATCCATATTTTAACTGTTTATATGCTGTATCCTGTATCCTGAATCCTGCATTAACATATTCAGAAAACTCATTTTGTAAGTATTTTTTTTTTAACATTTATAGGAAGTGTCAGCTTTGTTTTTTTTGCGGGGCGTAGGGAAACTTGGGCTGAAATTTAAATGTATACCATAAATTACAGGCAGGACAGGATGACAGTTTGCTTCTAAGGACCTGTGAGCTTTAAATGTATTCGACTTAAAGCTGAGTTTTTTTCTCTCTTATCTTTCTGGTTCTTCTTTTTCTCCGTTTTTGTTTGTTGTTTCTTGGTTTTCTTTCCTGTTTGTCACCGGCTTTCATTTGCAGGCACTCAGCTGCCCAATCGCGGTTGCTGCTATCGTTATGTTTATTGTTGTTGTTGGTGTTGTTTTTGTAGTGTTTGTTGTTATTATTATTGTTGCTGTTGCTGTTGCTGTTGTTTTGGTTGTTACTTTTGCTGTTGCTTTTGCTGTGTGTCTTGGATGTCATGTGCATGTTGCACCGTGGCAATACCGCAATACAATTACACTGGCACTCACCTATGTGTGTATACACACACACACACACACACCAGTGTATATAGCACTTTCAGATAATGGTCCTGTCAGTCGCGCATTGGGCAACATCAATCATGCGCACCGTTGTGCCTTAAGATAGACAATAACTTTGAGTTGGAACTGCCCACGGTGTTCATGTTGCAGCTACCGCTGTGACTTGCCTGCTGCCACTTTGACACGTTTTGTCAGTGGTGCCACTGCAAGTGTGAGTAGCAGCAATGAGATTACTTTGAGGAGTGGCTGGTTTGTCCTTTATAGTTCTTGCTTTTTTTTTTTTATTTGTGAATTTGTGTTTTTTTTCTATTTATTTTATTTTTATTTTTTTTTCTATTTTCATTTTCATTTTCATTTTCATTTTCATTTTCATTTTCATTTTCTTGCTGGGGTGCGCCAATTGTCCCTTCCGATAACCATCTACCTTTGTCTAACGACAACACCAAAGTCACCACACACCCACACACCCTCAATTCCAGCCGCTACTTACCCCCCCCTGTGGCCGTCGACATTCCACTGAGATTAATGATGCGAAAGTTGACCTTGATTTCACTTGCTGTCACACCCGCGCGACACACGGTTATTACTTTTATATCATTTGAATAAGCAATTTGGCAATTAATTAATTATTTCGCTGGCACGCCCTCAAAACGTCTGACAAACAACCCAAGTGAACTTTCAACTTTATTACTTTGTTATTTGCTTTTTAATGAATTGAGTACTTAAAAGGATCCATCGATGTCGCTTCGGCAAAATCCTGTCAGATGTTAAACACGAGCTGAGCTTTTAGGACTCTGATTGAGATTAATATTGGCAAAGAATATTGATATAAAATATTAGTATAAAATATTAGTATAAAATATTAGTATAAAATATTAGTATAAAATATTGATATAAAATATTAGTATAAAATATAAATATAAAATATTAATATAAAATATTAATATAAAATATAAATATAAAATTTTAATATAAAATATTAATATAAAAAATTGATATAAAATATTAGTATAAAATATTAATATAAAATATTGATATAAAATATTAATATAAAATATTGATATAAAATATTAATATAAAATATTGATATAAAATATTAGTATAAAATATTAATATAAAAAATTGATATAAAATATTAGTATAAAATGTTAATATAATGTATTAATATAAAATATAAATATAACATATTAATATAAAATATTGATATAAAATATTGGTATTAAATATTAATATAAAATATTAGTATAAAATATTAATATAAAATATAAAATATTTATATAAAATATTAATTAATAAAATTCTTTTGTATTTTTAAAGATTTCATTTCGTTGTCCTGTTTAAATAGTGAAAAGCTTTTATTGCCTTGTATTGGCTGTGGTGGTAAACAAGTTTAACGATCCTTGCGGTTAAGTGAAACTCACAGCAGGTCATATCCCAAACAAATGCTGGTAGTTTGATGGCTCTAATCAATACTTTTTATGGGCCATCTTCCTATCTTTGGCATCAAATTCCCATTGGCCTCTGTTCATATCATAATTTTATTTGATTGATGGTAAATCATTGCTTTTTATGCTTTTTATGCTTTCTATTTTCTTATTGTTTTTTTCTTTTTTTTTTATTGTTTTTTTTCTTTTTTTTTTATTGTTTTTTTTTTGTTGACATATTGAAAGTTTTGTGAATCTATGAGAAGTTTTCAGATGATTTTCTTTGAACGAACTTCGATCGTTAAGTTTGCTGGAAGAGTAAGCAGAGTTCGGCATGATATCGATTGGACTTTTCCAATATAAATTTTTCCAATTTCTGCCTTATTTTGGCATATATTTGGTATTTGGTATTTGCCAATGTGCCGTTACATTTTGCCAGTGACATTTGCCTGACACTTAAGTTCAGCAAGCTAATAAGTCGTAGTTAGTGTCATTTGTGTGAGGCATGGCCGAAGGTAAGCTGATAGCCATTGGTTGAACCGGCTGGCATTCTGGCACTCTGGTCATGGATTGGGGTTGGGGTGGGGGTGGGGGTTCGGCGGTTACGTTCCGTTGACAGTTCTAATAATAACTGCCTGCACTTTCTAATTGCTTGTGGCGAGCAAACAGCAAGAAGGGCAAAGGTAACAGAACAAATAGCAACATTGTCGCAATTTGGACACTTTCTGTTGTGTGCCATGGGATCGGGTAAGGTTAAGGGCGAAACAGGATAAACAGGACGGACAGGACGAACAGGACAAAGCGAACGTACAGGATGAACAGAGCAAAACGGGGCAAATAGGCAATGGGCAGCGCAAGGACCAGTGGCTGCGACCGGACAAGTAGTGAGAGGTTCAGGGTCAGTTTTATGGTGAAAAAAAGGGGATGGAGTGGGGTAGTGGTAAGATGGGGAGGGAGGTGGGGGGTGGGGGGCACTTCAACAATTGTGACACGGGACCCCTCTGTTTGCAAGAGGCAAACAAATTATGTTCAAAATTATCAACAAAAACAAAAGCGATAATAAAACATCATGTCAACTTGTATACTCTATAAAGGACACTCTTTCAGGACACTACGCAGAACATGATAAGAGAGAGAGAGAGAGAGCCAACACATGCTTTTAACAGTCCTTCGGAATGCAATCGTTCTTAATGCTGCGATTTTGTCAAGCTTTATGATTTGTATCAATGAAATATTTTATATGGCGACATATTTTCTTTATCCTTTTTCAATAAGTTTTTTTAACAAAGTGCAAAAGTTGGCAGTCCTTCGAGGACGAGCTGGTAGACTTTATGGAGACATTTAAAAATGTTTACTCAACTGTCAATCGCGAAAATTTTATTGACTTGTGCCAAACCATCTCAGTGGTAAAAGGATGAGGGGTTGGGGCAGGGGGGAGGTGTAGGTGGAGGGGGGCAATGCTTCTTGAAGTACGAGTCAAACTACTTTATTGCTTTTACAGTTAATTTAAAAAGCGAGTTTATAAAAATTGAGAGTTAATCAAAATTGAGTTTTGTATTTTTAAGCGCCTTGCCAGGATACGTCTGACCGTCCTGTTACAAGCTGCTTAAAAAAATCAAAATGCTTCCCCTTGGCCTTATTCCGTTTAAAGAGCGACGTCGTCTTTGAGGTACTTGCAACCCCGGCTAGACCCGGAGACCCAATGCCTTTCTTCTACTTACGCTTTTCTTTGGGTAGTCCTTCGGGTCGCCCTGTCTGCGCCTTTCAGGAATTTCACTTTCGTTCTCATTGTCTGAAAAATGTTTTCCTTTTCATTTTTCCGGAACTGTTTACTTTTGCCTTTGTGAGTGCTGACAGCAATAACTAAGAAAGGTACTGCATTGTGTGTGGCTCTGGGTGGGGTCAGTGGGTGGCGGGTGGTGGGTGGTGGTTGGTGGGTGGTGGGTGGTAGAAGGTGGATACTGGGTGTTGGGTGTTCGGCTGTGGGTTGTGGGTTGTGGGCTGCAGGCGCTGGGTGGGCAATAGGATTGGGATTGCTATAGGACACAGCCTCTTGAGTTGTAATTAGAAAATCTAAAGAGGCCCATTAATAATGTGCGTGTGTGTGTGTGTGTGTCTGCGCTTTGAGGATCAATCGGACGTACGTATCACTTGATTTATGTGAGTGTCAGGGAAACCGATGTTATAGGATTGCTCAATGCATGCGTCCAATGTCCTGACATTTGATTACGCAATATGGGAAATGGCGATGGCCTTGTCACTTCCGCCGGTCTTGTTGGGCGACCTTTTGGGCTCGTATCTTGACTACTAATTGAGTAATTTATGCGTGTTTGTCGCTCCGTTTCCGTTATCCAAGCGAAATGTCTGTCCTCCCAGCCAGCTTGTCCTGCCTTTTCGCCTTGACTTTGCTCCTCAAAAGCCCTTTGAGACTCGGCAGCGCATTATATCCACAGACGCCGTCGCCGTCGCCGTCGCCGTCGCCGTCGCCGTCGTTGACAATTTCAGCAGGCTTCTCCTTGCTTTTCTTTTTTTTTTTTTGTTTATTTTATTTTATTTTTTTATTTATTTTTATTTTTTTTATTTTGTTTATTTTTATTTTTTTTTTGGCGTTCTTATGTGTAAGCCTGGCGCTCTAAGTCCTGAGTTCGCAGTGCTCAGTCCTGACAGGCGTTACGAATTCATAAAACGTGACAAGCATCAGCTCAACTTGGTCCTTGCTCTCTCTCGCCTTGCGGCTCCTTTTGGCATTGGTTTGGCTCCTTTTGGACCGCATTCGCCTGTTCTTACCTTGATTGAAAAGCCAAAAGACGCACGCGGCATTTTCCGGTTGCTTCCAGCGTGCTAAATTAATTTGACATTTCTGGCATTGTTGTGGTGAGGATCCTGTGGCGCCATTATCCTAGCCGTGATTTATGCAAAAGAGTTGAATCCGTAAACCTTCGCCCGTGTCCTTTGCCTTGACTCCTGTCTGGCCTGATAAAAGAAATTTGACACAATTTGTGGCATAGTTAATAATATCTTGTTCCATTTAGTCTTTAAGACGTTGCCCCGCCTCTCGCCGCTTGCCTCCCGCCTCTCGTTCCGTGCTTCTCGCCGCTTGCCGCTTGCCTCCTGCCTCTCGCCTCCTGCCTCTTGCGTTATTGTTCCTTCGCTTTGGGTTCATTACAAGCATTGGGTAGTCATTAAAAAAGGGATAAGCACAAGTATTAAGCAGGTTGAAGAGTCCTTTGAATTTAATAAAAGTTCAAAAGTTTCACAAGTGTTGTGCTGCACAAAAATTTATGAACACTTTTAAGAGTTTCTTACAAAATATTGTTTAAGTGCAATTTATCGATATTTCCCCTCATAATCGGTTTCAAGTTTCTGCCAAACAAATTAAATTGGGCGTTCATATTTTATGTCAAATAATAAAATAAAATATGGGAATTCTTGAGTGGATGAAGTTTCCAAGTTTTTTCATTTATTTATTTAATTTTTTTTCTTTTCTCAAAACTCAAAAACTGTAAGTGCCAAGGCTCTACATTAATAACTTCGAAAGCCTTTACTTCTGCAATACATTTTCTGTATATACGAAAGGATCCTTTAAAAACTTAAAATTTAATCAATTTTATTTTTATAACAATTTTAAAAACATAGTTAATTTAATTATTCAGTTAATTAGTCGGAGACGTTTTCCAACTCTAAGAAATCGTCAAAGGTATCTTTCCTTTTGAATGTGGCGTAACCAAGGACTTTTATTTCTTTCCATCCAAATGGCACTCCTTCACATTCATATCCTTGCACCTGTTCCTAATGATGCTCAAGTGGTCAGGCGATGTCCGTTGTAACCCGTTAAAAGATCAATCAGGACCTTTGTTATGCTTCACTTTCATGAGCTGCTGCTTCCATCATTTGCCATTTGCCATAATCCTGGACCCTGAAAATCAACCTTTTAAATACATGAATCGCTCTTAATGGCTTCAACCGACCATGGCAATATATAATATATACGATACCGAATCCTTTATTGTATATGCAACATATTCAGTTCTATATATGTATATATGCAGATATATATATACCTGGAGAATCCTTTCTCTCTTCCTCCCATTGCCACTCCTGAGCTGTGCAACCTTTCGCTTTGGATATTTTTTGATCCATTCTCGTTTCATGCTATGCAAATTTTTATGCGTTGTCATTTGTATCATTAGCTGCTCCTTCCCCTCGTGCACGTTTCGAGTTAGTCCTTTTTTTTGTGTTTTTTTATTTTTTTTTTTTTTTATTGTATTTTTGAACACAAAGCACTGAGCACCGGATTCGGACTTTACCCGGACTTGCTGATGCGTGGCGCGGCTTTATGCTTTGTTATGCATTCAAGTGATTTTTTGTTGCTGCTCGGGGAGCGCACAAAACAAAGGCGGGTAAAAAACACACTTAAAACTTTTTGTTTTTGTTTTATGAGCAGCGGGTGTAAGGAAAAGTATATATTTATATAAAAAACAAGGAAAAAAAAAAAGTACATACAACTGGATTGAAAAGCGGGGGGTGGCAGAAAAGGCAGGGTAGGTGGGGTAGGTGGGGTAGGTAGGCAAGGAGGATGATTGGCTGCAAGACGAAGGACGAGCAAGCGAGCAACAAAAAGAAAGCTGGAGCGAAGCGTGTCGGGAATCCGAAGCTCCAAAACGTCCGAACGGTCCGAGCGGTCCGAACGGTTCGAACGGTCCGAACGGTCCGAACGGTCCGAACGGTCCGAACGGTCCGAACGGTCCGAACGGTCCATCGGTCCTAGCGGTCCATCGGTCCATCTGTCCGAGCGGTCCATCGGTCCATCGGTCCATCGGTCTGGTCGGTTGGTTTTATGGCTCTAAGGTTTCCATAGAAAGCGCAATAAAAACTCGCCGAAAATTAAAAGTTCTAGACATCGTATTTTCACATGGAACTGCTGGAAAAACCAGTTGCCATTTTCAACAATCCTCGCACACACACACACATACACATACACATACACATACACATACACATATCTGCGTTCTTTTGTGCATCTGCAATAAATTTCATTGCAGGTCATTTATATGTAGTATGTACTATGTAATATCCTGTTGTACAAACTTTTTACCCGCTCTGAATGTCCTCGCCGCGATACTGCGACTCTGCGACTCTGCGATACTGCGATACTGCGATTCTGCGATATCAGCGCTTGATTTTTATTTGCTGCAAAGTTTTTTTCAGCTGCCACGCATTGCATGGAAATGGATTATTCGCAATGCCAGGCAATTGAATAAATATCGCTTAACTTTAATTCAATAAAATGAGTTAGGACTTAAAAAAAATATATAAATAATATAAATAAAAAAAATATGTGGGAAAATGTAGTTGCACTTGCGCTGAGAGGAACTAAACGGAACTGAACTGAACTGAACTGAACTGAACTATCGATTCGCTTTCAAATCTCTAGAGAATTGTATGGAGCACGTGTCCTGCGTACAAAGGAGCTTCTCATCCTAAATTCATTATCATCCTCTGCAAACTCATAATCTCGACTATTCGTATACATTGTGCCAGTTATCCCCATTGTCCTTTTCTAAAAGTCCTTGCCAGCATATTTATGCTACAGTAGTTACTCTAGGGCCAACTAGACGAGAATTTGATTAACTTAAATATTCCAAACCTTAATTGACTCTAGTCCTCATTCCCCCCACCCCCCCTTTCCACTTAGAGAGCATGGTCAAAGGAATAAAGCGATGACAATGAACACCGCGTAGTCGCCATGAAGTGGTGTCCTTTTGCCAATTTTTTTTTTTTTTTTTTTTTTTTTTGCCATTGTCATGCACGATCCTCATCGAGCTTCCAATGAGCTCTTCAGCGCTCCAGGTTTGAACTTATAATTTGGCTAATGAGTTGCTTTTTGGCCATGTCGTGGTGTATCCTTGGACCCTTGTGTAGGTGCATTTGCGTGGATGGACTTGACTGCGAGCATGTGTGCCCCCAGCTGGATATACAGGATGCGCAGGTTGGTTTCGGTTGCGGCTAAGTCGGGGGTATTAAATTCGCTCAATTTGGCTCCCAACGATATTGGTTTGTGGTTTCAACATTCGTGTTGTCCTTTATGGCAAGTGCACGATTTTAGCAAAATGAAAATTTTCAAATGTTGCAAATGTGGATTGTGATTTAGACACTGCTAAGCTACCTTGTCAGTGGTTTAGCAATCGAGTTCGTTGTTTGCCGTCATCGGCTGCAAAATATAAACTAATAATCCTTTGTGAGCCTGTAAATTGCTTCGCACGAATTTCGAATTTTATTACCAGAGTATGGGGAAGGACGTGCTGTAGCTTACGTCCTTTTAGCTAAAAGCAATGTGCAGCGAGGCCGCCAATGGACAGGCAGTTGACAGGTCAAAGGACATGCTCCTAATAATAGGCAAGCAACTAGCCAAGGACTCAAAGGTGTGCCTGAAATTCCAGAGCCTCTCGGTGGTGGTCCTTGTCGTTGCATCGCATGTTTTATTGTGTGTGTTGGTCCTTTGAAAGCATGTCAGCACAGTTCCGGTGATCCTTGGCGTGGACACAGGTCGGGCAAAGGCATGGCATTTGCTGGGATCTACTAAGTGCAGTTTCAATACTGACTTGCGGCCAGGTGTGACAGGTGAAAAGCAAAGTTCCATATTTAAAGGATGCGAGTGTCCGACAAAGCCTGAAAGTTTTAGTTCACAATTCTGTCATTTCTTTTTGTTTATATAAAATTATTATTTTAAAATATTTTGGTCAAACAAGGAATTTGAGAAGAAGAAAAGGATTCTTGATGCAAATAAAATATAAGTACATTAGAGACACGAAATATTGAAATATTTATTAACTTAAAATTTGAGAGCTTTGCTTTTGGCAAAATATTTATTTATTTTTCACAATCAAATCAATATTTTTTTTAAGATTATGTGAAAACGAAAAAAATCAAAAACATTTTCACTTTAGAACTTGAAAAGAGGTGGAGGGGTGGTGGGGGAGGGGAGGGAGGGGTGGGAGCCCAAACCCATTGGAAAATTCGTTAAGACACATTAAAATGTTGACACTTCTTTGAGAGGCTCGGCCCAAAGACAACACGAGGACAAATATTTGTTTGGAATTTAAATTCTCTTTAAGCCGCTCGGGGGCGGAGCTGCCGCCCCTCTGTGGGGATGTGGCACAACTGAACTTTTTGTCTATGGCTTATGGACGTGCTTGACACACCCTGGAAAGCCCTCCATTTCAATACTAAGCCATAAATCTAAAGCACACGCCCATCCGAGGGCCGAAAGGCGATGGCAGAGGCGATGGCAGAGGAGATGGCGATGGCGATGGCAATGGCGACGGCGAAGGCAAACAACAAACGGCAAATGGCAAACAAATCCAAAAACTACTTTTAAGAACTTGACAGACTCTGAGACCAAACCCAATGCAAAATTTACATAAAACGCCATCCTTTTCGCTCAGCTTCGCTTAACCCTCCCTCCTACCCGCTCCTCCACACTGTTTTTCTTTTCTTTGTTTGTATTTGCGTGCGTGTGTGTGTGTGTGTGTGTGCGTGTGTGTGTTGGTAGTGTATGGCGTTTGCCCAAAAAATCTAGCTAATTTTCTATGGCCTGGAATGCCTAATGAAGCCCTCAAATTGTCACCGGCAGCTGTCCTTTAGGCCGGCTGGCCAGCTTGTGCGGACAACAAGAATAACACGGACAATCTGTAAGGATCCTTCGAATTGTTCACATTCCTTGCCCCTCGACACATACTTTTTGTTCATTTACTGATTTTGTTTTCATTCATGTTTTGCCGTTGCTTTAATTAAAATATTGTGAGCTTTATTAAAATATTATTTTTGGAATTTTCACAATTTTCCTTTTTTAATATTTTCGAGGAATTTTTTAAAATTTAAATTAAGGGAAACAATTCGAGTCCTTCCATAGGGCACCCCAAAAACAAATACCTGTAAGAAACACACACACACACACACACATTGATGGTTGATGGCATCAAAGAGGAGGAAATCGGAATCGGCCTGGTCGCAGGTCTCAAGATTTGTGCTGGGATCAGGGATGTGCTTCACGGATGAATGGCATGCATGGGCATTGATATTAAATTAATCCGATAACAAATTGTAATTATAAGGACCGTGTGCGAGGCAGCTAAGGCAGGAGATGAGTAGCCGGGCATCAACCCCAGCACCGTAGCCTGGAGCCTGGAGCCTGGAGCCGCTGCCGGTGCTGATGCCGGGTTGCAGTGCGGCACATAAATACACAAATTGACATAAATTAGTGAAGATTGAAAAAATTGTGACCAGCAACATGAATAACCGGCACTTGGTTCACTGCCCAGCGACCAGCGACCAGAGTCCGCAGTCAACTGTCCAAGTCACAGTGTTCAGCGTCCGTCGTCCTGGGCGCAGCGGCAATGCTTTTGTTGTAGTGGTTATTAATGTGGCTTTTATGGCTGGCCACGTGTAAGTGGTGTAAAGCTGTCAGCCAGCATTAAATACACATGTTCTTCCCTTTCATGTGTGTGTGTGTGTGTGTGTATGAAGCGCCTGCTTGTATGTGCCTGAATCTGTGTCTGTGTGTCGCATAAATAAAAAGCTAAATGAGGCCAAGAAATAAATTTCAATTTGATTGCCCAAGAGACATGGCCAACAGGCAGGCAATCAACAAGTTGCCTGCACTCAAAGGGCTGAGAATTCAGTTTGGCTGCTATATAAAGAGTCCTCTTTGAATTATAATTAAGCTTGGGATAGTTTGTTGGTCCTGCACTAAGGACTAGGGACACGACTTCATGGCAGTCGAAAGGAACCGCTATGCAACTCACAAGCAACAATAAGTAGGAAAAGTGAAAGCAACTGGTTAGAAATGCATCTAATGACGGCCCAAGGACATCAGATGAACAGCCTGGAATACTCAGTTGCTTGGCGTAAATTTCCATTGGTTATTTTCCATTAAGTCCTTCTTCAGCTGTGCATCTGAAGCCCCACAAAATGTAACCAGCCACTGTCCATGTCCTGTGGCTATTATTCGCAGACTCTTTAGCATGGCAGGATTGTTTGAGTCTCTCGTTCTCCACCAAATCCATGTAAAGCTACAACTAAGCCACATCCTTATGATTCTATCTGCAAGGAGGACAATGAAAGAGTTAGCATAATTTTATGAGGCAAGCATTTACCTGGCTTCTCTGTCTGCTTTAAGGACCCTAAGCCGTGCTCCTAGCTGCACATACACCCTCCCTACTCACATCCACCCAGCCACACACACACACACACACACACACACACACAAGTCAAGTCTTGAGTTAAATTTTTTATTCTTGAACAGGATCCATACTTCAAGTGTTTTTCATGGCATTTGAAGTGCCGACTGCCAGTTGCAGTCCTTGGGCACTTGAATTTGGAATGCGCTTCTAGGATTAACACCAATTAGACCTTCGCCTAACTAATTGTGCACCGACTTATGCGGTCCTCTATGAATATGTAATTGGAATTTGCGCATTTCACATTTCGATGTATCATCGGATATTGAGAACAGGACTCGCGCCTCGTGTTCTCCTAGCAATTAAATTCAAGCTGCCATTCTGCGTTGGCATTTGACATTTCACAGCAAACACACGCACCCATCCATTCAGCCACGCACACGCACACGAACACACACGCACACACACACACACACACACACACACACACACAGCGTCAAACGCTTACACCCCTTTTGACACTCACACAAGGACATACAAGGACGCATGGAGCTTCTAAGCCGCAGCCACCGGCTTGGCAATATTAGCGGTGATATGACAAACACCGAAGTCTAAACCATCGCAGAGCAAACACCAAGTGTCTCCCGCTTATGCAATCCGAGTGAAACAACTAGTAGGGGTTCATTGAAGTATATGTGGGTGGAGGAGGATACCCTGTAGCTGCCCGGCCATGGGCATGTGTCATCCAAAGGTGATTAAAGACTTTTTTGATTTATTTCAAATTGTGACCCCTTTTCACACATTTTCCAAATCTTTTCTTAATTGTCCTGCGACGCCCCCCTCTCCACGCCCCTCTCCAGGCTCGGATATGCCACACACCCAACCGAACATACATTTCTTCCCTAATATAATAAATGTTTGCCCAAAGTCATCTTCAAGCCATGTGGACCGACCACCCGATATCCTTGGAGCAGCCGCTGCGAAAAGACAGGGTATAAAGTAGATACCATAATCTTACCCAGGTTTGAGATGCCGTATACGTTGTTCCCGATGATGAGCATTAGGCCCTGTTGTGGGCTTTAGAGTTTAATAAGTGAACATTGTAAAGGAGAGTTTGGGGGGGGAGGGGGTTATGTGAGTTGGCTTTGTGGTGTCAAAGCTGTGTATTCGATTCGGTTTTGTGGCTTAGGAGCGACCGAATATGTCGTTGGTGCAGGGACGGACACACGTGTCCGGGGGCGTTCTTATAACTTCAAGAGTTGCCATCGCGAAAAGGGGTTTTCAGCTGGGATTAGCAGCATTGTTGGTCCTTGAAGGGGGAGTGTGTGTGGGGGGAGGGTTGTATATGGCCTTCGACTCCCACTCAAGCACTCATGGAATGCACCTTTTGATCCTGTGCAGAGTACTGAAAACTCATTAAGTCCATGTACTCAAAATACAATTGTATTTAATCCGCATTCTGAGAAATCAAAACAATAACTGAAGGATATCGTAATATTGTTATGTTTCTGAGTGTCCCAAGGATAAATCCCCATTACCATCAATTGCCACTCGTTGCGAGCTGTCTTCGAGTCCCAGCAGATATTAATTTTAATATTTTTAAACTGGATTCCATGTCGACTCGAGAATCTCTTCTGCATTTTATTTTTTGCTCCTGCTTAATGCCCGTTTTATTCAGCGTTTGGGTATTGGAGGCACTTAGGCAATTTACTGTCAATGCTTGGCACGAAAATCCACTTAAAGTATCTAACTACAGATGTGAGTATCATCCCCACCCACCACCCACCATCCACCATCCGTTTACCCCATTAGCCCAAGTACATGGAGTACGTGAAGCAAGCAACCATCGGCGTGCAGCTTTAAGTTCTCCGGCCAAATTGTGCAAGTTGCAAGCGCAGCAAATGCTGCAGTTGCTGCAAATGAAGGATCCTTGCTGGCACGCTGCAGAGCTATGCGCCAAATTTGACATGCTGCCAGGATGCGCAGCCTGGATTCAGTGAAATCGAAATGCTGTCTGTGTTGCGGCTTAATGCGAGGCGCACATCTCCACACATAACTACACACACACACACACACACACATATACTCTCGCTCTTATCAAGCTTATCGTGCTTTCGCAACACAAGTATTGTTTGCTTCTGTGTGTGTGCTTCGGCTTTTTATTTTTAAATTTGTGCTTATTTTCAACTCACACTCCCACACTCAAAATATACAAATGCAACGTATACGTCGCGAGTGCAAAATATAACTCATACGTCATGTGCGCCTCCTCATCAAAGTGTTTATCGCGCACAACAACTATCCGTGGATTCGGCCATAGCACCCAGGATTAGTCATGTGTAGAGAAGAGATTGAATCGTGTGCACGATTTCATTTCCATTTTGTGGCTTCTATCAAAATTGCACAATTACACATGGGCACTCAGTCGATTGGGGATTTTTTAATAAAGGATCTATTCTGAAATCCTTTATGCCAAGCTCTTGCAGAAAATAAGATTTGCTTTTTTCCTTTTCTTTTTTTTTTGTGATTTTTGATTATCACAGTTCAAACTCAGCACGTGAAACGCATAGAAAATTTCACTTAAAGTATATAAAGGATATTTAAGGATTAAGCAATTTTTAAGGTTGCACAGAATGCAATTTAATTAAGGATTCAATTCATGTTTTCCAAAACCGATTCTAGTTTTGGTTCACGTTTTTTTTTTGTCTTTGTTACCTATATAAATGGAAGGACCTGCAGATAAATAAATATTCGGTAATCAAAATCTTTCACTCGATAAAATTTATTTTTATTTATTTGTAAGTTTTTTTTTTTTTTGTCAGATTTGTTTTTTTATTCTATAGAAGTTACTGTGTGCCGCCTTCCTTTTATACGTACTTCCTGTTGGCCGACATTTCAAGCACTCAAACCAATTAATGGATAATTTGTAACTTTGAACGCCTCATGTCCTTGCTTTCGTCAATTACCAGCAAATAAAAATAAAAACAAAAAAACATTAAGTTAAATTAATTAAAGTTTGTGACATAACTTTTTAATGAAATAGTTTTGTAGCGAGCCACTCTGCGAGGTGTGTTTGAAAAGTTCTCAACTCAACAAAAGTCGAAAATAGTTGGAAAAAAAATCAATGGAAAAATTGTGTAAAAATAATCTGAATTTTAATTAAATAAAAATTATTTTTACCTTCAAAAAAGCCATTATTCTTTGAACACACCTCGCATGTACGGTAAATGAAATATTCTAGGCTTTTATGGTCTGCTTGTCCCGCTGTCCCACTGTCCCGCTGTCTGGCTGTCATCCTGTCTGACTTTCTGTCTGAATGTGTGTGTGTTATAATTGTTTAACTTTTGTTTCTTTTTGGGCGTTAACTTTCCCTTTCAATGGCACACACGTAGATCCCATTTTGAGTTCATTAATAATGCGTTGCAAAGCCGTTAATAAAATTGTCCGAGTAATTAATAAGATGGCGGGGAGAGAGTGGGCAATGCTGTGCAGAGCATTGTAGTGGTTTGTGTGAAATAAGAACGTCGCAGAGGAGGTGGGGAGGGGGGGACTTCAAAGAGGCGGAACAGGAAGCACACCTAAACATTTGTTGGTCTGCGGGCGATAGGCGGAGAAGGGGAGAGACTCGGTCGATGAAAAGTTTGCCATTGACAATACTTTTCAAGTGCCAAAAGGTTTTCGGGCACATCCTTTCAGAAGTACATTTTTCTTTTCGGTTGCTTGGCTTAATTAGCACGAAAAGGCGGCAAAGGAAAACTCAGGCAAATTGGTTTTAAATTTCAACATGAAATAAATTCTTTTCCTTCCTTAGAAACCCCTCCTGCCACATCCTACCCTCTTATCACTTCAAATTTGGGCAGCAAAAGTAATTATGCGCATAAAAGTAGGCAATACTTTTTTTAAAACCATAGCAGCTTCTTTTTCTGGTGAACTTTTGAACTTTTTTAACAGCGAAGTTTGGCTAAGACGGTATCAGATACGCATACATGTTAGGCTTAAAAGCAAGGACGATATTTCTTTTTACAATTACGTTGTAAAAAGGATTCAAGCATAAAGAATAAACCACAACCTTTTCGATACTCATTAAAGGGTATTTAGTTGGCAGGCATTTGCTATGATTTCCTTTCCAGTTGAGCAGCAATTTTCTTTACCTTTTCATTTCTGTTTTTTTTTTTGTTTTTTCTTGTTTTTGTTGTTTAGCAGTTTTATTGAAAAGTCAATTTTGCAAATTGAAAAATAAATAATTGAAGCGTTAAATGGAGTGAAAGTGGGAGGCGGGAAGGGTGGACAGGCCACAAGAAGTGGACAGGGGCTACCTACGGCTTTTGTCCGCTGCGTGGCACTGGCATTTACGAGAAGTGGAAAATTATTGATTGATTTCATATTTTTAATGCGTCTCTGTGCACTTTTCCTCCGCTCCGCTGTGAAATCCATACGCTTGTTGTGGCTCAAACTCCAAGTATTTGAGGCTTCTTTAATTGCAACGACTTGTGGTCCAGCTTTAATGGGGATCTAACATACAATATGCAACATGATAAATGTGCAGTAATTAATTTAAGCTCAACACAATTTCCCAGCCAGAGCAATATAAATATATAAAGTATCCTGCAGTGCGTTAAGCTACTTAAAGAATTTATTTCTAGGACTTGCAAACTTGAAGAGTGAACTGATTTTGAACTTATTGCCATTAATATAATAACTTAAGGATGTCTTCTTATAGACAGTAAAATATCTCCAGCCAATAAAACAGTCCATCTTCCTTGAACTTAGAAAGCAAAAGGATTTTGACTTGACACTAGGAGTCGCTTTCACATTCCATGTAAGGCCATAGAAGGTCTATTAATCCGCAGTACTTATTAGTCCAACGTGGCAGGATGTATCCTGAATACAAATGTTACATGTGCGAAAAGCGAAATGAAAGACGAAGAATGAAGATGTCAAGGCTCAGGAACACACATATTATTTTAAGCTGTCAAACGAATCACACACAAATCACACACAAATCACACAAGTCACACAATTTCCAAAAAGCATGTCCGCATTAAGCTTATCCAAAAGCGCCCCTTGTGTCTCATATGTGTGTGTAGATGTGTGTGTAGATGTGTGTGTTAAACCTCAAATATAATTTTTAGTCAATAACTGACAATCTTACAATCTCTCAATCTGTATTCCCCTGCGCGTCGCTTTCACCTGTCCTTTTGTTTATGCACAGGAACTGAAATGATGAGCACATGAGTTGATGAGGTCCTTCCTTTTCCTTGCCACAGTCATGCATGTGTGCTCACTCGAGCGGTCCCGATAATTTCGATTTATAATCAGTAAATCGTTCTGATGGCACATTTGCCTTAATTAACTTGTCGTTCGCTGCACTTTTATGTAATTTCTCATCCATTCTCATCCCTCCCCCTGCGGCTTGTTAAATAATTCACACTACTTTTCAGCGAGTATTGGAAAATACTTTGGAAAATGCTCGGGAAAGCGCTCGTATTCAATAGATGTCTTTGTTAAATTGAATTTTCCATGTGTGCATTTCATGGCTGAATGTTGAGTGTAGCACCAGCACCACCAGCACCACCCATGTAAAAGCCACAGCAAAGGCGGCAGGCGGCAGGCGGCAACAATTACTGTATACCCTCACCCTGTGTCCTGCACTTGAACCACTTTCCAATTAATTTGTTTACAATTCGATTCACTCGTCCTCAGACTCTCAGACTCTGAGGCTTCCTTCAAATTAATAAGCAACTAACTGACTTATGACTTCCTTTCGGCCAAGCCTCCATTTCCCATTGAGTTCTGTTTGCCTCCGATTCGCACGTATCAGATGCCGCCGGATCCTGCAAGAACTTGAGCAATCCTTGTGTTAGAGTATATAACAAGAGGCACCGCAGCAAAATGATGATAAAGGCTGGGAAATGCGGAACAATGGCGACAGCTCCAATACCAACACATTTCACACAAATATAAATATTTGCTTATGCCACATGCGGGCGACACAGAAACACAAACAGAAAGCGAGCTTGCGGGGGCAGGGAGAGGGAGAGGGAGGCGCGAGGCGCGAGGCGAGGAGAGACAACGCTTATGAATTTTGCAAAGGAAAACACATGCGGCGAAGAGAAGAATGTAGAAGTGAAAGCAAGAGAGATGAAAACGGAGCGCTAGAGGGAGAAGGAGAAGGACCGAGACGAAGGACCAAGACAGACGTTGCCGGAGAAATTCTCTGGTTGCATAACAAACGCTTCTCCATAGACACCAATCGTAAATACATAAATATTTTGATTTATTGACTCCTTCAACATTTCCGCGCAATTTATACTCGAGCTGGAGCATTGGGAAGTCGTATAATTAATATGTTTACCCTTCGTATACGCAATCTTTCTTAAAGTCAATGCTTATGTACTTCAAAGTGCTTCCCTCCCCACTCCGCACTCCCCACTCCGCACTCTCCACTCCGCACTCCCCATTCCCCTTTCCAAAATCCATTCCCCATACACACACACACACACACACACACACACACACACAAAACCTCACAAATACAGACATTCAGGCATTAAGGATGTGCGGGTGCCACATCTGCGATTGGTTAACTTTTCATGGGGATTCTCTCTCTCCTTGTAATGAGTTCTACTTTTGAAAATGATATTGTTTGCAAAGGATGCGAAGGATGTGCTCCAGTGCAATTACCAGAATTAATTATTCATTTTATAAACGAACGCATTTTTGTCACATTCTGGGAATGCAACTGACACGAGCGAGCGAGGAAGCTGAAGCTGCAGCTGAAGCTCTTTGAGCACATGTACCACATGTACCACATGGACCACATGGACCAAATGGACCACATGGAGCAGATGGAGCATAAAAAACTTTCAATCAACGGCATCATTCGATGAAAACGTCTGGATGACAGCCTCTGCGAAGCGAAATGCAATCAATATCTCAATCACTCAATGGACATGTTTTGATCTCTTTTGTACACCGCTGTCAGGGTTCATTAAGGAAAACAATATGCAGGAAAAGGAGCAGATACAAAAATGATTATCTCCTGATGACCAGCTGCCCGTTGACGCAGATTGCTTTGTAAATATTCGGTGCAGTGTGCTTTGAGTTGGACATTTCGACGTTCGGATCGCTGGAACTTTTCAGGGAACTTCAAATCTTCCAGCGCCGCTTCCCCTGGGTAGTTCTTCTATTTTGAAGGCAAGTTTGTGATTCATGGAATGGACTGACTCTCAACGTAGCGAATCACTCACATTGAAAGACTGTCGAATCGATCTACTTATTTCAAGGATGACTGACATATCGATAAGTTCATTTCGCAGGACTGCAAACAAATCGATGGCCACTTTTTATACAATTTTGCGTGCAACGAGCATCAAATCAAATACATAAGTTATTGACAGCTCCTTTGATAAGGACGAGCAGCTGCGATGACTGAGGCTGAGGCTTCGACTGAGGCTGAGGCTGCGACTAAGGCTGTGACTGAGGCTGCGACTGCGGCTGCGACTGTGTGATTTCAAGAATTTTACTTAAAAAACTTTGTAAGCCGGTCAGAGGTTCATGATTTGAGCTGTTAAAGTGCCGGCTGCTGCTTAAAGATGCCCCCAGCTGCTCTGCTCTGCTCCCTGGCCATTGTTTAGCCTCAACGGCGCCCCGAGAAATGTGCAAAGAAAAAACATTAAAACAAACAAGTCAAAAGGGCTCTGGTCGAGGGTGTCCTGTGGGAAGCACACGTCTCCGTCTTCGTCTCCATCTCCGTCTCTGCCTCTGCCTCCGCCTACGTTTCGCGTTCATGCACGGGCACACACACACAAATAGTGTGCAGGGGAAACTCAGCTTTTCTGCACTAAAGAAAATAGTTTTTCCACGAACTTTAAGGCTGCTTTTTCGACCATGATGATCGGATATCCTGTGTAATTATTATTCCATGTTTATCGAATGGGTTTTTAAATAGTTGAGCGTTATTTCTTTTGGGTTAGAAGGAAGAAAGGATACTGAATACAAAACTGTTTGCCCTCAAGGTGTAAACCTCGTAGAATCCGTAAGCAGCTCATTCGGAACGGAAAACCAAAATAGAGTCCTGGACAATGCGACTCAGTGTACATCATAAATAAATGAATACATTTATTTGTTTGGCGAAGGACTCCCTTTGTTTTCTGCCTTTTAAAACAATTGCTTTCTTTTTTTTTTTTACCAATTTTTGATGGGTGCAGGACATGGAAACTTATTATGTCTGGGAAAAATTCTCATGTCAGCCCAGGGCGGCGGGTGATGAGTGGACCGAATTTGGGACTTCAAAGATCCTGGCTTCAACTTGTGTTCGAAAAATCAAAGGAACACAAAGTTGGCTCTGTTTTTTATTTTCCTTTCTTTTTTTTTCTTATTTTTTTTTTTTATTATTTCTGATTTGTATTTTTTATATTTCACTGACATAAGTTTTTTCACTGGTCAGCAGAATTTGGGTTTTTTTTTTATATTTTTATTACTTATAAAAGGGTCAAATGGGCTTAGTTGATCGCTGCGCGTAACTGCCTTGCCATAAAGACATACTGTTTATATGCTCCAAAGGATCTTTTCTCTTCTATAATATATTTTATATAATTAGGTGCTTTCTTGTCCATTGCTGTCCGTTGCTCGGGTCCTTGCCTCCTCATGTCCTGCTGCGGCTCTGATTATTTGCCTATTTGAAGAAGGCATCGTTGCCTATGCGAAATATCCTGTAAAAAGGAGCCATAATACGGTCTCTATTATTATTGAAATTTATATCTAATAATGTTTGGCTTTTCAATTATTGACTGACATTCCTGTGAGGAGTGTAACAATTTCCTGAAGAAGATAAGCTCCTTATTTTGCAGCCTTTGGCTGGGAATCCGACAACCTTGTAACATTTTTAAGGATTACAGAGTATTGGAAACACAAAGCCCACAAATATGTCGAAATGTTTGCCCGTACGACATGCCAAACCGCCATAGACGACAGTCCACAATCAGACATCCTGGCATTGGTGAGGGATTTGCTCTGGCCTCCTGCCTGTCGCTTCATTGTCGCCTTCATTGTTGTCGGGCGGCTGTGTAACACGCGGGAAAAGGCAAAAAGTTCTTTGCACGTTCCTCATCTGTGTGTGAAATCTGTGCAGCTCTGCACTGACCATGCGGTACCTTCGAATGGACCACAAAGGATATCAATTATTTTTTAAATATAATCATGGCCACTAATCGATGTCCTTAAAACGCATCACATGGTAATTAAGTGAGAAGCCTTTGCGGGAAGCGGAATATTTAGTTCAGAATTTGATCTCACGATTGGCACCTGAAGTTTATTTGCTTTGGGGCAACGAAAGGGTATCCAGGATTCAGCATGTCGAGGCCAGAAGTGTTTCCCTTGTGTTTTTTGTGTGTTCGGTTCCGACATTTGTCGGTACCCAAAAATGTTTGCACATGATGAAGGGTTTCATTTGATTTGGTTGGTTTGCCATTTTTCTGGTTTCACCGCCTGTTACACTTGTTGTGCGCTGGGGCTGCTCTGTAACCGTTGCTGCTGCTGCTGCTGCTGCTGCTGCTGCTGCTGCTGCTTCTTCTTCTACTACTACTTTTGTTGCTTGTCACGCACCAGGGCGGTCGCAGGGGCAGACCGTGGCGTAGCGTGGCGTGGCGTGGGAGACGACGGAAACGTGCCACCAAGCGGGGCACAGAGCAAGCAAGCCGAAGCAGCAAACGCGAAGCGGCAGAGCAAATGAAAAATCAACATTAAACATATGCTCGTGTTCAACAAATCGCTTAAATTTCCATATGGCAATGGATATGGAACTGGGCCATCTGACTTTTTGCACGAGTTAAATTTGGGCCAATAGCCGCCGGCAAGGTTAGCCTTGTCGATGTGGGCTTAGCCGGGGCAGGAGCGGAGCCATGGGCAGGGGCAGAGTCAGAAGCAGGGGTAAAGGCAGAGGCAGAGGCAGAGGCAGAGGCAGAGGCAGAGGCGAGGGTAGAGGCAGGGGCAAAGGCAGAGGCAGGGGCAGAGGCAGAGGCAGGGGCAGGGGCAGAGGCAGAGGCAGAGGCGCGGATACTCAGCTAACGGTATCAAATAGGAAATGTCTAAGCGGATTTCAAGGAGGCAGAAGTTTGGATTCTCCACCAGCATATCTCTTGGCACTCGTGAGTTCAATTTGTTTCGAGTAAATTGTTGATTTTTTTTTCTATCTTATTTTTTATTTTTTTTTTATTTTTTATTTTTTTTTATTTTCTTTTTTTTTTATTTTATTTATTTTTTTTTTGATATTTTATTTTCTGTAGCAACAGCTGCACAGACGCGAAATGTTCGATACGTTGAGGCGGCAAAACGCTGAAGTTGTCTTATTGGTTAGAGCCCGATTGCCACAGGCCACAGGGAACTTACTTGCCACATCGAAATCAATTTGGCATGAAGGCAAAATGTCAAATGACGCCATATGAAGCTTTATATGCAGCCCATCAATGCAACCGCCGTCTGGCATTTTTGCTCGAGCCTTTCGTTTCGTTAAATGAACTGGAAGTGTTTTATGCAGCAAAAGTTACAAATACTTATGTCTCTTCCATCTCTGTGTGTGTGCATGTGTGTGTGTGTGTGTGTGTGTGTGTGTGTGTGTGCGTGTGCGGAATTGAATCCCGGCATTGTGTGAGTTGGTAAATGGCAGCAAAACGCATACAGCTTTTGGCATTTGCATACAGATGCACAGATCTAGAAGCCAAGCCCAAGCCTCACTTCACCGGACAGCTGCCACTTTAATATCCTGCACAAAGGACTTGGAGGAGTCCTTTAAGTCCGGGCAAGCACGTGCACAATTGTCTGTTGTGTAGAGGAAAAACGATTGCTCCAAGGGATATATTTTCATATAAGACTTGTCAATATATATATATTTTATGGTTATTGACACTTTTTTTCCTTTGCAACCCCCTCCCGGCCCCAAAAAGGACTCTCATTTCATTGTGCGAAAGGATATATTGATTTGAAGTTATTGTTATGTTGATGAAACTATTATTATTGTTATGCCAATATAATGCGAGTAGGTTTTCGGTTTTTTCCGATTCTTATTAATATTCAACCTAAGATATCCTGCGTGAGGACCTTTTTTGCGTGCCAACTTTAAGTCGGTCATTCGAGAAATGAACATGTCAAAGTTGTTAATTCTATATTTTAGTTTTCTTTGCGCGTGACGCTCATTCTATTCATCGCCTGCCCTCTTAGCCGCGACCTCTCCCCGTCCTCCCCCATCCCCCTCTCGCCTATGTAGCCTCTCCCGGTCTGTCTCCTGTGGCATGTGATGGTCAGCGTTGCACTTAAGTGCTGCATCGCTTTGTGTGGCATTGTGTTTGGCTGACAGAGGAGCCCAGCTGAGCGTCTGTCGCACGGGCGTGGCAGCCTCCAGCTAAAAGTCATTAGTTGCAGTAAACGTTAACAGGATGCTGGACGACGGTCTCTCTCAGAGTGCGACGAAAAAAACAGCAAGCAAAATAATAAAAAAAAAAAAAACAGAAAAATAACAAAAAAAACAAAAAACACAAAGCAAAAATGTATACTGAATGTTGCTGCCACAGCTGCCACCGCTGACGATGACCTCCGTTGTGGCATAACTTTTATATTTTAAATGAGTGTGTGGCTGGGTGTGTTTGTGCGTAACCGTGTGTATTTGTGTGTATTTGTGTTGATGTGTTCATATGTTTGTGTGTGTGTGTGTGTGTGTGTTTGTTTGTGTGTTTGTGTTTTTTTACCCTATTTAATTAGCTAATGTGCCGAGTGCCATACAAACATAAACACAAACTCAGGCACACACTCACACACACACACAGACACACACGTGCACTCAAATACAAACAAATATACACACTTAAATACACAGTTACATCCTTTAATCGTTAGGGACAACATAAATTCAGT